>CM050166.1:147364432-147699432 GCA_027410445.1 Discoglossus pictus
GATACATTGCCATTTTTTAGACATATGAACAAACATGATTTGGGTAGCGTATTCACCTAAATTTGATACATTTAATATTAATAATTTACTAATATTAATAATTTACTAATAAGATACAATCCAAAATATAGGCATTTGAGGAGAGCACTAAATAGTATATTTTTTATATTCTGAACTCCAGTGATTAGAATCGAGGGAAAGCAAAAAATGTGTTTACTTAAGTCACTAATAAAATTAAGAAATGTTTATTATATTTTAACTCATCTCCTAATATTTTCAATCACAAATAGAAAGGAGCCATGACATAATTAATGAAATATATTGTAGTTTTAATTCCCATGAAATGTGATTCTGGCATTTACAAATAACATCACAAAAATATTGAATTGCAGTTGCATGCAACTTTCCTTCACAAGCTATATAATTAATTACAATACTTATCTCATAATAAATCCCCTACAATGTCAATCAACATGTATTAGCACATCACTCTTAAAATCAAACACTATTAAAGTGTATGCATATAATTATTTGTTATAAAGTGTTTAAACATTGTAATACTAGTGGTTATAATTTCCCAGCACTTACTTATATAGGCCCTCATTCAATTGCGATTTGGCCAATTGAATAGGGTTCTAAATAAGCACATAGCATATTTTTTTTAAAGAAATTTTCAGTTAGTGAAAACCTTGCTTTTGAATAGATGTTTACTAACTAAAAACTTCTTTAAAAAATATATTTTATGTGCTTATTTAGAGCCCTATTCAATTGGCCAAATTGCAATTGAATGAGGCTCATAGGTTTCTGTCTTTCGCACTGTGCTACTAAGCTTGGTCCCTTTTTCATAATTGGGGGGGGGGGGGGCAGATTTATCAGACTTCCTGTTGTGTGCTGATCTACATCAGAACATGCAGCAAGAAGTCTGATACAGCTGACGGGCCCCTAATTATGCAAAATGATTGGAGTTAAGTGGCACAGCGTAACAGAAGAAACCTGAAAATATGAAATTATAACTACTAGTATTACAATGTTTAATCATTATAAATCATGTATAGATATGCATGTACTTTCCTTTTAACAGTGTTTATTTTTAGGGTACAGTAGTCCTTTAATATAGACTTTCACTGTAATGTGAAATTACTTCAGTAATGCTGATTTCCTTTCTATATCATTTTAAATGTGTTCATAAATCTTTATAAGTCTATATCCTTCAATGATGTATATCACCAAGTGGATGATTAAGTGCATAGCCAAAAAGATGCATCATTTATGGATGGGGTATGAAAGTATAACAAAACAAATTCATAATGATAACCACCAATTCAATTAATTGGATCCTGTCACTTTGTAATACAGAATATATATTTTTATTATTATTACCATTATTATTAATATTATTTAATTTTCTCTGTAGGCCATTGATGAAGTCAGAAAATGATAAAATGTCAGAACTAGAATCTGGGGTGGAGGCCAAAGTAGCCCATATGGCACACAGCAATAACTAGGAAATACAAGCTGAAATGAAAGTGCCAATTATATCAGTATCCTGCTGGACAAACAGTATCTAAATACAAGTGCATTTTTCTTTATTTCATTATGTACTAGTAGCTAACCACAATTTGCAAATCTGAGAATTTGTGAGGGCACAGCTGCAGTGATTATCACAAAGCCTTGATTTAAAACTTTCAGTAATAAACAAAGCTGTGATGTAAGGGTTTGAAAATTAATTATCTGATCTTGTCTCTTCACAGCAAGTTTGTACATAGATATGTCTGTGGCTTGTGGTGGAAAAAAAAAGAAGAAATACATCTGTTATCCAAAGGGTTTGAATACTTTTAGAGTATCACTTATTTTTACTATAATTTTTTTTCCATTTTACCAGGATTTTACATCCTTTGGAAATATGCGAGTAATAAATACACATCTTAGACCACTGTTGTCCAATTTAAATTTAAATATTTTGAAGGGGTTGCAGGAGACTTTGAATGTGTTTTTTTAGCACAATGGAAAGGAAGCATCTATAACTACCTAGTCGAACTTATAGAAAACTCATTAGTTAACATGGATACAGTCTCATGAGAGATTAGAAGGCAAAAAACTGTGTCTAAAAATTAAAAATGTAAAGGTTGTGGTTCTTGTTTTTATTTTATTTATTTTTTGTCTGTTATCGAGTTTAGTTTTTTAAAAGACCATAAAGAATAACACATTTAACATAGTGGTCCTTTTAATCATTTGGGTAGCTTAAACAGAGTGTGTAGGTTCTTTACTGTGTATTTTGAAAGGGTAATTCATCTTCACTTTAAATCATAAACTATGTAGCAGGGATTTGTACTCCAAAGAGTAAATGTCCTCTGTAAAGATGAAAATGTTATAAAAATGATCAGTATTCTTTTCATTTACAAAGCAACACAGATCAGGTAACCCAAATTCTAAGCCAAAACATGTATTCACTAAGGAATATAAGACAGAAACCATACTTTATCAATTAAGTTTTATTAAAAATTATAGTCTGTCATTTTGTATGTGATTTAGCATTTCTGATTCTCCTCTCTAGGTGAGCGGGGAGGAGAGGGTGAGAAAGAAGAGGAGGGGGGAGAGAGAAAGAGAGAGGAGGGAGATAGAAAGAGAGAGATGAGCGGGAGAGAAAAGGGGACCAGGAGGAGTTGGGAGAGAGAAGGGGAGGGGAGAGAAGGAGAGGGGGGAGAAAGAAGGGGGAGAGAGAGAGGAGGAGTGAGAAAGAGGAAGAGAGAGATGGAGGAAAGGGAGAAAGAAAGATAATTAATTTTGGGACTTCACAATGAGCGCCAAAGGCAATGAACAGCTCTGACACTCATTGCAGCCTTGGCCAACCTGCCACTTTCATGCCTTTGCAATGAGCACCTTCGGCGCTCATTGCGAGCCTCTCCCCCCTCTACTTTATGGGCCTCGCGACAAGCAACTTTGGTGCTCATCGTGAGCCCCGCTCATTGCAGGCATCGGCCAACCCGCTACTTTCTGGCCCTGCAATGAGCAATGAAGGTGTTTATTGCGTGCCTCTCCCCACTCTCTCACCCCTGTGTGTATTTCCTCCCCCCCTCTTCTTCCCACTGTCTCTTTGCCCCCTCTCCCTGCCCTGTGTTTTTTTTTCCTTATCTCCCTCCCCTGTATCTCCCCCCCTCACCACTGTCTCTCTCTACCCCCCCACTCCCTCCCTTGTGTCTCCACCCTCCCCTGTGTCTCTCCCTACTCTGTTTTCAGGTACAGGTCTGAAACCATTTGTGGGCTTGGGAAATTGATCAATTTCCCCATGCCCAAAATGTGTTTCAGATTTAGGGGCTTGAAAAAAAATGACGGCCACCATTTTCTTTTTTTTTTGCATAGCCGTTTTCAGACTGCTAAAAAACGCCAAATGAATAGCAAATAGTCTTGCAACCTCACTTACAGGCTCCCTGCCTCTCGCCCTGTGGTGTGTGTGAGGTTGTAAGATCATTTTGTAAGCAACTGGGGTCGTTTGGCGATCCCTGAACGGCTTTTGAGTTACGGGCTTGAAAAAAATGATGGCTGTTAAAGTCATCATTTTTTCAAGCCTTGCTGGCCTCGAGATGAGCGCCAAAAGCCCATGTAAAGAACTGATGACTATTGTGTTCCACATTCATCACACATTTCTACTCTCTTGTAAATGAAAAAATTAAGAAAGTTTTAAAATGTCTTTTTTTATAACAGGAAGAAACTCCACATCTCCAATTACACAGTTTAATAAGTGGAATAAGCTCATTGTAAGCTGATGATAGCCAGTAAGCTTGAAACAGCTGTACGTGGATAGGATTCCCAGCTTGTGTATAATCCAACCTTGGCTTTGCATAAAAGCTGTGAAATACAGCAGGCATGAGCTTAAAGAAAGCCATGTTTAAAACTGGCTATGGATCGAAGAGCAAGGCATTTGTGGGCACATTTTCATGACGCTCATCGCAAAGGTTGCAATGAGCGCCTTTGGCGCTCATTGCAAAACTCTCCCCTTGTGTAATTTTGCTCCTCTGAGCCGCCTCGGCGCTGATTGTGAGCATTAATTTGCTGAAAAGCTAACAATCGCTGTTGTTTTTCCTGCAGCATACAATGTACATTTGGACTGTTGGTGATCTGAGGAGAAAATGGCAGCAATGTGGCAAGTGTGCAGTGTAAATAGGCTGCATGCGCGAGGCTAAACCGTTTGTTTAGTTGTGTAAAGTGTCATTTTAGAATGGTAATGTTATAAGTTGTAAGGTAGTGTTATATAATGGTGGCGCGTGTGTATGTGTTAGGCGGCTTAAGCATTTTCCGTCCTTCCTAATAGTGTATTTAGTACCTCGTACATTCCTGGCTAAAAGCTGTATGTGCCTGGCGGTGTTTTGCGTTTTTAGTGTTTGTCTAGATTCTTTATTGTTTTTTTGGCACCCATTTTTTCTCTTGCTTAGGTGATTTTCGAGTGTCAAAACTCTGCAAATTGGACTTAAATTTGAGCGCAACCTCACTCCCAGACCTTCTGGCTGTCCCCCCGTGCTGTGTGTGATGATTTTCTTATTTTTTTTATTTTTTTATTTTTTCGCTTTTTTTTTATGTTCGCAGGTCGCCGTTAAGTTTGTCTTTTTTGTGGGTTGTATTTTTTTTTCTGTAAGTGGCAGTTTAATTTTCCAAGTGTTACGGGACATAATTTTTAACGCATTTTTTTCTAAACGCTACAGGTCTCGCACTGTGAATTGTGTATTTGAGTTTTCTAATTAAATAGTCCCATGGATCGTAGGTATGGTACATAATGCGCACAGGGTCATAGGGATGAGCGCCTAAGGTGCTCATCTCCACCAGTGCAGGGAGGGTCGTAGGGATGAGTGCCTACGGCGCTCATCTCCCCCAGCGCTCCCTGCCTAAGTCATACGGGTAGTATGGATGAGAAGGGACCTCCACTAGCACAAGGAGCGCCTTTGGAGCTCCTTGCCAGCAAGTGCGGCCCTCGCTTTGCAAGGGCTGCAGTTGAGGCAGGCTCGCTACGCGAGTCCGCAAGCGTTAGCAACAACCCGTATTGCTCACAACTATATATGTGATATATATATATATATATATATTTGTGGGCATAATCTAGAACGGATATAAAGTGAATTGTTTCCAATCTTCTTCCTCTTTATCGCTCCTCCCCACTTCTTTCTCACCTTTCCTTCCTCCTCTCTCACACTCCACTCTACCTCGCTTTGCAATGTGTCACCTTTCCTCCTACGTCTCCTGCCTCTCTTCAGCCCCCTATTCTTTCTCTCCCCCCTTCTTGCTCCATCTCCCTTCTCTCTCTCTCTCCCTTGTCTCTCCTTCATCTTTTTCTCTCTATCTCCCTTCTCTCTCTTCATTCTCTCTCACTTTCTTTTCTCCATCTGTATCTCTGTCCCTTCTCTCTCTCCCTCCCCTTTTCTCTCTCGGATGTTTCTCTCTTCTCCTTCTCTTTCTCCCCTTCTGTTTCTCCTCCCTTCTCTCTCTCTTTCTCTCTCCCCTTCTCTCTCTCTATTTTGCTTATCTCTCTACCCCTCACAGTGCAAAGCACATGCCCAAACCTGTAACATGCGAGCGTGACACACAAACTCGCAGGTACAACAACTATATATATATATGAACTGTTACAGCACCATTTGCAAAACTCTATCACTCTAAAAGCCCTGTACCTCTCCAGTTGCCCTAGATCCAGCATTATCAGTATTATCACAGTACATCACCTCCAGAGTCATCACCTTCCCTCCTATGGATATTTAATATTATTTTAAATGTCTCTGTTATTATATAGTAATTGAAGTTGAAAAAGGACTTTTAGTCCATCAATTTCAACCTTTTTAGATCTCCTCTGATCTGCAATATTCATTGCCTTCCTCTGGATCAATTAACAATTAACAAACAGAAAAAAAACCTAAGTGAAACTTTGCCAATTGTCTCAAAAGGGGAAACAAATATTTAAGTCCTTTCTGACCCCAGATACTGGCAATCGGATTCCTCCCTGGATCAATACTCCCTCTCTTATTATCCAGGATAGCACTAAATGCTCTTTTTATTTAAAATTACATCCAATCCCTTTTTAAAGTTATCTATTGAATCCTCTGTCACCACCTCCCTTGGTAGAGAATTCCACAGATTAATAGCCCTTACTGTGAAGAACCCTTTTCTTTCTAAGGTGAAATCTTTTTACTTCTAATCTCAAAGGATTTCCCCTTATCAGTTAACCTCTTGGCACAAAAAGTTCACTTGACAAAGCCTTGTATTTGCCCTGGATATATCTATATAAGGTAATCATATTCCCTCTTAGACACCTTTTTTCCAGAGAAAATATGTTTAATTTGGTTAATCTGTCTTCATAACTTAGCCCCTCCATTCCCTCCATTCCCCTTATTAGTTTTGTTGCCCTTCTCTGTACTTTTTCCAGCTCTAAAAGGTCCTTTTTATGTAGTGGTGCGCAAAATTGTACTCCATATTCCATATGAGGGGGTACTTGGGATTTGTATAGTGGCAGAATTATATTTGCTTCCCTTGCTTCTATACCCTTCTTAATACATGCTAATATTTTACTTGCCTTTGCAGATGCTGTTTGGCATTGAGCACTGTTACCTAGGCTGTTGTCCACAAGAACTCCCAAATCCCTTTCAATAGATACCCCTAGATTTGCTCTATTAAGAATGACTATTTTTCCTTCCCAGATGTATAACTTATTTGTATTAAATCTCATCTGCCATTTAGTCGCCCATTTTTCTAATTTATGCAAATCCCTTTGGAGGGAAAGCACATCATTATCTGATTTAATTACCTTGCACAACTTAGTGTCATCAGCAAAAATGTAGACAATACTTTCCAGTACTGTTTCTATAGCTTCCTTCCTGGACTTCTTGGTATTAATATATTCAAAAAATAATTTAGGGTTAGCCTTACTCTCGTTTGCAACTAACTTTTCATTTTTGATTTTAGCCAGTCTAATAGTCCTTTTGCAAGCCTTGTTGATTTCCTTGTACTCACGTAAAGCAGTCTCTGCCCCCTCTTTTATCTATAATTGAAAGGCCTGTTTTTTTACTCCTTATCTTCATCTCTAAGTCATTATTAAGCCACATGGGTTGCGATTTACTCCTTCTACTTTTATTTTCACATGGTATATGGTGAGTATACATATATATAGTGAGTATACTATATATAGTATAAGTATGTATATTTAGTAATGATTTGAACTTTGTCCATTTATGTTCAGTATTTTTACCTGTCAGTTCTTTGTCCCAGTCTATACATTGTATTGCTGCCCTAAGACAGTTAAATCTGCCCTTTTAAAATTGAGAGTTTTTGTTGGCCCCTTACAGTTATGTTTTTTTTAATTCAATCTCAAATGAGACTGTGTTGTGATCACTGTTTCCCAACATTTTTACAACATTTGATACTATATCAAATGAAAACTATATATATATTATTTGTGATGACTAAATCCATGATAGCATCATTCCTAGTATGCTCTTGTATAACCTGGGCCAGATAATGTTCTCTGAGTGTACTTAAAAACCTGTTCCCCTTAGCTGAACTGCTGGTTTCATTCATCCAGTTTATTTCAGGGTAGTTAAAATCTTGCATTATGAAAACTTGACCATGCTTAGCTGCACTTCCAAACTGTAACAATAATTGCAGTTCCTCACTTTCATTTATTTTTGGGGGTTTATAGCATACTTCTACCAATATTATTTTGGAATTTGCTGCTCCGCTATTTTACTCTACCCACAAACATTCAGCATTACTGCTAGTCCCACCATAAATATCTTCTCTGACTATAGTCTTAAATTCAGACTTAACAAACAGACATATCCCTCATCCATGTTTACCATTGCACCTATCTTTCCTAAATAGGTTATAACCATCCAGATTAACAGTCCAGTCATAAGATTAATTCCACTACATTTCAGTAACGCTGATTAAATCCAATTTCTCATTATCTGCTAATAATTCCAACTCTCCCATTTTTCCTGGCAAGCTTCTGGCATTAGCAAGCATACACCTTATGTTATAAGTTTGTAGTTCTGAAGTGCCTGCCTCGATTTACCTAGCAATACCTACCTATCAACTATACATCTCCTCCTTCTTGACTATTTAATGTGTTTCTTACCTCCTACCCCATTACTTCTATCTAGTCCCTACCCTCCACCTACTAGTTTAAACACTCCAACAGCCGTTCTACCATCTTATCCCCAAGCACACAAGCTCCCTCATCATTAAGGTGCAATCCATCCCTACTATAGAGATTGTACCCAAGTGAGAAGTCAGCCCAGTGCTCTAAAAACCCAAACCCCTCCTTAATGCACCACATTTTTAGCCACACATTATCCTCCCTAAGCTCTTTCTGTTTCCCTGGGCTACCACATGGCACAGGTAGTATCTCAGAAAATACTAACTTGAAGGTCATTGCCTCTAGCCTATGACCTAGTTCTATCAAATCATTCTTTAGGACTCTCCATCTTCCACTAACTTTGTCATTGGTACCAATATGTACCAAGACCACCTGTTCATTTCTCTCACAGATTATCCACCCCATTTTACCCACATCATGTATCCAATGAAAAAAACATTTCACCTTCTCTCATCTCCTCCCTTCTTTTCTCCCACGAGCGTCTCTCCTTCCTCCAGTCACTATCTCCTCCATCTCCTATAGCTCACCAGCAGAAACGCTTCTGTAAGACCCACTCCCATCTCCTATCCATTTCACTCCTCCTTCTGCTGCCAGCTGGAGGTATATCTCCTAATCCATGCCCCTCACTCATTTCCACCAGCTGTCAGCCACACGCTGCCATCACAATAGCAAACACCCAAACCCCCCACAACTTAATACCTATCTCCTGCCACAAACCATTCTCTTTACCCTTCTCTTGTGCACTCTGGAATGCACAATCAGTCTGCATCAAACTCACTTTCATCCATGACCTATTTACTTTGAACTCCCTCAATCTACTGGCTCTCACAGAAACCTGTTTCTCTCCTTCAGACACTGCCACCCCTGCTGCACTCTCCCATGGTGGTTTTCACTACAGTCACACACCTCGACCTGAGAACTGACATGGTGGTGGTGTTGGCATATTACTTTCCTCTTGGTGCACATTTCACTCCATACCCACTATACCTTCCCTCCAATTTTCATTGTTTGAAGTTCACACCATCTGCCTTTTATCACCTACTGTATCTCTTTATGTGTTGCTGTGATCTTTCGCCCTCCTGGAACAGCCTCTCAATTTCTAGATCACTTTGCTGCCTGTCTCCTTTACTTTCTCTCCAACTCCATTCTTGACACCTTCTAATCCGGCCTTCAACCCCAACACTCCACTGAGACAGCTCTCACAAAAGTCACTAATGACTTGCTCACTGCCAAGTCAAAGGGTCACTTTTCGATTCTTCTTCTCTTGGATCTCTCAACTGCTTTTGATACAGTTGATCACCCTCTACTAATCCAAATTCTCCACTCCTTTGGAATCAGAGATACTGCTCTCTCATGGTTCACATCATACATACAAGATTGAACATTAAGTGTCTCCTTCTCTGGCACCTCTTCATTTCCCCACCCTCTGTCTGTTGGCATAGCCTAAGGTTCAGTCCTAGGCCCCCTCCTATTCTCTATCTATGAATCCTCACTTGGCACCCATATAAAATCTTTCTATGCAGATGACACTCAAATATACCTCTCAGCACCTGATTTATCCCCCCTCTCTAGCACGTGTTTCCAACTGCCTCTCAAGCATATCCTCCTGGATGTCTGCCCACTATATCAAACTCTTAATCTTCCCACCATCTACTACAGCATCAATTCCTCACATCACTCTCACTGTCAACAAAGGCATCATCACTCCTATCTCCCAAGCCCATTGTCTTGGGGTTCTACTGGACGAGGCCCTCTCTTTCAACCCCCACATACAGTCACTAACAAAATCTTGTCTTCAATTTAAAAAACATTATAAAAATATGTCACTACCTTACACAAGACTCAACTATGATTCTAATACATTCCCTCATCATATACCATATTGACTACTGCAACTCACTTCTGGCTGGCCTACCTACCACCTCCAATCCATATTGAATGCCTCCGCTAGACTCATGTACCATACTAAACGCTCTGTGTCTGCAGCACCTCTCTCTCAGTCACTCCACTGGCTTCCCCTAACATCTAGATTACAATTTAAGATCTTGACCCTAACTTACAAAGCCCTCAACAACACTGCACCCCCCTAAATCTCTGCTCTCCTTTCCAAATATTCCACCAACCGCTCCCTTCGCTCTGCTAATGACCTTCTTTTGTCCTCCTCTTTCATCATTTCCTCTCACTCCCGCCTTCAGGATTTTCTTGCGCTGCTCCTATTCCCTGGAACTAGAACTTGCCTTGCTCCACCAGATTATCCTCCTGATTCAAATCCTTTAAAACCACACTAAAAACACACCTGTTTAAAGAAGCCTATAACCTCCCTCCGTAACAAGCACACTGCATTTCTCACCCTCCTGTACCACACCCAAAACCTTTAGATGGTAAGTTTAAGAGTTTTCAATCTTGCACTGTGATTTGGGGAAAGCACTATGGACACTGCATTCTAAGCTCAAAGACGGGAAGGGCTCTCTATCTTTGTAATGTGTTAATATTGTTTTGCCTTGATCACAACATATGTATAGCACTACAGAATATGTTGGCGCGTTATAAATAAACAATAATAATAATAACATTGACCTGCTGTAATCTGCTCTCTCTCTACAACCCCTTCTGTATAAATTCGCCACATTCTCTTGGCCAGACTGTGCTGCTGCACATTACAATCACTTATTGTCTACACCAGCATTCTCTTTGCCCCTCACACTCACCCTCAGCCATGTCACTGAAAGCAAGATATTTTCAAAAAAGCTTGCGCACTGCTAAGCATGCCTAGAGGAAGTCCTGTACTCAATTGGACTTCTTTTCAACCTTCAACTCACTTCTAAGCCCATCACCTGCACTTCTGTTGTCCTGCTTCACAACACAAGACCTTGCTTATCACTTAAAAAATGAAATAGATCAGCTACAACATCTTTACATCCTACACCACAGAAACATTCCATCAACCTCTCTCTTCTACCATTGACACACTACTTCTTATACACCAATTAACAAGGAGGAAGTATCCAAGCTTATGTCTTCCTTTCATCTCATGACCTGCTCCCTGGATCCCATTCTCTCACATCTTGCCCCACCATTTCTACCACTCTTACACCAGCCCTCAATACATTTTTCAATCTATCTCTCTCTACTGGCATATTTCCATCCTTCTTCAAGCAGGCCTCATCACAGCAAGCATTCGGAAGCTCTCTCTTGATACTTCATCCCTTTCTAACTATTGTCCCATCTCTCTACTTACCCTAGCCTATAAACTTATGGAATGGCTAGTTTACACCTGCCCCTTGCTCACTTTTTTAATAAACTATTCCTACTACAATCTGGCTTCCATCCCCAACACTCAACTGAGACTGATCTCACAAAGGTAACAATTTACCTGGTGACTGCCAAGTCCAGGGGATAGTTCACCCTACTAATATTTCTTTATATCTCTGCTGCCTTTGACGCAATTGACTATCCAATCCTCCTGCACACACTCTAATGCCTAGGTCTCTATGGCATCAACCTCTTATGGGTTCTTCAATGTCTCCTTCTGTGGCACCTACTCCCTTCCACTACATCTTTCTTTATGGTTTCCTCAAGGCTCAGTGTTAGGTTCTTTGCTTCTCTCTCTACACCTGCACTCTTGGTAAACTCATTAGCTGCTTTGGTTAACAGGACCATCTTTGTACAAACAATACCCAAATCTATCTCTTTTCTCCAGACCTATCCCCATCCTATATATCTCACCTCTAGAACATCTCTTCCCTTTCTTGCCCAAGACACTACAAAACAAAAAGCCACTCTCTCATGTGAAATCTTGATTATTGAAAATCTTCTCTAATTGGCCTTCCACATAACTGCCTATTCTCACTGTAGTCCATCCTTAATGCTTCCATTAAACTCAGCCACTTCACCCAGCACTCATTATCTGCTGCTCCTCTCTGCCAGTCCCAACATTGACTCAAGAATAATTTTCAAAATCATTAACCTCATTTACAAAGCCCCCCAAAACATTTCACCTCTCTACATCTCGACTCTCATCTACAAACTACCCTTTCCGCTCTTCCTAAGAGCTGTTCCTCTCATATTCCACCATTACATCCTCACATGATTGCCTGGAGGACTTCTGAAGTTTAGGCCCCATACTCTACCTCATTCTTTAAGACTATCCCCTAATCTTCAAATATTAAAACATTATCAGGAAAACTGCTTACCACCTTCGTCTTTAACTAGATAACTCACCTACTGTATATTAACCTATACTAGGCTGCCATGTCTGTTTTGACTACTTTGTTTTAATTATTCATCCATCCAGCAGTTCCCTAACCTCACTTTTTTTATCCCTTATTACTGTCTTGTTTTGTATGCCTTTATAATGTATGTAAATATCTATAAATCTTTTGTTGTACTCTTAGTGCTATGCAATCAGTTGGCGCTCTATAAATAAAACATAATATTAATTGTCTGACAGAGATCCCTGGGATCAGTTAAACAATTTAATAAATGTTTGTGCTATTATCCCTTTATATGAAAATAAAATGCAGTTCCATGTCCCTTTGCAGGCTTTTTGTTGATCTCTGGTTCTAATCTTTGACAAAGTATAGCTCTACTATTAGAGGTTATAACATGATCTTGACAAAAAAATGATCTTCCCTTAACTTGCTGAAGCACTTTAATTATGATTTCAATATTTTTTAATCAAATTTTGTAATAAACATAAATTAATAATTCAGTTATTTATTTGCAGACATCTAGATTGCTGGTGTTTGAACCAATACAAATGTAGTCAAGTAGATATGACCAGTTTATTTTTCATCACTAGGTTTTGTGTTCTAGTACAGTATGTTGTGAACAACTGATTAAAAACACAATATGTATTGAATTAAAATGAATTAATAGTGTAGTTAAATGCTATAATTTAATCTAAAATTTCCATTATAACCAGTTCAGAGAGTTTAAAGAAACATGAGATTCTCATTGTTTCTATAGCTGAATTAAGATCTTATGTTTTGAATATTACAACATTGTTTTCATGCATGATGAAAGATTATTTATAAACTGTAAAGCGCCATGTTCACCTTCCTGAGCTATGACCAATGTTTAAAAATAACTGTAGTATCCTAACAAGAGAAGCTAGTTGTTTACATTATGCATTGCTCATTAGGAACATTAATATTTACCTTCGAATATTAACATTATCTCCCTCTGGAAAAGCTAATTATTTCTGCCAAGATAACATCATCATGAATTAAATCAGATTTGTATGAGGTATTAATATAACAATTTCATAATAAAGTGGCCAAATAATAATTTATTAGTTGCCTCCCACTGCAAAAGCTTCTTGCCAATGGAAATCACTTTAATACAGCAACACTTCAGTCTATGGAGTACATTGTGTTGACAATTTAGGACTACATACCGTTTTTCCTGGAATTTTCTTACCTTCTCTACTATTCAACGGACATTAGCAATTTGATCTCTTGTGCCTCTGCGTCTGCAAAACCAGAGCCCCTCCCCCATTAACCTTATAGTGGGAAGATACCAGCAGTAGCTTAGTAAATGTATTTAATTGTACTAATAACAAGTTAAAATATCAAGCTTCTTTAGTGAAGTGTCTTTTGTTGTTGTTCAGTCATTAAGTTGGGTCCACCTCTCCGTGATTCTATGGTCCTCAGCATGCCAGGCCCATCTGTCAGCCAATGTCCTTCTGAGCCCATGTTCATTGCTTCAATAACCTTTTCTAGCCATCTCTGGCTCTGCTGTTCACTTCTTCATGTGCCTTCAATGTTTCCCAGCATCGGATTCTCTCTACGGAATTCTGTCTCCAACACCACCATTCAAAGACAACAATTCTATGATGCTCAGCCTTCTTTATGACTCTTGATGGCTCTCACATCACTATGTTACTACTGGCAATAGTTCTAAATGCACAGGTCTTTGTTGATAATCCTATTTGTTGATTTCTTCACTTTTTAATAGCTTGTCTACACTTGCTATAACTTTCCTACAAAGAAGCAAACATCTTTTAATTTCATGGCTACATTCACCAACTGAAAAGATATTGGGGCCCAATAAAGTAAAGTTTCCATTGCCTCCACTTCTTATCCATTTATTTGCTAAGAACTGGGATTTTGGTTTGCCATGAGCTTTGTGTGTTTAATGTTTTTGCACTCTCTTCTTTCACCCTTCCTTTAAAAGACCATTTAGTTCCTCCTCACGTTCAGCTATCAGAGCAGTACCATCTGCATATCTGAGGTTGTTAATATTTTCCCAGCAACATTGATAATTGTTTTGTATTTTTCAAGCCCGGTCTTACGCATGATGTATTCTAAATATAAGTTGAACATATAAAATGACAATATACTACCATGTCACACTCCTTTCCCAATTTTGAACCATTTGGTTGTTCTATGTTCTGTTCTGAGATGGTCTCGTATTCCATCTGTTTAAAACTTGCTAAATTTTTTATGATTCACTCAGTCAGAGGCTTTAGAATAGTCTATGAAGCAGAGGTAAATGTTTTCCTGGAAATCTCTTGCCTTCTCTACTATCCAACAGGAAAGGGGTTACTAGTATAGGATAGAGGGGGGTTAATATGGGTTAATAGGATAGGGTTAATTAGGTAGGATTAATTAGTTAATCATAGAGTTAATTAGTGTTAATCAGATAGAGGGGGCACTTTTAGTGTTCATGTTGAAGTTAATAGTGTCCTATAGGTGTCTATATAGACCCCTATTGGACTAATGGAGTTAATTATGGTTTAATGGGGGTCTGTATATAACTGCCGAAGCAGGGGTTTATTATTAATGTAGTGTGGGTCCTGCAAGGCTGGAAATTTAAATTATACATCCTGCAGGGGTCGCGATCATGACCCCCGCATCAAGGGTTAATGTAGAGACACTGTGTGGGTCCCTAAGGGGACCCCGCAGCATAGACAGGGTTAATATTAGGTGCCGCAGGGGTACTTGAAACACCCCCTTGGCATGGGTTAACTATTTATGTGATCTTTAAGGGCTCGCAGAGGGGTATTTAACCATTTATCTGTCGCGGGGTTCCTGATGGGGACCCCCACAGCAAGAGGTTAATGAAGGGAGCCTCCGGGTGGTTCAGCAGGCTTTATTGTTGTCATGAGGATGGTCTCATTTACTATTGGCTCTGTGTAAGCAGTAATGACGGGCTTGCATGAGCAAACCCTGAACTGCTTACATACTGAACCACAGCTCTGTGGTTGCGGCTTTGTTAGATTTAATTGCTTTGTAACTCCTGCAAATTGCAAGCAGACTTACAGGCTATACGACGGCCACTGCAGGCTTGGAATTTAATAGGCCCCATGTCTGCACATGTGGTAGTTCTTATTACATATATTGTTGGAACTGACTTAACAGGATCTTAAGCATTATCTTGCTGGTATGCAAAATTAGTGCAATTGTATGATAACTGGAGCCCTCTTTGAAATTGGGATCTAGCCTTACCTTTTCCAGTCCACTGGCCACTGTTGAATTTTCCAAATTTGTTGGCATAATGCAAGCAACACTTTCACAGCATCATCTTCTAGGATTTTAAAAAGTTCAGCTGCACCTTATATATTTATAGATCTTCTATGTATTCCTTCCACCCGTTCTTTACTTGATTTGCTTCTGTTAAGTCCCTACCATTTTTGTCTTTTATCATGCCAACTTTGGCATGAAAGGTTTCCTTGAAATCTTCAATTTTATTGAAGATATCTATTTACTTTGCTATTCTGTTATCTTCTTCTGGTTCTTTACATCACTTATTATAGAATATTTCCTTGTCTTTTATTGCTATCCTCTGGAATTCAGCATTCAGTTTGACTAATTGTTTTCTATCTTCAGTACCTTTCCCTTTTCTTCTTGCCTATGCTATTTTCAAAACCTACAGAACCTCCAGTACTTCTTTTTGCTGACTCTAGAGCTCCTCCATCTTTGGCTACAATGTATATACAGTAGTAAGTTTAATTTATATGTCGCCCATCTGGTGAAGTCCATTGGTGGATTCTCCTTCGAGGCTGTTGGAAGAGGGTGTTTACTATGACCAGAGAATTCTCTTGACAGAAATCTACTAATCTCTGACCCACTTCATATTGTACTTCTTCTGACCTAAAGCGCTCACCTACCAGTACCATATTGCTATGTCTCTGGTTGTTTTTATCTAAAATGCTTGCTTGGTAAATATACTGGAGTGGGTTACCAGCTCCTTCCAGTGACTGAGATTTGCCTGACCTCTCTCCTGTGACCTGCCCATCTTGGGTGACCCAACATGATATAGCTCACAACTCCATTGAGGTACAAAAGGCCCTTCACCATGACAAGGTAGCAATCCAGAAGGGGAATTATTACTTTACTTTTGGTTATCCAAAGAATGACATGACATTTTTGAAATATGTATTAGATGCAACAAGGAAATATATTCTTTAAAATGTATGTTACATGACAACGTTCTGATCTGGACCATAGTTAGTGATTGTATACAGCTCCTCCATTGTTGGATATAAATTATATATTGAATCTGATTTCTGTATTGTCCATCTGGTGAATTATCTTGACAGAATTCTACTAATTTCATGGCCAAAATTGCATGTTATTCCAGTTATCTTTAAGTTCCCTACTATAGTATTCTAATTTCCCATCACATTTTTTCTTGACGTTATGTCTTTTTTTAATGTGTTAAATATCTTCATAGAATTCAGCATGCATTGCCTTCAATTTGAATTGAAATCATTCTGTCAATTATTGAGCTGTGACCAAGCACTGCTTTGGCCATCATTTGAATAATTATGAGGGTTAATCGGTTTATTCTGCAGCATTCTTGATCATAATAGATGATCTGGTGGTTGTCTGACATGGAATGCCCCAAGAAGGGGCCCTGTTGACAAAGTATAGTATTTTCTGTTGAAGACATAGAATTGAAAAAGGGCAAATATGTCTAAAAAAAACCAAAAAACAATAAAGACATTTTTATTTTTTAACTATAAAATACCCCTATGTACAGTGGATAGCATAAACATTTGTTTACCTGTCTGAAAAGTGTGATGGAACTTATATAAAAAACATTCAAGTTTTTGCTGAAAGGTCTTAAATATTTACAAAAAAAAATGTTATTTAATCCAAGGGACTTCTCTTTGACCAAAGTAGATAAAAAACATTGACAGATCATAGTAATGGAATATACTAAAATGTAAAATTTACTTTTTTACTTCATATATTCATAACTTTTACCAACTTTTTAGAATTCGATTTCACTCTGGTGGTTTACTAAGTTGCTCTATCATTCAGAGACAACCATCTTTGTTGAAGAAGGGATAACATTTAAACATAGTATGCTGCTGCTCTTACGGACTATTGGGTAATTTCCTTATACCAACAGTTTCATTCAGTATACTACAGGTAACATTTTCAAATGTTTGTTTTACAATTATTAGTTAGACTTACAAAAAAAGGACAACTAAATAAATAATGTTATGAAGCTGATTATTTTGTAATGAAGGTAAAAAGTAACAATAAATATAGAATATGTTGTATTGTTAGTAGGAAATCCAATGAAATTGAAATAATTTAAATAATTAGAAGTACAAGAGAAAAATTGTTAAAAAAAAAAAGCAAGCTGGACTCATACTGGGAAAATATTATTGTTTGAGTCGAAGAAAATCAATAGGGTATTTCAAGATGTCACATCATTCTTTGAATAACCAAAGTAAAGTCATCACTCCCCTTCTAGATGACTACCTTTTCATAGTAAACAGGCTTGTGTGCTTCCAAGAAGCCATGAGCTTTCCCCCAAAGAAAGAAAACGAAGGCCCCTGTGCGAATCGCGCAGTATAATTTGTGTTACAGCTGTAAATCCGCTGAGGGAGCTTTTTTCCTATGTTACATGTTTATGTTAATCTTTTCACCCTGCAAAATGACAGTCAGGCCTCATCCTAAACCATGCTCTCGTCAGTAGCAGTGTAGGGGCTGGATTACTGTATCTGTGCAAAATTACACCAATCAACTAACTTTTATGGATATTCTTGCTGCGCCACAGCCATAGTAGCCAATGGATTAGTGATTGAACGGCATGCTCTATATATGTGTGAGCCTCCACCCCAGTGCTGACTGTAGATTTTTACCAATTAGCACTCAGGTGCCAGGAGTTGGAAGTGTTTGGAGATAGAGAGAGTACAGGATAGGTGACAGACTGGAGTGTATGTTTCTCTTCTTTTTATTATTACAGATAATCAATTACTACTGTACACATAATATTACTGATATCAGATAATATACAGTACATACACATAGCATAATAATACACATCAATACACTTATAAATAGGTCACACCATCCACACATCCCAACCGCCACACTATACCCTAAAATATAAATAAAACATAAATCTTATAATATCAGGAATATATACACATGCACTTTTTTTTATCTAACCTTATTTAAATTTTGTGATTGAGATGGATGGAGGGGAGAGGAGGGGGGAGGTGGGGAGGAGATGAGGAAGAGAGAGAGGGGGCACCGGGGAGAAGAGGGGAGGGTGTTAGAGGGGAGGAGGGAGGAAGTGGAGGGGAGGGTGGAACACTACTGAATGAACAATAACAACTGGAATAAACATAATTTTTTTAAACAACTTAAGATAAAATAATTGAAAATTAAATAAAGACATTGAACTTAAGTAATATGTATGTATCATATTCAATTTAATATATACACCTAAAACTTACATTTTAATAAAAAGCATTGTGGGTAATCTAGCCCTGTTTTAATGCAGCATGGCAGATTTTCTTTAAAAATTGAATCTTACCTTAAAAGTTTTCTTCATCCAGTTCTATGATATGTTCAAGGTAATCATTTTTCTTGCTTATGTATGCTTCCGGTCAGAATTCAGATAATTATTTCTATGATAAAATAGCTGCAACTGATTAAAATTTGCTTTTATTACAACCCTTACCAAATAAATTTGGAATAGTATTCATTGTACCATTAATGAGCATCTGTAGCTCATCCTGTTGCAAATCAACATTCCTACTCCTCTTTCAGTCTTGGCAGAAGATTCTGCTCCTACAGCTAAAGAGTGTTCTTTGACCATTTTGCTTCAACAATGACACATCTTCCTGCTCTGCATGATAATTAATTAATAAGGAATTAATAACAATTAATATAAAACTTTAATAAAATGAAGAGAAAGCTGACAAAGTATAAGGGGCAATGTTAATCCTTATTTATAATATGCTCTTGTAAAGAAGTTTATATAATAATGGGCAAAATGTTATTTTTTAATAAATAAAAAAATTGAGGCTAAGGGCCCTATTAAATTGTCAAAATCACAATTATCGAAGCCCAAAAGTTACTGATATTTAATTGGCCTCTTCTTGCTACCCGCAATCTTTTAGCGAGCAACAGGCTTAAAATTCCTAAGGGGTTTTAAAAACCGTCACTCCGACCTATCTAAGCCTTTGATTTTTCAAGCCTGCAGATGTTACAATCGCTAAAATGGCACATCAAGATTTAATTGCAACAATTCCACAAGCCTGCAATTGCCTTCAAACCTGTATATGGCAAATGTAGCAAACAATTCTAGGAGTACTAGAGAGGACTCGCAAGGGTGTTAAAAAACTGGTTGTAACATTACAAAAGCAAACAAAAACAACACTGGACTTTAAAATACAGAGAAGTGATGAAAGATATTAGAATTAATTGCACAACAGTCTCCAGCTTGCAAAACGGCAATATTTTTATTTTTTTACGTTTATTTTCCGTGTTATATCAATCTCGGAAATCAAGGAGTTAATACATATCAGGCCATCCATACGGACTATAAGAGTTTGGCCATTCATTTTTATTGATTTTTACATTGCTGGATTGCGAGCCTGATCAGACTTCTAAACGCTAACTGATTGACATTTAAAATACATGTTTTACTAATGTCATGATGACAGTCTCATTTACTATTGTCTCTCTCTAAATTGTAACGTACAGGCTTGCTTAATGTTTTTTAGAAGATCTTTACTGTGATGTGGTCTAAATCCTGCTAAACTGAGTGGCCGATTAATAGTTTTCTGTAGACTGTCCAAATACTGTCTCAAAACTTAGACGTTACAAACATTGGTCTGCATTTTCATAGAAAATGACTTGGGGCCTCATTCAAATCCCTATTTGTTATAGTTACACCACTAAAGAGTGGTCAGTAACTCTACCTAACTATTCAATTGACCCTTTTTAACATGATTGCAAGAAACTTGCAATTCCCTAGAACAACCCTAACAAAATATAGCATGCTTTCCCATTGATTTTCACACATGAGTAATGTTACAAGTTGCTTTTTCACTAAATAGCTACTCAATTGGAACTTTACTGAGCACACTCAAAATTACTTATGATTCACAAGTCTTGCAACCCTATTAAATTTCCCCAAAGTGTAAACCCGTAGCCCGCTATCAAATTGGCCTTGTAAAGCTACCTGAAAATGAACTGCGGGTTACATGCGGCAAAACCCGACAGGTTGCCAAATTCTGAAATCCATTGCCCCAAAGCCTTTGATCTGTCAAGGCCGTAAATGTTACGTTCGCAATTCAAATTCACTGGCGTTCTAACCCTTAATTTGCAAATGGAGGAAAAAAGCCTATGGGTACTAGAGAGAACCTGCAAGGGCGTTAAAGTCCTATCTGTAGCACTATAAATGCAAATATCAACGACTAATGTATTTATAATGATAGGGAAAGTGATGTTAGGTATTAAAATTAATGGCACAACATTCTGCAATATACATTTTTTTTTTATGTTTAATGTCCGTGTTATATCGATCCTGGCAATCAATGTGTTATTATATATGATGGAACTCGCATGGATTAGAATATAATATTTACTGATTTATTAATATTGCATTATTTCTGGAATGCGGGTCCGATTGTAACTCATAATTGAAACTCGTAAGGCTTTGAAATCTAACCTCCATTTTTCAGTGAAGTAATGATAATAAACTCTTTTACCATTGGCTCTGTCTAAACCCGTAAATTGATCACTTTCATGGCCGCACATGCAACGTGCGCAAGAACGGTTTACGGTTTTGCGTCTGTAACCCGTTGGTCGCAGGATGGTTTAATGTAATAGCTCTGTAACACTGAAGAATTTCAAGCCGGCAGGCTTTGTGGGTGTACCGGTGCCGCTACAGACTTCAAATTTAATATGGCCCTTAGTATTACTGATTTTTCTAAAAAAAACTTGTGTACCCTAAATAGCACCTGTAAATGCAGAAAAATTCCTTTTCAAACTATTCCTTGCTCACACCTCATCATCTTGTTTTACTCTTATTTTATACTTGCTTGGTAGGTCTATTGAGAGAAACTAAATGAATTTCCTGCTGTGCTAATGAGAATTATTTTATTACTAGCGAATTGCCCGTCAAAAAATGACGGCAATGAGATGTGTATGTTTGTAAAGTTGTTTAGTTATTAATATACATATGGAATTGTAAGGTAGCTAATGCTGTTTGGTGTATAATAATGAAATATATAATACATTAATAAATTAATATAATTTACCTATTTTGAAGCATTATGTTGAAGAGCTGACAATCTGTTTTGATGTTGCTGCAGCATTAGTGGTGTGGAGCTGCTGTGTAAGTGTAATGAATGTGTGCAGTGTAATAGTGTTCGTGCGCGTGACCAAACCGTTAGCGTAGTTGTGTACTTCCGCATTGTTCTAAAATGGCGGGTAATATGTGGTATGCGTCTGTATCGGAATATCCGTAGGTGTTTTGTGGTGTTTTGCGAGTTTCTTTTGGTGTTTTGCGTGTTTACAGTGCTGTAGCCTCGGTTTGTTCGGCGGCCATTTTTCCTCTCGCTTAGATAAATTTTGAGTGTTTAAACTCTTTTATTTTGAGTTAAATTCAGGTGTAACTTAATTTTTTGAGGTCCTGGATGCTCCCTTTTGCTGTAGGTAAGCTTTTTATGTATGTGTTGTGTGTATTTTTTGGGTTTTTCATTTTTTCCTGTTCGCGGGTTGCGGGCGATTTTTGCGAGGTCGTAATGAGTGGTAATGTGTCTCGTATGTTGTTTGCACTGCGACGTAAAGTTTGTGAGGGTCGCAGTTGCTCGCATGGAGCGCCGCAGCAACTGTGGCCCTCGCTTTGCGTGGGCCGCATTTGCTGGCAAGGAGCGCCTACAGCGCTCCATGGCCCTCATTCAATTGCAATTCGGCCGATAGCATATGTTTTTCAAGAAGTTTTTAGTTAGTGAAAACCTTGCTTTTGGATAGATGCTTACTAACTAAAAACTTCTTTAAAAAATATATGTTATGTGCTTATTTAGGGCCCTATTCAATTGGCCAAATTGCAATTGAATGAGGGCCCATGCTGCGCGAGCCCGCAAGCGTGAGCAACAGCTTGAGCAAGCTCGCCTGCTCACAACTAATATATATATATATATATATATATATATATATATATATATAATGTGTAAATATATATATATAATATAATGTGTGTATATATAAATAAATATATTATATAAATATAATGTGTGTGTATATATATATATATATATATATATATATATATATAATGTGTATATATATATATAATGTGTAAATATATATATATATATATAATATAATGTGGGTATATATAAATAAATATATTATATAAATATAATGTGTGTATATATATATATATATATATATATATATATAATGTGTATATATATGTATATATATATATATATATATATATATATATATATATATATATATGTGTATATATATATATATATATATATATATATTGTATAATGTAAATAAGAAGCCATCTAGAGTATATTGATTTCACATAAAAGTCCAGGTCCTCAGAGATAATCCTCCCTACCACAATTTTTAAATATATACATTAAATGTGACACATAAACTATAAAAAAAAAAACAGTTCTATCTTTCCATTTGTTTTTGCAGAGTGAGAGACAGATTTACATACACAGCTATATTATATATTAGACTCGCCCCCTAATGTGCTGAGTGGCTACTGCTTGTGCTACTGAGCATTCTGGGACTTTTTGTGCAGTGAGTTCTGGTACACCCACTTCCGGTTCTTTATTAGCGCGACGCGAGGGGCCACGAGCTCAGGTAAATACAGTGATTCAGGTTCCAGTTGGTGACCAGGAGGGCCTCAGTTACTGGCATGGAGCGCCTTCGGCGCTCCATGCCAGCAACTGCGGCACTCGCAAGCGTGAGCAACGGCTTAAGCAAGCTCGTATGCTCACAACTATATATGTGATAGTTACTGATTTCAAGCTGTTTTTGTTAAGAGATTTAAGAATGACAACTAGCATCAAATAGTATCAACTCTTAGCACATTCTCTTTCTTAATATTATTTAGTGAAATTACAATCATATAATTGTAGTAATGATTATTTGTTCTGTAAATTATGAGCTCAGAAATATTTTTTAAGTCAATTTGTGACTTTGTTAAAATGACAATAACACCACATACAATGTTGCTCACTGTTAAATACTTGTAGATGAATATGTACTAATAAGGGCCTCATTCAAATGTGATATGGGCAATTGAATAGGGCTCTATATAAGCACATAGCATGTTTTATTACAGATAGATATATATAAGTTCACTAACTAAAACGTCTGTTAAAAAATATGCCATGTACTCAAATAGAGCCCTATTCAATTGGCCAAATCGCATTTGAATGAGGACCTAAAGGTTTATGGGCCATATTCTATTAGCTATTTGCAAATGCCTTGAACTCATCAATTTGGCTTTGGGTTTTTTATTTATAATATGAATTAATTAATGCCAATAAGTAATATTTGCAGCATATGTAGCAATATTAAGAGTGATTTTAAGTGTGTATAAATGTACGAATTGGGCAACTGAATCAGGCCCTATGTGTGTAAATTAATCAAATAAACTACTCTTGCGAATATGTTACACATAACTGCATAGTCAATATAATTTAGAACATGAAACATACAGTAGATGTTAACTACGAATGAAGAAAATAAATGTAACTCTTCACATAGTGCTTCATGTAGCAACTCTACAATTGTTCATTAAATTCAGAACATTCTACTATATCTGCAGAGTGTCTTGTCATTGAGAAGCTTTATAAAATATTTTGATGTGCACAGATAGTAATATCTAAGAATTACCAATTACATTTTGCATTGTTTGAAATGTATTTTAATTAGCTTTAAGTAATATGTTTTGTTTAGTTGGGTACATCACCTATCACCTATAATAGTTAACAATCAGCACCGCTGTTTGCCGGCAGTGCTGGAGAATTGCGCAACTGCGCATGCACGGCGCAGCTGCGCATGTGCAGTTAAGCTGTTTGTGTGCATGCGTGGCACAATGCTGGGCAGCAGTGGGGGAATAGAAACGGAGGGGGAGAGGAAGTAGGAAGAGAGATATAGGGACACAGGGGGCAGAGAGAGTAAGAGAGAGGGAGGGGAGAGAGAGGGGAGAGAGAGGGAGAGAGAGGGAGGGGAGAGAGAGGGAGTGAGAGGGAGGGGAGAGGGAGGGAGAGAAAGAGAGTGGGAGGGAGAGAGGGAGAGAGAGATAGTCGGAGGGAGAGAGGGAGAGAGAGAGAGTGGGAGAGAGGGGAAGAAAGAGAAAAGGGAGGCAGAGAGAGAGAGGGAGAGAGAGAGAAATAGGAAGGGAGTGAGAGGGAGAGAGAGAAAGGGAGAGAGGCAGGCAGAGAGAGAAGGAGGGAGGCAATGAGAGAGGAAGTGAGGCTGGCAGAGAAAGAGGGAGGGGGAGAGAGATAGGGAAGGGAGAGAGAGGGAGGTGAGAGGAGGGAGGGAGAGAAGGAGGAAGGGGAGTGAGAGGGAGGGGGAAGAGAGAGGGAGTGAATGAGGCAGATAGGTATGGAGGAAGAGAGATAAAGGGAGAGAGAGGGGGGATCGAGAGAGAGGAAAGGCAGAGAGAGAGCGAGACAGAGAGCACAGAGAGAGGACACAGGAAGAGACAGAGGGAACTGAAAGATAGAGACCATGCAAGCACAAAGAGAGGGTGCACTGAGAGAGAGAGGGCTCACAGAGAAACAGAAGGTGCACAGTTTGAGAGACAGCTCACAGACAGAGACAGCGAGCAGAGGGTTCAGTATTAAGTCCTCTCCTTTTTAACATATTTATTAATGACTTAAAAGTAGGATTGGAAAGTATTGTCTTTAATTTTGCAGATGACACTGAGTTGTGCAAGGTAATTAAATCAGATAATGATGTACTTTCCCTCCAAAGGGATTTGCATAAATTAGAGAATTTGGCATCTAAATGGAAGATGGAATTTAGTAAATGTAAAGTTATGCATTGAGGAAAAGTGCAGTCTGAGCTTATAATAATGAAAGTGGATCCTGTGCCAACAAGATCCCAAGTACAGCCTGTACCTACAAAAAGTGCTTCCAATGACTATAAAAATCACAGTGCAGCCTGTGCTTATAAGTATCAAAGTGCAGCCTGTGCTTACAAAAAACAAAGAGTAGCTTTTGCTTAAAACATGAGTTTGAAGAAGACTAGTGATACCACTAAGAAGAAATAGTAAAAATCATGATGGATGAATGGAAAAAAGAGATAATAGCCAAGTATGAGCGTAGTAACCGCGTGTCTGATCTCACTGTTGAGTATCACATATTATAATTGTCTAACTACGAGTCGTCGTCACGCTGTTTGCGTGGTCCATACGACTTTGCGATGAGCGCCACAGGCGCTCATCGCCCGGCGAGCCTCGCATAGCGAGGCGAGCCATTAAACCGCTCTGTTCGGTAGTGCGTACGACTTTAGCGATGAGCGCCGCAGGCGCTCATTGCAGGCGAGCCTCGCGTAGCGAGGCGAGCCGTTACATCGTAGCAATTATGAGTGTAAAAAATTACGAGATAAGCGGCGGAACCAAAACATTAAAAAAAACACTAAACACACATTAAAAAATAAAATAAAGGCCACTTACAGCATGGGGAACCAGGCAGGACGTCTGGAAGTGAGTTGGAACTGCAATTTAAATCGATTTAGCAGAGTTAGAAAGATCGAAAATCGGCTAAGCGAGAAAAAAATGGCCTCCAAAAAAAATGAAAACGAGGCTAATCTACGTAAAACACAGCCACAGACGTATGTGTTCGAAAAACAATGAGATAAAGGATGCGGATTAACCGCACAATGAGTAAAAAGACAGTAGCGAGTATATTTTACGAAACGAGATTACCGATTTACGCATTAACACAGATTTCCCGCCTTTGTCTCGCGCCACATAGAATTTCCCGCCGAAAACAACGCATTTGGCTCGCGCAACTGCGGATTTCCTGCCTAAAACATTGGTCACAAAGCCTATATATAGGGCACATTTCACACAGGACTGACACTTTCTCCTCAGGTGATGACAGTCTGACTGGATGTTTTCGGATGCCGGGAAATCGCAATAGATTGTTAGCTCTTCAGTATACTGCTTCAGCATTATTATATTAAAAAAGGTAAATATATTATTTCTAATTATTAATTAATAAATTGGTAATTACTTAATAAATAATAGATAATAAAGTTAATTAATATAAAAATAATATTGTGCCTATTATTTATAATTAGTAATTAATAAATTGGTACTTAATTAATAAATAATAGAGAAGAAATTAAAGTCATAGAAAAATATTAGGTGAGAGGAGGGAGGGAGAGAAGGAGGAAGGGGAGTGAGAGGGAGGGGTTAGAGAGAGGGAGTGAATGAGGCAGATAGGTATGGAGGAAGAGAGATAAAGGGAGAGAGAGGGGGGATCGAGAGAGAGGAAAGGCAGAGAGAGAGCGAGACAGAGAGCACAGAGAGAGGACACAGGAAGAGACAGAGGGAACTGAAAGATAGAGACCATGCAAGCACAAAGAGAGGGTGCACTGAGAGAGAGAGGGCTCACAGAGAAACAGAAGGTGCACAGTTTGAGAGACAGCTCACAGACAGAGACAGCGAGCAGAGGGTTCAGTATTAAGTCCTCTCCTTTTTAACATATTTATTAATGACTTAAAAGTAGGATTGGAAAGTATTGTCTTTAATTTTGCAGATGACACTGAGTTGTGCAAGGTAATTAAATCAGATAATGATGTACTTTCCCTCCAAAGGGATTTGCATAAATTAGAGAATTTGGCATCTAAATGGAAGATGGAATTTAGTAAATGTAAAGTTATGCATTGAGGAAAAGTGCAGTCTGAGCTTATAATAATGAAAGTGGATCCTGTGCCAACAAGATCCCAAGTACAGCCTGTACCTACAAAAAGTGCTTCCAATGACTATAAAAATCACAGTGCAGCCTGTGCTTATAAGTATCAAAGTGCAGCCTGTGCTTACAAAAAACAAAGAGTAGCTTTTGCTTAAAACATGAGTTTGAAGAAGACTAGTGATACCACTAAGAAGAAATAGTAAAAATCATGATGGATGAATGGAAAAAAGAGATAATAGCCAAGTATGAGCTTAGTAACCGCGTGTCTGATCTCACTGTTGAGTATCACATATTATAATTGTCTAACTACGAGTCGTCGTCACGCTGTTTGCGTGGTCCATACGACTTTGCGATGAGCGCCACAGGCGCTCATCGCCCGGCGAGCCTCGCATAGCGAGGCGAGCCATTAAACCGCTCTGTTCGGTAGTGCGTACGACTTTAGCGATGAGCGCCGCAGGCGCTCATTGCAGGCGAGCCTCGCGTAGCGAGGCGAGCCGTTACATCGTAGCAATTATGAGTGTAAAAAATTACGAGATAAGCGGCGGAACCAAAACATTAAAAAAAACACTAAACACACATTAAAAAATAAAATAAAGGCCACTTACAGCATGGGGAACCAGGCAGGACGTCTGGAAGTGAGTTGGAACTGCAATTTAAATCGATTTAGCAGAGTTAGAAAGATCGAAAATCGGCTAAGCGAGAAAAAAATGGCCTCCAAAAAAAATGAAAACGAGGCTAATCTACGTAAAACACAGCCACAGACGTATGTGTTCGAAAAACAATGAGATAAAGGATGCGGATTAACCGCACAATGAGTAAAAAGACAGTAGCGAGTATATTTTACGAAACGAGATTACCGATTTACGCATTAACACAGATTTCCCGCCTTTGTCTCGCGCCACATAGAATTTCCCGCCGAAAACAACGCATTTGGCTCGCGCAACTGCGGATTTCCTGCCTAAAACATTGGTCACAAAGCCTATATATAGGGCACATTTCACACAGGACTGACACTTTCTCCTCAGGTGATGACAGTCTGACTGGATGTTTTCGGATGCCGGGAAATCGCAATAGATTGTTAGCTCTTCAGTATACTGCTTCAGCATTATTATATTAAAAAAGGTAAATATATTATTTCTAATTATTAATTAATAAATTGGTAATTACTTAATAAATAATAGATAATAAAGTTAATTAATATAAAAATAATATTGTGCCTATTATTTATAATTAGTAATTAATAAATTGGTACTTAATTAATAAATAATAGAGAAGAAATTAAAGTCATAGAAAAATATTAGGTGAGAGGAGGGAGGGAGAGAAGGAGGAAGGGGAGTGAGAGGGAGGGGGAAGAGAGAGGGAGTGAATGAGGCAGATAGGTATGGAGGAAGAGAGATAAAGGGAGAGAGAGGGGGGATCGAGAGAGAGGAAAGGCAGAGAGAGAGCGAGACAGAGAGCACAGAGAGAGGACACAGGAAGAGACAGAGGGAACTGAAAGATAGAGACCATGCAAGCACAAAGAGAGGGTGCACTGAGAGAGAGAGGGCTCACAGAGAAACAGAAGGTGCACAGTTTGAGAGACAGCTCACAGACAGAGACAGCGAGCAGAGGGTTCAGTATTAAGTCCTCTCCTTTTTAACATATTTATTAATGACTTAAAAGTAGGATTGGAAAGTATTGTCTTTAATTTTGCAGATGACACTGAGTTGTGCAAGGTAATTAAATCAGATAATGATGTACTTTCCCTCCCAAGGGATTTGCATAAATTAGAGAATTTGGCATCTAAATGAAAGATGGAATTTAGTAAATGTAAAGTTATGCATTGAGGAAAAGTGCAGTCTGAGCTTATAATAATGAAAGTGGATCCTGTACCAACAAGATCCCAAGTACAGCCTGTACCTACAAAAAGTGCTTCCAATGACTATAAAAATCACAGTGCAGCATGTGCTTATAAGTATCAAAGTGCAGCCTGTGCTTACAAAAAACAAAGAGTAGCTTTTGCTTAAAACATGAGTTTGAAGAAGACTAGTGATACCACTAAGAAGAAATAGTAAAAATCATGATGGATGAATGGAAAAAAGAGATAATAGCCAAGTATGAGCGTAGTAACCGCGTGTCTGATCTCACTGTTGAGTATCACATATTATAATTGTCTAACTACGAGTCGTCGTCACGCTGTTTGCGTGGTCCGTACGACTTTGCGATGAGCGCCACAGGCGCTCATCGCTCGGCGAGCCTCGCATAGCGAGGCGAGCCATTAAACCGCTCTGTTCGGTAGTGCGTACGACTTTAGCGATGAGCGCCGCAGGCGCTCATCGCCCGGCGAGCCTCGCGCAGCGAGGCGAGCCGTTAAACCGCGTTAAATCGTAGCACTTTGGCAATGAGCGCCGCAGGCGCTCATTGCAGGCGAGCCTCGCCTAGCGAGGCGAGCCGTTACATCGTAGCAATTATGAGTGTAAAAAATTACGAGATAAGCGGCGGAACCAAAACATTAAAAAAAACACTAAACACACATTAAAAAATAAAATAAAGGCCACTTACAGCATGGGGAACCAAGCAGGACGTCTGGAAGTGAGTTGGAACTGCAATTTAAATCGATTTAGCAGAGTTAGAAAGATCGAAAATCGGCTAAGCGAGAAAAAAATGGCCTCCAAAAAAAATGAAATCGAGGCTAATCTACGTAAAAAACAGCCACAGACGTATGTGTTCGAAAAACAACGAGATAAAGGATGCGGATTAACCGCACAATGAGTAAAAAGACAGTAGCGAGTATATTTTACGAAACGAGATTACCGATTTACGCATTAACACAGATTTCCCGCTTTTGTCTCGCGCCACATAGAATTTCCCGCCGAAAACAACGCATTTGGCTCGCGCAACTGCGGATTTCCTGCCTAAAACATTGGTCACAAAGCCTATATATAGGGCACATTTCACACAGGACTGACACTTTCTCCTCAGGTGATGACAGTCTGACTGGATGTTTTCGGATGCCGGGAAATCGCAATAGATTGTTAGCTCTTCAGTATACTGCTTCAGCATTATTATATTAAAAAAGGTAAATATATTATTTCTAATTATTAATTAATAAATTGGTAATTACTTAATAAATAATAGATAATAAAGTTAATTAATATAAAAATAATATTGTGCCTATTATTTATAATTAGTAATTAATAAATTGGTACTTAATTAATAAATAATAGAGAAGAAATTAAAGTCATAGAAAAATATTAGTGTGCCTATTTAAAATTATTAATTAATAAATTGGTAGTTAATTAATAAATAATAGATAACAAATTTAATTAATAGAAAAATAATATTGTGCTTACCTGTGTGAAAGAATTGTTAATAACATTCATAATGTACATTATTAATTAATAATTAATTATTAATATCAAAATTAAGAAGGTCAATAAAAAAATATTTTTTAGTAATTAATTATTAATGTACATTAATTTTACAATTATTTGGTTATATGTCATGATTACCTGTGTGAAACAATTGTTAATAACATTCATAATGTACATTAATTAATTAGGAACACATTAATTCATTAATTATTAATGTACAATAATTTAAGAACTATTTTGTGGTATGTCGTGATTACCTGTGGGTAAGAATTGTAATTAACTTTCATAATCTATCATTAATAATCATTAATTTGAACAAAGGTTAAGAATGTGCAATATTTTGTATAAAATAAACCAAAAATAAAAAATAAAGCCGATATACTCATGCTTAGATGTTAATGTTAGATTGAGTCACACATTAGTTGAATATTAATGAACATTAATTGATTATTAGTTCATTAGTAATGTCAATTTTTTTAAGAAGTCATTTGTAACATACTCATTTTAAAATAACAGTAAAAAAAAAAGCCTACATGCTGATGTGTTGAGGTTATATTTAGTCAGACATTAATTTAAGATTAAGATATATTCATTGATTCCTATTGAAAGAATAACAGTAAGATTGAGTGTATGTTTAGAATCTATGCTTACATATGTGTGTTCATGCTGATTTATTGATATATTTATTTCAGGTTTTTAATGTATGCAAAAATAGTTATGTTAAGCCTCATTGATTAAGTAACATATTATACATCAATTACTATTTTGTATAATTGCAGGGAAATCTACGTGAATGACCAGAGATAGTGACGTTTCAACACATTGAACAGCATAAGGATCATTTGGACAGGTACAGAAATTAAATTATGAGGTTTTTAATGTAGCCGAATATATGTCTGTTGATGTTCATTTAATGATATTGATGAAGCAAAAGTTTACAAATATTATCTATTTGATTTTACAGTTTATTCAGATCTGCAAGGGAATAAACAGACAGCGTGACGTTTACAGCCTTGGAACAACATCAACATCATCCTCACAGGTATAACATTTAATTTTGTAGTGATGCATACAAGAAGGCTATATATTATATATTTGGTGTAAATTTAAATTTGTGGAAAATAGAGAGTACTTATTGAGTCATTTAATGTATGATATTTACTCAAAAAATGAAAAATCATGAAAAGACAATAATAATTAATAATAATATTTCAAGAAAATAAGAAGCTTACAACACTTGCAAAAAAAATAAATTGATGGTATGCTGTGAATTCAATCAAGAAGGAATGTCATTGAAGGATTAATAATATAAAGATAGATATGTGCAGCTATTTCCAATTTCATATATGTTAATAAAATACTTTGAAAAATGGTTTCATTTCTTTCAGTCTAAAGTGCAACAATTGAAAATGTTTTATTACTTTATTTATCTACTTTCATCGAACAGTACAAAAAGGAAAAAAAATGTAGACAAAACAAAGAATAAACAATAATTGTATCTCTATTTACAATTATAGATTAACATGGCGGACAATGGAGAAGACAAACTTGAACGCAAAAGAAGATTGGCAAGGGAAAGGAAGCAAAGGTGGAGAGATGCTCAGACACCGGAAACTTCACAACGCTTGCGAGAAGAGGATCGACAGAGACTTTTAAATAAAAGAAAGATGAGTAAGAAAGCCGCAAGTGAGTGTGTTGGGGCTTCCAAGAAACGTAAAAGTAAACAAAAACATCTCTCAGAACCATTGTGCAATGATTCTCTTTTGCAGAATGACTTGATTGTAGACACACAAGAAAAAAATGTACATATAGAATGTGGGACTGATATTTATGTTGAAGAAATGCATGATAATGTGTTTACTACTGCAGTCGAAGTAGATAATCATTATTGCGGGTTACTTAATGTGGTTTGTCAGTTTTGTGGGGCCTATCATTTTATAAAGGAAAGACCTTATGATGGAAATTTCATTAGTTGCTGTCAGAAAGGAAAGGTCAAACTTCCAGTAAGACACCCATTTCCATATTATTTAGAATGCATTATGAGTGATCCAACATTTCCAAATTATAATAATTTTAAACAAAACATAAGGTCTTATAACAGTGCAGTTTCATTTGCTTCAATGGGTGCAACATTAGCAGAAAATGTACCAGGACATGGTCCTTATTGTTTCAGACTTCAAGGTCAAATATAGCATGGAACTTCGCATTTACACCCACAAGAAGGACAGCAAAGGAAATTTGCACAGTTATATGTGTTAGATACGATGGAAGCTGTGGAACAAAGAATGACACTTCCAGAAAATAGACAGTGTTTGCGTATAGTCTTTGAACAGCTGGATAAAATTATGCAAAAAAAAAACATAGTCAAGCATACAAACAATTAGTACAGCTTGAAAAAGAATAACAGGAACATGCTCAAAGACATCAATTGCCTACACCAAGAGTCAATATGGTGTTAAAAAGAGATCGCAACACTGATCAGAGAAGATATAATTTACCTACTGTAAATGAGGTTGCCATGGTGTTTAAAAATGAAGATGGTGAACCACCTTTTCAGCGGGATATTAGAATATATCCACGCAATGAAGAACAAACATTTATTAATATCAATATATTAAGCTGTAATTTAGATCCAATGACATATCCCATTTTCTTTCCAAATGGGGAACCAGGATGGGAACCAAAATTAAAATTGGAAAGTTATCCCAATACTAAAATTCGTATTCGATCTAATGTTTCCATGCTGGAATATAAAGTGGCACAAACTGCTATCCGTGATTGTTTTAATCCAATTTTACATGGAGGAAAACTCACTCAACAATGTATTATTGATGCATATTTACAATTTGAAGCCAATAATCTAAATTTTATTAAATATCAACAAAATAAATTACGAGTAGAACAGTATTGTGGATTAATGGATTATGTTGCAGATTTAGCTGCCAACAGAGACATTCCATCTGGAAGAGCAATTATTTTGCCATCCTCTTTCCAAGGATCTCCTCGCAATATGTGAGAAAGGTATAATGATGCCATGGCTATTGTTACTAAATTTGGAAAACCAGATTTATTTATTACATTCACCTGTAATCCACAATGGCCAGAGATCAAGGAAAATTTGAATCTGGGACAAACTACTTCTGACCGACCAGATTTAGTGGCAAGAGTATTTAAAATCAAACTCAATTCATTAATTCATGATATTACTAAAGCACACTTATTTGGACATTGTGTGGCTTTTGTTTACACCATTGAATTTCAAAAAAGAGGTTTGCCACATGCTCACATACTTTTAATACTGCAGGAAAAAGACAAGTTGAACACTGCAGAGAGAGTGGATTCAGTAATTTGTGCACAATTGCCAGACCAAGAAAAATATAAAAAACTTTGGGAGATTGTTACACATAGAATGATTCATGGCCCATGTGGACAGATGAATCCGAATTCACCATGTATGGAAAATAAAAAATGTACTAAAGAATTTCCAAAACAATATCAAATGGAAACTTATGCAAATTGTGATGGATATCCTTTGTATAAAAGAACACAAGGACAGACAGCTATTATCCGGGGCCAAAAGGTTGATAATAGATTTGTCGTTCCATACAATCCACATTTGCTCATGAAGTACAATGCACACATCAATGTGGAAGCTTGCACTTCGATTAAATCAATTAAGTATGTGTATAAATATATATACAAAGGATATGATGCAGCTACTGTGTTGTACAAGGTGCTGCAAATGAAAATGAAAATCCAATTTTACATGATGAACTATCTAATTATTTAGATGCTCGGTATGTGAGTGCTCCTGAAGCAATGTGGCGCCTTTTGAAATTTGAGATGCATGATCGGTCACATGCTATCTATCGTTTAGCTGTACATTTGCCTCAAAGTCAGATGGTTTGCTTTACTCAAGGAAACGAAAGAACTGCATTATATCAAAGTGAAGACAGAGATACTACGCTTACTGCATAGTTTAAATTAAACTGTCAGGATACGCAGGCCAGATAATTTTTATACATAGAGATACCATATCACTATGTATTTGTAAATGGTCTATGGCGACAATGAAAAAAAGATACACATAAAATCATACCACGCATTTATACCGTCAGTCCAAGGGACATTGAACGTTTCAGCTTAAGATTACTTCTGTTACATGTTCCCGGTGCACAAAGTTTTGAGCATTTACGTACAGTCAATGACATAGTTTATGAGACATTTCTATTGGCTGCAAGACAACAAAATTTCATAGCTGATGATACAGAATGGGAGAGGTGTCTGGAAGAAGCAGCACTATGTCAAATGCCTAAGCAAATGAGACAACAATTTGCATTTATTTGTATATTTTGCAATGTACCTGATGCTTTCAATTTGTGGGAAACATTTAAATTAAACATGTCAGAAGATTTCTTGAAACGTTACAGAGAACCAATAGCTATGTTAAAAACATTGATGGAAATCCAAGAAATATTGTTGGCTCATGGATTAAATTGTGCAAGTTTTAATTTACCAGATCCAGGACTTATAGATGACATCAATTTTGATGATTATGACACTGAGCTTCAAAAACAAAAAACACAAGAAAAACTGGCAACTTTAAATAATTTACAGTTAGAAGCATTTCAAGCCATCACAAATGCTACAGATGATGAAATGGTCAAAGACCGGTATTTCTATCTAGACGGCCCAGGTGGATCAGGAAAAACTTATCTGTACAATTGTTTGATGAGTTATATTCGATCACAGGGTCAGATAGCTATGCCATTTGCAACAACTGGAATTGCTGCACTTTTGTTAGATGGTGGTAGAACTGTGCATAGTGGATTTAAGCTGCCAGTTCCCATTTTGGAAACATCAGTGTCAGATATTAGACTCAATTCCATGCAAGCAAAAAAATTCAAACTAACTAAATTAATTATCATAGACGAGGCAACAATGATGTCATGTCATGCACTGCAATGTATTGACAGATTCTTAAAAGAAGTGATGGATAATAAGTTGCCATTTGGTGGAAAGGCGATTTTAGGCAAACATTACCTGTTGTGCCACACGGAAATAGAACAGAGATCATTGAAACATGTATCAAGACCAGTAAACTGTGGCCAATATTTACACATCTCAAATTAGAATTAAATATGAGATCTGAAGGCCAAAATGAATTCAATGACTGGCTCATTAAAATCGGAGATGGAAAACATCCAGAAATACAGCATTTACCAAATGATACCATTGAAATTCCAACAGAAATGGTTTGCAATGAATCACTCATATCAGCCATATTCCTAAATACTCTTAATAATAAGGATTACACAGACATTGCAAACAAAGTAATATTAACATCAAAAAATATCGATGCCTTCAATGTAAATAACGAAATTTTAAAATACATCAATGCACCACAAAAGAATTATTACAGTGCAGATTCGATTCTTTCAGATGATAAAGACAGTGAATCGAATTTTAGTATCGAATTTATAAATTCGTTAACACCATCTGGAATGCCCCCACATATTTTACAATTGAAAAAAGGCGCAATTGTTATGTTATTGCGAAATATGAATCCAAAAAAAGGACTTTGTAATGGGACCCGATTAATTGTGCATGAGTTAAAAGATCATTTTATACATGCAGAAATTATAACTGGTACCCATAAAGGTGAACGAGTTTTTATACCAAGAATTGATTTAGCTCCAAGTGAGAGTGGTTTGCCCTTTGTCCTTCAACGGAGACAATTTCCAGTTATCATGGCATTTGCTATGACCATCAATAAATCCCAAGGACAAACTTTTAAGTCGGTTGGGATTTTTTTAAAGGAACCAGTTTTTGCACATGGACAACTCTATGTGGCTTTTTCAAGGTGCACTAATCCAAAAGAAATTAAAGTGCATGTTGAAGAAAACGAAACTCAAGGTCATTTATTGGACGATGGATGTGTTTACACCAAAAACATTGTCTACTATGAGGTGTTGGAAAGATAGTGGACAGTGGTTTCATTTTAATGCCAACATTTTATGGGACTCAATATGATTGCACAAAAAAAATATTTTGCCTAAAACATCTAAAGAATGGACAAAAAAACATAGAGAACAGTGGTTTGACTTCCAGTACTAAATTAAAGTACTCTGAGACTCTTTAAATAGGGGACCACTATTTCACTTATGAAAATATATCTGATATATGCAGAATGGACTAAATGAAAAAAAAAAAAAAAACAACAACAGTAAAATATCCTGAAACAGATTGGAATGGCTTCAAAGTTTGATATTTACATGATTGGCCCCACAAAAACAATTCACTGATTTTTTCATAATTTACAAGAGTTAAATGTTATTGTTTGAAGTTAAAATTTCAGATGTTAAATATGTGTTTTTGGAATGTTTAAAAAAGTTTGGTAAATATATATGTGGTATAGTCAAATATGTATTGTTAGTATAAAGTTGAAGTATTTAGTAATAATTGGAAATGTATTATTTAAAGACAAAGTATTGATTCAGGGAGAAATCCGATCGCCAGTTAATGGGGTCAGGAAGGAATTATTTTTTTTCCCTCTTTGATGAAATTGGACAAGTTTCAATAGGGGTTTTTTATTGTTTGCCTTCCTCTGGATTCAATGCTAATTTAGTTTAACAAGAGTTTAACAAATATGTTACAAATGAGAAAAAGTATGTTATTGTTAAAACAATTTACTTACTCTAAGTTAATATAATCCGCAGTTACTCAGTGATAAATATGTATTGAAAAGTGTTAGTATTGTTAACAAAATGTTGAACGAATGTTTCATATACAAGTTGCATGTTAAAAAGTTTAATGTTTGGGAAATATAAGTTGAAAGTTAAAAAAAAAAAAAGTTAAAAATAATTATGTGTTTTTTTTTTTTAGAAAACAAAAAAAGGGACAAATGTAGGTGACTCATTTTGGGATGCAAACAAATTTCACAACATTTAAATTTTATTGACCGTCATTTTTTGACGGGCAAGTCGCTAGTTATTATTATAGTTCATTTAAAGTGCACCGACATATTCTGTAGCACTGTACATAAGTTAAGTTTAGACAAAGATAAATACAAATGAACAAATAGCAACGCAAGGAGGGCTCTTTCTTTGAGCTAGGAATCCAATGTCCATGGTGCATTCCCAAAGAACTTAGGATAGAAACTCGCAGACTTACAATCTAAGGTATAGTGAGTGGTAAAAGAGGGTGAGAGAGGTGATAAGCGTGTTAGGGTGGAAGGTGATACACTTCTTTAAAGATATGCGTTTTAAGTGAGGTTGTAAATGTTTTGAGGCAAGAGGATAATCTGGTGGAGCGAGGCAAGGAGTTCTAGAGACTAGGGGCAGCACGAGAAAAGTCCTGGAGGCCGGAGTGAGAGGAGGCAACAAGAGTTGTAGAAAGAAGAAGGTCATTATCAGAACGAAGAAGGCGGGTGGGGGAGTATTTGGAGATGAGAGCAGAGATGTATGGGGGAGTGTTATTGTTGAGGGCTTTGTAAGTTAGGGTCATGGTTTTAAATGTTATTCTTGAGGCTAAGGGAAGCCAGTGGAGTGATTGACAGAGAGGTGATGCCGACACTGAACGTTGTGTACAGAAGATGAGTCTAGCAGAGGCATTCATAATGGATTGAAGTGGAGATAGTCGGGTGGTGGGTAGGCCAACAAGAAGCGAGTTGCAGTAGTCTAGTCAAGAGATGATGAGAGTGTATTAGGATTTTTGGGTGTGTCTTGTGTAAGATTGTGATGAATTCTGGAGATGTTTTTTAGATGGAGAAGACAAGATTTAGTTAGTGATTGTATGTGAGGGATGAAAGACAGACCGGGGTCCAGTAGAACAAGACAATAGGCTTGGGAGGAGGGGGTGATGATGGTTTTGTTGACAGTCAGAGAGATGTGAGGAATTGACGCTGTGGGAGAGGGAGGGAAGATTAGGAGTTCAGTTTTAGACATGTTGAGTTTGAGATGGTGGCTGGACATCCAAGAGGATAAAATAGAGAGGCAGTTGGAGACGTGTGTTAGAAGAGAGGGGGATAGATCCGGTGAGGAGAGGTAAATTTGGGTGTCATCTGCATAGAGATGATAATGAAGCCCAAAAGAGTTTATGAGGGTACCAAGTGAGGAAGTGTAGATGGAGAAGAGGAGGGGGCCAAGGACAGATCCTTGGGGTACACCAACAGACAGGGGGTGAGGAGAAGAAGAGGTGTCGGAGAAGTAGATACTGAATGATCGATTTTGAATGTATGATGAGAACCACAAGAGAGCAGTGTCTCGAATACAGAGGGAGAAGAGGATATGGAGTAGAAGCGGATGGTCAACAGTGTCAATTGCAGCAGAGAGTTCTAGAAGAAGAAGAATTGAAAAGTGACCTTTTGACTTGGCAGTAACCAGTTAATTGGTGACTTTAGTGAGAGCTGTCTCAGTGGAGTGTTGGGTCCGAAACCTGGATTGGAAGGTGTCAAGAAGGGAGTTAGAGGAAATAAGGCTGGTAAGGCAGTTATAGATGAGCAGCTCCAGCAGTTTGGAAGCCAGGGGAAGCAGAGAGATAGGGCGGTAGTTAGATGCGACATCAAAGGCAGATGAGGGTTTTTTGAGGGTGGGTATAACTATGACATGTTTTAGAGAAGATGGAAACATGCCAGTATTTATAGAGAGGTTTAACATATGTGTGAGAGCTGGAATTAGTGTGGTAGAGAGGGGAGGGATGAGCTGAGATGGAATAGGATCCTGAGGACAGGTAGTGTGGCGAGTGGATAATAATAGTTTGGAGACTTCGTCCTCTGTAGCCGGATCAAAGCAGTTCAAAGTGGCTGTGGTATTGGAGAAGGGAGAAGACTGGGTGTTGTTGGTTGGTTTAGAGGGTGGAGTGGGAGAGCCACTATGAGATGAGAGTTAATTGCGGATGTTTTGAATTATATTAATAAAATGATTGGTGAAGTCTTCAGCTGTGAGAGAGGAAGGGATGGGAGGAGGTGGTGGGCGAAGGAGAGTATTAAAAGTGACAAACAGACGCTTGGGGTTAGAGGACAGAGTTGATAATAGTGATGTAAAGTACTGCTGTTTGGCAAGGTTGAGGGTGGAGGAATAGGAGAGTAACATAAATTTGTAGTGGAGGAAATCTGCTGAAGTGCGTGATTTCCTCGATAGTCATTCAGCAGTGTATCGTATTTATGTAGTGGGCCATGGTTGTGGATGAGAGTGAAGGAATCAGCGTGTGGTTATGGGGGCCAGAGAGTCAAGGGTGAAAGAGAGAGTAGAGTTGTAGAGTCAGGTGGCAGGGCAGTTGAGGTTGGTGATGGGGCTGAGAAGGGGTTGGATAATAGCTGAGAGCTGAGCAGGGTCAAGTGCTAGCAAGTTTCTGTTCATGATGGTGGCAGGGGTTGGAAAGGGGTGGTGACAGGAAGATGTTGTGAAGTTGAAGGTAAGGAAGTGATGGTCAGATAGAGGGAAGTGGACTGATGCCTGAGTAGGAGGTTGTGCTGGTAAAGATAGGGTCAAGAAAATGTCCAGCATGATGAGTAGAAGACTCTGTTAGTTGTGAGAGGCCAAGGGAAGAGCTGAGTGTGAGTAGTTTGGCTGCTGCTGGGGAGGTGGGAGTGTCAACAGTAATGTTAAAATCTCCAAGTACCAGTGAAGGAACATTGGAGGAGAGAAAGTGAGGGAGCCAGGCAGAAAAGTGATCAAGAAATTGAGAGGGAGGGCCTGGGGAGCGATAGATAACAGCTACACGTAGAGACATAGGTGAGAAGAGGCGGATTGTATGAACTTCAAAGGATGAGAATTGGAGGGGTGGGCCAGGGGGTATGAGGTGAAATGTACAGCAAAACACCCACACCACCAACTTGTTTGTTCCAAGGTCTAGGTGTCTGGCTGAGGTGAAAACCACCATGAGAGAGTGCTGTAGGGAAGGCAGTGTCTGAGGAAGAGAGCCAGGTTTCAGTGAGAGCCAGTAGATTGAGGGAGTTGGTAGTGAATAGGTCATGAGGGAATGAGTTTTTTGCAGATGGATTGTGCATTTTAGAGGGAGAGAAAGTTAGAGTTGAAGGTTTGTGACGTGATGGATATCAGATTATGGGTGTTACAGGTGTTTGCTGGCCTTGAACCAAAGCATTAGGAAGTTTAGAGACTATGTAGAAGCTGAGGCTTTTTTTCCCCAACAAAGCCTCAAATGTGACAAGACTGGTTTATTTTAGAAGAAAATGCAAGAATCTACATCACTCAATAAGAGAAGACATTACCAGGTAACAATTCAATGAAGGACAGGCTAACTCTGTTGGTGTGTGGGAATGCTAGTGGGAATTTAAAAAAATAAGATACTAGTCAAATTTAGAACCCCAGATAGAAAATGTGATAAAAAGCAAGTTAAGTATAATGTGGAGGGCCAGCAGCAAAGCCTGGGCAACCAGGCAGGTCTTCATAGCAAGGATGAACAAAGTCTTTGGCCTTACTGTAAAAATATACACAGAAAAATCAACTGCCTCTGAGGGCTCTGTTAATAATGGGCAATGCTCCTGCTCAGGATTTTAATTTCATAACTGTGAAGTGTTTACTCCCTAACACAACTCCTCTGATCCAACCCATGAACCAGCAGTTCATCTCAAACTTCAAGAAACTAAATACCAAGGCCCTCTTCCAGAGGTGCTTTGAGGTGACTTTGGATACTGAGCTGACACTGATAGAGTTCTGGAAGGTCCATTTCAGTATCCTCCACGTTGTCACTCTGATAGATAAGGCCCGGCATGCAGTCTCTTACAAGACCATGAATGGTGACTAGAGTAAATTGTTGCCAAAAGCTATAACTCTGAGGAACATGGAGGCTGACCCTAGCTCAATAGTGGGGGACACTGTATCGCTGGGCAAGTCCATGAGGACCTACTGCGCCGATCAAAGAAATGTGTGCTAAATGGGTTAAATTAAAAAAAATTGTGGAAAAGTTTCACCCTGACAAAGCTGAAATGTGGACTTGTTTAATGATCATACAAGGTCTCACTTCAGAAACATTTTGAAATGAAGGCAGAAGCAAGTTTGTCTTTATAGGTTTCTAGTGAAACTCCCTGCATCGGAGTCTCCATAAGGGTTCAGTGGTGTAAAGAGATAGAAAAGAGAAAGATCCCCTGTGCAAGTGTTTTACTGGAAGACCTTCCTCCTCCTCCTGTTTTTGGTACTCAACCTGCCGTCCGAACGGATTAAGTTTGAGTACCAAGGTAGCACTGTATTAAGGGTAACAATGATGTGATCAAAACATTGATGAATTGAAAGGGTGAATGTAAATGATCATAAGAGATCATGTGTGATTTTAAGTATCTCTTCATATTGTAGATTTTAACATATGGTGTGTTTTAACTAATTGTATTACTACACAGCCACCAAAATGTAGTTGGGTAGCATTTTGTGGTGATGTTGGATCACTTTTTTTAGGTGAAGGCCCCTTTAAATTGGCCAGAAGATGAGGTACATTGCTTTGATCAAGAATGAAGACTACAATTCAATTGAGGACCAGGGCATAGTGGATCATCGCTGGGGCATCATAGGGTAGGTAAGTACATATGTACATAGTTTTAACCCTTACAGGTTTAGTTTACTTGTTTATTTTATGTATATAATTATTTTATTGTATTTACTTAATTAATTATGTTAATATAATTTATTTGTTTTTATTTATTTGTTTTTTGTGTAATTTGTTTTTATTTTGTGTCATTTTTTTTAATATACTGTAGTGTTAAGGGCTATTGGGAGGTTTCATACAAATGACTGTGTTGGTAATTAGGGTGTCATTGGGGTCCTTGAGGATCCCCATGGCAAACAGTGGTAAATGTTAGTTACCATGGGGGTTCATATGACTTCATTATAGATGTCTTGGAGGTCCTGCAGGACCTCCATGGTTGGGGTTCATTTTTAGCTGCCTCTGAGATCTATAGAGCCCCCATGGTTATACATAGATGGTGGTGACCAAGATATAGGGTGTGTGAGGAGGGATTCCCCAGGGTTCTTCTCAGCATGTGGGATTATGCACATAGAGTAGGTTTTGGGGTAGGTGTATTGGGGTAGGGGTAAGATTTTTTTATTCAGCTTTTGGATTGGAATGGAGTTGCAATGTTTTGCCGTTTTTAAGCTACTTTGCATGCACTACTGGTAGGGTTACTTTTGCTTTTGATTGGAATAGCCAGGTAGTGATTTAAGAGTCAATTTGATTCATAAATCAGCAACTTTAAAGAATGGAATGAAACCCCTACTTGGGAATGATGGCCTCTGTCCAATACTGTAAATAATACAAATATTATAATATATGAAGAAAAGAGCTATTTGCCATATTAGATTGTGCAAGGTGAAAATAGTCACGATAATGTTCTTTTAAACACTATAAACCTTTTTGAGGTATAAAGACATATGATGATGACTACGTAGATGTATTATTTTCCTTTTATACAGAGGAAGGTAAAGGGAAAACACTTCATATAGAAAAAAGGAATATGAGAAGATACACCAGGTTGGTCAATTAATTTAGGGGTTAATCCATTTATACAGAGCGCAAAACTAACCAATACATTTTCTCTTGGACATTAATGACAAAAAATATATTCATTTAGCAGTGATCAGATTGTTGGTCATTGAAAGCTATAATTAATGTTTCTCTCTGTGAGAGTTGTATCATCTTAACAAACATTGGACCTCATTTAATTCCAAGCCCGCTGTTGCCTTCATACAGGCCGTAAGTCTTTGGGTTAGACATTTTCCACAGTTACAGAGCGATTTAATTGAGCAAGTCTGCAATTACATGGCCAAAAGCTAAATCCGTAAACCATGTAACTGTACGTAGCATTTCAGGGCATGATCATGATCAATTAAGCAAGCCTGTAAGTAGCAATTTAGAAACAGCCAATAGTAAATAAGAACGTCATCATGACATCAGTAAAACTTGGCGTTTAAACATCAATCAATTAGTGTTTAGACGTCCGATAAGCGATCAGGCTTGCATTCCAGCAAATTAAAAAATCAATAAAAATGAATGAATAAACTGTTATAGTCCATGTTGGTGGCCTGATATGTATTAACTCCTTGATTCCCGAGATTGATATAACATGGAAATTAAACGTTAATTTTTTTTTATTGCAGATATGCGAGCTTGAGACAGTTATGCAATTAATTCTAATGTCTTTCATCGCTTTCCCCATATGTTAAATTCTAGTATTGTGTTTTTATTGGCTTTTATAGTGTTACAACAGGTGTTTAACCTCCTTGCGAGTCCTCTCTAGTACTTGTAGAATTGTTTGCTACATTTGCCATTTACTGGTTTGAAGGTAATTGTGTGCTTGTGGAATTGTTGCATTTGCTATGTAAAATTTGCCCGCTTGAAAGATCAAAGGCTTAGATGGGTCAGGGTTATGATTTTTTCAATTGCTGAAATTTTCAGCCTGTAGCTCTCAAATAGGTTGAGGATACCTAGAAGAGGCCAATTAAATATCAGTAACTTTTACAGGCTCCAGTAATTACAATTTGCTCAATTAAATAGGGGCCATTGTTTGGTAAGAAATGTGTGTCCTGATATCTGTCTATATTGTCTAAATACCAGCAAAGAATGCAAAGAATGCAGAATGTGGAACCTGTGTGTGGTTTTGGAGGGATTACAGCTGTCTACCATTTTGTAAATATATTTCATTAATTGTGTTTACATAACTATATTGCCATGTCATGTACTGCACATTTATTATTTATGTGCTAATGTTCTTTATTTTCTGTCTGCTTTATCAGTACTAAGATTAACAGAAATCCAACGGATGAACACATAACTATTGTGATAACATATTCAAGTATATTAACACAAAAAGCAATTTATTATTTTGCTGAAGAAACCCTTAAAGTATGAACTGAAATTAACATAGCAAATAATGGATGTGGTAACAATACTAAATTACAGATGGTGTAGACATTTTGACAGTGCACTTTAAGATCAAAGATGAAAAAACAAAAAGTAATTTAAGACTCAGTAACGTGAAATAAAATTTAACGAAGGGAATTACTATACACACTAAATACAAAATGAGAAGATAGGGTAACTGTCTTATAATATGCTTGGAGGAAATCCACTCAATAATAAAGTAGGATGTTTCTTAGTTATTTCCACTGATAAAAGTAATCATGAGTTCAATTGTAGAAAAAAAGCTTTGGCACTTGTTTAAATGCATAACTGCTTTGAAAATCATAAAAACTGGCACTATATTTCCAGAAAGAAATATTGTTATAATGCACTTTTAGTGTTTATTTAAATGTATAGTAGTTATCTGTCTTGAATATATTTGCTTTCTAAGAAAAACAACACTTTAAAGTTTCTATCATCTGCACAAACAACATGGAATTTTAAGAGTTTCATTCTTTACATGACTGTGGCCTCAGATCAATTGAGCAAATTGTAGTTACTGCAGCCCGTAATGTAGCACGTAAAATAATTAGCTAATCAATTGGCATCTTTTAGCTACCCGCAAACAATTTGCAGGTTACAGGCTGAAAATTCCTGCGGTTGTTAAGATCATAATTCTGACCCATCTAAGCCTTTGGTCTTTCAAGCCCGCAAATGTTACAATCTCTAAAATCGCAAATCACTATTAAATTGCTACAATTCCTCAAGGACGCAATTGCCTTCAAACTTGCAAATGGCAAATGTAGCCAAATATATTACTGGTTCCAAATTGGACTCGCAAAGGATTTACAAACTAGTTTGTAACATTACAAAAGACAATTAAAACACACTACTGGACTTTAAAAGATAATCTTATATACATCTCACTCATCAGATTTACATTGGGAAAAGTGTCCAAATTACTCCGCTACATGACATATCAAGAACCAGGGGAACATACACCACATTAATCTACTCTAACCCATCAGGAAGAGCCTCAAACCCACATGCAGACTGTGCAGATGCACGTGGAACAACAGCCAACTAGCCTCCATTAGGGACAATCTCTGCTACTCACATCCTGGAAAGTGCCATGCAATTGCTGGTGGCCTTTTGCCAAGATATATACCCATTATCATTTGGTGAAATCATATCAAGTGCTTTGCTATCAATCAATTCACATTATCACCTGTCATATTGTTATCAGCCCTTCAGGGGAATGTTGATCCTCCACAGCATCACAAATTGGACCTCTCATCTTTATTAAACCTTTACTATTATATTAGTATTATTATATGTATTAATCTATTGCACAGTAACTAGAGCTCATAAGTTTACATATATAGGAATGTGACACAAATGTGATGTATGTGGATGTCCCAAAACCCAAACCATTGAAAACACACTGACACTGTGATAACTGTCTAACAAAGCTTTATTTCATATACAGAGCACACTCAGAAATGTACAAGACTGTGCATTAATATCATGGGTGTGGTGTGGGCGGATACCAGAAGGGCAAGAGGCTTTTTGGAAAAAGTGGATACCTAAAGGGGGTAATGTCATAGTCAAGAATAATCATGATGCATTGCACCTACCAAGGTCACATGTGGTCACAACACCACTGCAACCAGAATCTGATGAAAAAAGGATCATCAGAAATCACCCCATTTCATCGAAGTAACCAGTAATGCGAATGTCACTTACTTATGGTAATCATTTGCTCTATTGAACAGACGCATACAAATATGGACTCTATCATCCATATCAATTTCAAACATGCAGTGTGTTCCTAAAATAAAAATCTGAAAAAAGGTGGTCAAAATAAGAATAGGCTGAGGAGGATACAAAAATACTTGAAGAAACATGCATGTATAGTACAGTGATAAATACTGTAACTGTAACAATGTACTAACTCACCTGATTTCCATCTGCAAGCATTACTAACCATTAGCTCGTTCACAGGATATCTTACTGGCCATGACCATTAATAATGATGTGTCATCTCACATTAAATGCTTAGCTGTGACCAGCGTCAGTGGTCAAGGTGTACTATCACCTTGTCTATCAGATATTGTTAATTAACATTGATATCACATCCATCAGCTATACAAGTGTTAGCACATGTTTAAGATGATATCAGCAATAAATACCACTTAACACGGTCAGCATTCAGATCAGACACATCAGACACAAGGTTCTGTTCTCATACTGATATTGAGGACAGGATCACATGCTTCACTAGTGCATGTATTAATGCTGGCTGTCATTAACATGCCATTGTAAGAATTTGCAAGTCCACCGACATAACAGGATTAGTCTACATTTAAGCTAACAACTAGTGATGTCGCGAACATCACATTTTCGGTTCATGAACAGCGGACCCAAACTTCCATCAAATGTTCGCGAACAGGCGAACCCGGCGAACCGCCATAGACTTCAATGGGCAGGCGAATTTCAAAATCCACAGGGACTCTTTCTGGCCACAATAGTGATGGGAAAGTTGTTTCAAGGGGACTAACACCTGGACTGCGGCATGCCGGAGGGGGATCCATGGCAAAACTCCCACGGAAAATTACATAGTTGATACAGAGCCATAAAGGGCATAAATCACCAAACATTCCTAAATTGTTTGGAATAACATACTTTAAAACATCAGGTATGATGTTGTATCAATCAGGTAGTGTAAGGGTTACACCCACTTCACAGTAACACACCAATCTCCCCGTTTAATGCACCGCAAACAACCGCAAACAGTCCCTTTGCACAACTGCAAACTCCCCATTTGCACAAGGTTGCACATATGAGTTTGAAGGTGTATCCTATTATTTAAATACACATGAACTGGATATCTAGGAGGTTATATAACTATAACATCATCATGCTGATAGTTAATTTTGAATATAGTAAAGAAATGAAGAGAGAAACAATTTAAGCTTGTCATCCCATATCTATATATACCCTTCTCATTTGGTGAGAGTTAAAGGGTAACCATAGCAATCAAAACTCTATAAATAGGAGGCTCCGTTGAGGTCCTCGCCCCTCCCTTTGAAAAAGTCACGCCCAAGTGACGAAACGTGCGTCAGGGTTGCGTCTGACGTCAGACGCTTATACTGAGAATAGGTAGTGCTTCCAGCGAAGCTCCGTGAATGGGGAGCTTATAGTCACCTTCTTGTGCCCTAACTTGTAGTACACGGGAGAGCCTGGTACTACATAGGAGGAATCTGTGCATCTAGACAATAACCAACGCATTTTAAAAATCTGGAATTTTTAAGACCTGATATTAATGCAGTACCCGAAATGGGGGTTATAAGAAATGCCATAGACACAATAGAGGGGTGGAAATGTGGGTAATTTTGCCAGAAAATCTTTTTTCCAGCCAAAACCTCTATGTTGTAAACAATCTCCAACAGTGAGTCACTATAACAACTGGAGAAATATACCAGTACAATTTAAAACTGTTATAGAGATTCAAATGGCATCTGAATTATATAACAACAATTAGAACGTCAGATATGTCAACTGTAGAACTATACTAAACTGAATACATATCTAAAAGAATTTGAAGGTGACAGGATACCAAGATATAAACACAATATCTCTAATACTGATAAAAAGTGAGATATACACTTAAAACAGTCTGGAAGCCAAACCTAACAAAATCACACACTTAATAAGATAAGACTAGAGGAAATAAGATCAGGTATTGATCCCTCAAATATTAGTAATTCACTTATCAAAAGTGTGGAAATAAGGGATTCAATATTAAAATGTTTTTAAGGAATTACTTCCTACTTCCCTTGATTTTAAAGAGTTTTTAATCGACGTTGTCTCCTAAGAATGTAAATAAAACTTTATTATTTTTGTTTTCTCCAATTCTCTATTGAATATATGTGAAATAGGTGTTAAGCACCAAGAGAAAGTAAATACACTTCCCACTACTAATATATGGATACCAAGCTAGCCATGTCCCATTCCTTGTCCTCACTGATGTCATTGAAGGTCTCTTCCTCCACCCAGACACCAAGGGTCCCCGAAAGGTGACAACAAGCCCCCTGGGACGCCTGTTGTGTTTGGTCTTCCACCTCCTCAAAGCCACCTTCCTCCTCTGACTCCTCTTCTTCAGACTCCCAGAGTCTGGGGGCTTCAACTGCCCAGCATGGAAGATTATACACAGGTCAGAGTCTGGGGGCTTACACTGCACAGCATGGAAGATTATACGCGTTGCCTCTGTCTGCATTATTATAAGATGTGTACTGTTAAGTAGTACTATTCCTATCAGTTAAATCCCTGTTACGTCCACTATCAGGGGATGTGTATATGGCATGGATTTTTGGAAGCGGGAGATGGAAAAAGATGCTTGGTCGGTACTCCCACTTCAAATTTGGGGCACTGCGCGTGCAATCTAAGGTGCCACCATATATGAGTGTCACTGTGCACTGGCAAAAGTTGGCAGAGTAGATGCAATAGGCTTCACACACACGCCTGTAGGCAGGCAATTGCTATTCAATCTATTACAGTCAAAAAAGTGTTGTTTTATGTCACTGAGCACAATATAAGCTGTGAGCCTGACACAGGCAGGCAACTGAAATTAGATTACAGGAAAAAAATGGTTGTTTTTAATGTATGTTAAACCACCAGGTATGAGTAGTGAAAATAAGCACAATATAAGCTGTTAGGTGTTAGCCTGTCACACACACGCTGGCAGGCAGGCATACATTACACAAAAAAAATTATAAATTAAAATAAATGATGTTCAAAGTTTCTTCAATGATAAAGTATAGGGGGCGAACCGAAAAGCGCATGTGTTCGCCGTTCGCGGCGGACGCGAACATGCGAAAATCACCGCGAATAGTTCTCCGGCGAACTATTCGGGACATCACTACTAACAACAATCATGTCTGGATATATGATAGCTTTAATATTGTGGGAGGTACATGTTAAGGGGGGCTGTTATTAAAGGAATGTCTAACGGGGAGGCACTGGGAATATCTTACAATTACTTCATTTTTTGACAATGCTTGCAGATGCAGAAGATGCTTTCATGGATCTGAATTGTGCCTAAAACAAAAAAAGAAAACAATTCCTCAGTGTCCATCAATTGGTGAAATGTTAAATAGAACCCTACATCTCCACAGAGAAGAGGATCATGGATCATGTGATGGGAGGTAGCCATCTGTGTACAAAATATCACCATCACATAGGCCATAATCCTATACTCTGTAGCCATGCTAGATTAAATTAATATTTAGGCCAATAGATTGTAATTGAAGAGTGCTGATGAGAAGGCACAAAATATGTGTATCCCCTACATCCACCTCCTCCTTGCAATCCACTGTGGGTGGCCCTGTCTCCCTGGTGGCCGTGGGGGAAGGGGGTTCAGGGGGAGGCATCCTCCTAGGTGGTGCTGGTGGTGGCCGCTACCTCCTTCCAGGCCTGGGACCTAGGCCAGGGCCTAACTTCCCTCCCCCCCGCAAGGATAGCTGGGCGCTCATGGATGTCACAGAGAAGGACCACATTCTCCCTGTGTGTGTAGTTCAGGGCCCTGTGTTTGTCTTTAACCTCTTGCCTTCCTGACTTTGGACGGGGATCCTGAGCTCCCTCATCTGACCCGGAGGCCTGTCCCTCCTCCACTCAATCATCCACCCAGGAACAGGCCCTCCCCCTCTGTCCCTGAACTAGATGTGCCTATAATTTTGGCACCTGGCAAACCCCCTACCTCCTCTCCTCCTCCTCTCCAGTAAATATGTATAATCAAAGTTCAAGTGTAAAATCGTAATTTGAATAATATAAAAGAATAAAACCGTAAGAACCTGCTTGAAAATTTGCTCTCTTTCTCTATCTGCTCAAACCATCAACTCCAGGACCTGCATGCTACTTTGTGAGAATCTACAATGCACAATCATGTGGAACGCAGGTTTATAACCTTTCTCTGTCAATCGTTTTCCGCTAGACCACTTTCTATTGGCTCTGTCGCACTCTGTAACTATGGGATTGGATTGTAACAGCGGGCCGCATCTACTCCAGCCCACTAACAGCTTGCGGCCATGGGAAGGGTTTAGTGTCTTAAGGCTTCAGCCCTGTACTTGCGGCCTTCTTCCATTGAATTGGGCAGTGGTTAACAAATTACACCTTATCTCATCCAAAATCCTCTCAATACTATTCGTCTCATCCCCCTAAATCATAGTTAGCCAACTCCAGTCTTAAAGGGGCATAAAAAAGACAAGACTTAAGAACCACTCTGCTTCCTCAAATCTCTCCTTAAAGCTTTTCATTGAACCATTTCCCCAATTCTTGCCAACTCCACTAACCACATACTATAATAATATGTCAATTCCTCTGAAATAACACTGAAAACTTGTATTCCCACGTGTTATCTATTAAATAGTGTGCTGTAAGATCTTCCAACTTGACATCTTCTTATTTTTTTAGGAAGCAAATCTTTCTCAACCAACGTTCTTCGTCTGCTACATGTTGCAAATACCTAAACTGGTTATCACTTTTTAAATGATCTCCCTAATGACACTTTCTTCCTCTGCATAGTATCCCACTCATATATTTCACTTATCCCCACACTTAACCTAAAATGCACTTCCACATTCCACAAAGCTTTAGTCAAGCCTTCAAATTTTTTAAATGCCCTAATATTTGATAATATATTCCAAATTTCTGCAGCCTGTGCCAGTAAGAGCCAATGTGCATCTTGTGCCTTCACATATAGAGGGCCTGGGAAATCCATGCATCTCCAAGAGCCCCCCTTGCTGTCTTGAAGCAGCATCTACCAGTATCCCAATAGTTACATAGTTACATAGTTACATAGTAATTAAGGTTGAAAAAAGACTTTCAGTCCATCAAGTTCAACCTTTTAAGATATCCTCTGATCTGCAATATGCAGATTAAATATTAATTATTAGTTGTTAATTAATTTTTAATCAATTATTCAATTATTTGTTTTATTTTATTTTTAATTATTAATAAATCCAGAGGAAGGAAAAAAAAAAAAAAACAAGTGAGACTTAGCCAATCGTCTCAAAGAAAGAAAAAATAATGAATTCCTTCCTGACCCCAGATACTGACGATCGGATCAATACTGTCTCTCTAATTATCCATGATAACCCTAAATTCCCTTTTTAATTAGAAATAAATACAGTCCAGTTCTATCAAATCCGCTGTCACCACCTCCTCTACTAGAGAATTCCACAGATTAACCACCCCTACTGTGAAGAACCCTTTTCTTTCTTTAAGGTGGAATCTTTTTACTTCTAACCTCAAGGGATGTCCTCTTTTCAGTTTAAAACCTCTTGGCACAAAAATCTACCTTGACAAATCTTTACACTGACCCTGGATGTATTTATATAAAGTAATCATATCTCCTCTTAGACTCCTTTTTTCTTGAGAAAATAAGTTTAATTTGGTTAGTTTTTCTTCATAACTTATACCCTCTATTCCCCTAATTAGTTTTGTTGCCCTCCTCTGTACCTTTTCCAGCTCTAAAATTAAGTGGTGCCCAAAATTATACTCCATATTCCAAATGAGGGCGTACTAGAGATTTGTATAGTGGCAGAATTATATTTGCTTACCTTGCTTCTATACCCTTCTTAATACATGCTAATGTTTTATTTGCCTTTGCAGATGCTGCTTAGTTTACTTCATGAGCATAAATTTGCATTCACGCCATTATTATGTAACCAAATTAACACAATCCAGGACTGTAGTTGGGGGGGGATATCATTTGTCAAGTATGTACTAAACAAACATCATTAGAAGCTGTGTAGGTCATGAGCATAAAGGCATTTTTACAGACTATGAGCCTCATTCAATTGCAAGCCCAGAATTACCTCCAAACTGAACTTTTGGCTGCGGATCAAATTTTGTTCTAAACATTTAGATGTATTCAATTATCACTAACCCATAACTACAGACTCACAGCCTCCCCACACAAAACATGAACTCGTAAGTAGCATTTCAGGGGGCATGATCATGTAATCTAGCAATAATTAAGTAAACATGGAAATTACATCAGTAAAATATGCAGTTTAAACTACAATTAATTAGTGTTTAGAAGTCAATTTGTGATCGGACTCGCAATCCAGCAATATATAAATCAATAAAAATCATTAAAGCAACTCTTCTAGTCCACGCAGGTTTCATGATATTTATTAACCCCTTGATTCCCGGGATCGATAAAGCATGGAAATAAAAGTTAAGAAAAATGATTTTGTATTACAGATTTGCAAGCTTGAGACTGCTGTGCAATTAATTCTAATGCCTTTCATTGCTTCCTCAGTATTTTAAAATACAGCATTTTGTAATTATTTGCTACTGCAGCTATAAAAACAGGTTTTTAACCCACCTGCAGGTCCTATTTAGTACAAATTTTGTATCATTTTTTTATACATTTCCCATTTATGGGTTTGAAGGCAATTGCGGGCTTGTTGAATCTTTGCAATTGAATATCGGTGTTTCATCTTTCACAATGGTAACATTTACAGGTTTGAAAAATCAATGTAGGAGACTGGACAGAGTTATGGTTTTGACAACTGCAGTGATTTTGAGCCTGTAGCTCAAAATTGAGAGTAGCTAAATGTATCCAATTTAATATCCGTAACATTTATGGGCTGCTTTATGGTCTCATTTTGTCAATTGAATAGGGCTTTATGTTTGCATAAGGAGGCTTCCATACTGGACCTGTGCTTTTTGTCATGGAGCATGACAGAGAATGGCAATTTTACTTGGAAGTACAATTACTTCTAATTCTGTTGCTACATTTCACAACAATGTGGTAGCTTTTACTAGAACTAAACAGAGATCTTATATGACCCAATGCCTAATTAAGGTGACAAGTCCTGTTAGGAAAACAAGGAAATATTTCTTACAATAATGCAAAATTAAATGGACAGTAAAATTGAACATTTAAGGTTAGGCCTATTTTGTTTGTTCTTTTTTTTAAAGCTTAGTCTATTATCAAGTTGAGCTCTTCAAAAAAGCATATTATAATTTTAAATATTCATTTTTCACTGATGGTCTCTTATACTCTCTCACAGACCCAGAGTCCTCCATAGATGCACTAATGTCCATTATCAAATAATTTAGTAACCTCTCAGGCCTCAAACTTAACCTTAAAAAAACAGATGTCTTAAGTGTGGGATTATATCAGGCAACTCAGGAAAAGTTGAAATCCACTTATAAGTTCGTATGGCCTAAGGCACATATTAAATATCTGCGGGTCAACATTACTAGTATATGCTCTATACGGCAAATTATCCCCCCTATTCCGAAAATTAATTGTAGAAATGAATACCTGGTCCAAATGTAATATATCCTAGACTGGCCGTATCACGTCGGTTAAAATAAATGTCCTCCAGAGAGTCCTTTACCTGTTTAGAACTTTACCTATACAAATCAATGATAAGAAACTAAATAGATTCCAAAACCAGATATTCTGATTTATCTAGTGAAATAGACCACCTAGAGATGCAAGTAAATATCAGCCAATATGGATATTTATAGAAAATGTTCAAATGAAACCCCAAAACCTGTTACAAAATAATTTGGAACCAACAAACAGACTGCTTTTCCCCAAAACATTCTAATCTAATGATTACACTTGGAAACGAGCCAACTCTGGACATCAATTAGCGCATACTTTTTTACCCCTTTCCTCCGTTTTATCCCATCCTAGTATATACAGAGACTGTACAGAGGAGTCAAGACACTAGCGGACCTCTCACAAATTAGACAGGATATGCTCTTGGTTCAAAAATGACCAAATTATGCCTTGCAAACAATTTAGAAATAACTTCAACATTCCGGAATGTTTTAATCATATACAATTAAGACAATGGGTCATGACTATCACTAGAATATATGTCCCCCTAAACCATATTGGGTTCTTCTCAATATGTTACACATATCTGGAATAAAACAACTCAATTAACCTCTAAAATATTGAATATCCCAATTTGTTTTACAATCAAATCTTGCCTCTTAGGCATTCACATTGACAACTTGAACACTTCTCATAACAAATGATTTCAATGTATAGCTTTAGCTGCTAAAAACAATATAGCTAAAAACTGGAAAGCCCAATCTCTTCACTTTGTAATATCATTCTTAAAGTCAACTTTATAATGCTTAAAGGAAGGATGACTACCACTCCTTGTTCTTACAAATATGGGAGCCTTGAATAACATCTCCAAATTGCATATCTCTCCCCTAACTCCCTTCCCAATTATCAAACCCTCCATCTTGGCGGGGAGCAGGAGACAGGGCAGCCTGGACCTCAGTGCCAAGTCAGGAGATGGAGATTAAGCTAAACCAAACCATTCTGACTGACCCTTCAAAGGATCACCGTATTTTAATCTTGTAAGGAGGACGCTCCTTTGCCACCTTATTCCTTTCACCTTTCCTTTTCTCCTTTTTATTTTCATATTTCCCTTTACTATTTACTATTTGAATACACACTGTGTAATTAATTGGCAACATCCCCCCTTGTGTATTAATATAAAGGGTGGCCTAGGTCTGACTGAATTCATCAATTAAATAAAAACATGCAATCTGTAATCTTATACACTGTTGCTTACACCAGGCAAATTTGGTATAGGCAGGCTGTATAATTTAAGAATTTAATTTAGAGTGGGGAAATGAAAGTTAAAAGATAAATAAGTTAACCAAGTTGCATACTGTTTTTTGTAAATTCAAATAAGAATAACATTTAAAAAAATAAAAAAGAACACAAACATTTTATTTCTCTTTCCTTAAGCAATCAGGGAAATTTATACAAGCGGCATCAAATATATGTAATGTATGGCTTAACATGTGATATAAACTTCTGTAATAATATTAATAATTTGTCCTCAATACAAATATTGGAAAACAAAAGTGCATAATATAAATATGACACTTCATTGGTCCTTTAAATGAGTCACTGATTTGCATGTTAAGCCAAGGGGAGTCTTACAGGAATCTGGTGGTTGAGGATATGAAGGGAGGGTCAGAGACGAGCAAGAAGCCTCAGGGAGATGCAGGAAGAAAAACAGGTAAAAGGTAAAATCTGTAATATTTTTTTTTTTTTAAATTAGTTATAAGATTTAAAAAGCTTGTTTATTTCTTGTGAACTTTTCTGTATACAATTTTTATTGTGAAATGTTTTCTTTATTTATATTTGTCTAGATTTTAAGAAAACAGTGAAATAATCATGATTTGGAAATGTATGCATCCTAGTTTAAATTTAATACCTAAAGTAAAATCTGCTTTAAAATTGCTATTTTCAAATAACTTCACAAAAGGAGTCTATGGAAACGAAAGCAGTATATTTCTATATGTTTGCTAATGAGTTTATTCTTGAAATCAGATCTTATAACTGCTGACAAGATTAGAAATAAGCATAACGTACATTATTATGCGGATGAAACAAAAAAGCTGATGGGTAAGCAAAGACAGAGGTTATTGCGAAAGTGCAGAAACAGCATTTGCAACTCATATCTTGTCCATTCTAGTGTTCTAGTAAAACTACAATGACAAGAAAGATCTGTCACAGTAAAAATGTCTTTATACATAATATTTAACCGCTGTCAGCTTTATGGAACTATGATACTTAAACATAGAGAGTACAAACGGAAAATGTACTGTAGCTTGGCATATAAGAAACAGAAAAGTAAGGGAGAAGAAGAACTTTTACTTTTGTCCAGTGAGATACTTCAGGAGTAATATTTATTTAAAAAAAAATATAGAATAAATAATCTGCTGTTATTATTCCTGTCTCTGTTTTATATAGTGCCGACCCATTATGACAATACGTCATTTGACAGACTGATACAAAATTTGTTGACAACCCTGCCCTTGAGTTTATAGATTAAAGGATTAATAAAACAAAAGATGAAGTAATCAAAAGGAAGAAACAAGGACTTGGCAAGTAATTGAAAATTAGTGTTTAAGTCTATGGGTATATCAGCTGTGAAAACAGGAGGCAACAGTGCTAAACCTGCACTATAAATTAACACAAGGCATGAGGCCGAGTTTCATTGGCTGAGCTTCTGCAGAAGTGACTACTTCAGTCTTGCTGCTCAATGGACCTCGAAAAAAATGACAGAGGGAGTGCGAGGTGTGAGAGAACAAGAAGAGTCTTGTTTTAGGTTAGCAGAGTAAGGAAATATGTTATATGTTTCTCTGAAGCAATGCATATTCAGAGAATGTTTAAATATCTGAAGACTATGGATAAGGCTAATGTATTGAGTATCGGTATGTGATTTTAAATAGTGAGAGTCCCTCCTTGTTTTTTTTTTTTTTTTTTTTTTTCTATTCTTTTTTTTTTCTTAATTTTTTTCACTCTGGGTTTAATCAAAACTGGAAAAAACGCCCTGGTGCGTGGAATAATAAAAGGAACTGGCTACCTTGATAATCTGAAGTAAGGCCAACTGTAATCTATAAAATTTAAGATACATTTCTCAATATATGTAAATATAGATATAATTAAATAATTTCAATAAGATGTTGACCAATGACATGTTGACAATAGTCATATAATATTCATGCAATCCACATATGTCAATAAAGACTGTTAATCACAGGATCACTTGTGAGCAAATTATCAATAAAATCAAGGGGCTAGATATATATTATGTGAATGAATCACACCAAGTGACTTTAAAAGACAAAAACAAAAAACAGAGAACAAAGAAGAGGATGATGTGCAGAAATAATGATTATTAATTTGTATATGACATATATGACATATGGGGGAAATAAAAATGAGAAAAACAAAAAAGAAAAAAAGACAACTTGGCTCATTCCTACCAAAGGACTGTTTAGATGTGGACACTGTAATGCTTGCCCTTACATACAGCCCAGCCATGAATTTATTCATTCAACGACTTTAAAGAAATATCCTCTCAAAAGATTTATAAATTGCAAAACAACGCATGTTATTTACGTACTTATCTGTCCTTGCCCCATGATATGTGTCGGAAAAACAATAAGGCAACTCCGCTGCAGGGTATTAGAACATACCTATAGTGTAATAAATCAGCTGGATACACCAGTTTCACGCCATATCTTAACACACCATGCCAACTTGATTCCATGACATTTTTTGTCGTGGATCATCTATGTTGGAAACCACGAGGCGGAGATATGAATACACAATTATTACAACTGGAAAGTAGTTGGATTTTTACCTTAAATTCTCAATACCCGTATGGTATTAATGAAGGATTCTCATATTTAGCTTTTTTATAAATTCCTTAGGGATCAATTTTATTATAGCCCATCACTTCCAAATATTTTGTACCTCATTTAATTTTCTGCCCTCCCTCCCCTGTTATTTCCTTCACCTTCACTGACTCATATATATTATATATATTTCATCAAGTTAAACACCTCTTTAGTCTTTAATTAACCCAAACAATATTGGGCATACACATTTCTCACTATTCTACATGTCTCATCAGTATACACTAAAGGTAGATTTTTTTCCTCACTCTCTTTTTTTCACTTTCATTTTTTTTTCTTCTCTCCTCCTTTTTTTGTTGTGTAAAGAGAAGTCTTCCACTTTATTTATTCATACTTTCACATACCTCATTTTATCTTATAGCAAATAGGGTTTATTCCCAACCCCATACACTGCATCAGTTTTATTTTGTTTCATTTCTCCACACTCTCAAGTCCGTTTTCACATTTCATTTTCCTTTTTTTCTTTCACTTTCCCCCATTCAATTTGAAGCTGTCGTTATTCCATCTAGTCATCAATTATAATTCATCTATTCTACTTTTTACTTACTATCTACACTCTATTTACCATATACATTGCATATTCCATTATATATTTTATTTTACATTAGCCATCTTAGATCTATACTTTGTACATTGCTCTGCTTATTATCCATTCTAAATTGGCCATGTATATTTTTTGGAATCTATAAAGTTTTATAATTCAATCCAAGATGGCCTCTATAATACAGATACAATGTTCATTACAGAATGAACAAATAAAGCTTCAGCTTGTTCCTTGCCGTAATGACGCTTACGTAATGACATCATCACGTTAGCGTGACGCGCTCATCTGACTCACACAAACGCGGAAGTGATTTGGCCTATAAATAGGCCTAAGTTTTTAGCAACAGTACCGCAGAGGAAGCTCTCATAGAGAGCAAAACGGACCGTCGGGACAAACATAGAGAGGGTGATGTGCAGACCAGGCATATGGAGGATCTTATTCACTTGATGTGGTGGCCATAAATCGCAAGTATTGGGCATGAGTGGCTCTCTCTTTTTTCAATATATACAGATATGTACACCTTTTTGTTCAGCAAGACCATACATTTTCGGTTTAATGATGGATACTAATTAAATAGGTGTTACATGGTATATGATTACTTCCACCAGCCCATTTTTCTTATTTTTATTTCCCCCATATGTCATATATGTCATATACAAATTAATAATCATTATTTCTGCACATCATCCTCTTCTTTGTTCTCTGTTTTTTGTATTTGTCTTTTAAATTAACTTGGTGTGATTCATTCACATAATATATATCTAGCCCCTTGATTTTATTGATAATATGCTCACAAGTGATCCTGTGATTAACAGTCTTTATTGACATATGAGGATTGCATGAATATTATATGACTATTGTCAACATTTCATTGGTCAACATCTTATTGAACTTATTTATCTATATCTATATTTACATATATTGAGAAATGTATCTTAAATTTTATAGATTACAGTTGGCCTTACTTCAGATTATCAAGATAGCCAGTTCCTTTTATTATTCCACACACCACAGTGTTTTTTCTAGTTTTATTATTCCTTTCCCTGATTAAACTATTACCTTATACAAAATTTAGTATTACCCACTAGGGAAAATCCCAGGTAATAAAACCTATTTACTCAATATGTTGGTTTAATGCAAAACTAAAATTGACCTCTTAAAGTCATTGCATTTCTAAATTTGGCTAAAATAACTAGCCCAGATACGGCAGCAACTATGTAAACACCAACCCCATATAACTGGGATGTAACAAACTTGATCAAGGAAGCTGAAGCAATTTTTACACATAATGAACAGAACACTTCTAGACCCCTAATGGACTCAAATATTCTTAACACCTCACGAGAAACATTGAAAGCTTTCAAAAAACAAAGAACAATATGGGAAACTACAAGTCTACAGAAATATATAAAAGCTAAAATTATCCCAAGAGGATTACGAACACAGCTGGCACCTTCTTCACATATATGTGATAAGAGATTTATTAGCAAATGGATAGAAATAACTGACAAATGTTCCATTGAACGAATGACTTTAATATACGAATCTGAACAACATTCCTGTAATTTGGACATAATCAACCAGCAAGTCACCAATTGTCTTCAAAATTTGGAAAAATTCAAGGACATGTCAGATTATGAGGACATCAATTCCAAACTACATAATAACGTAGAAAAACTAAAAAAGGAGATAACTCTTCGCAAACAGAAAAAAATTACAAGAGATAATTCAGACTAACAAAATGGAAAGAACTATAAATTTGTTACGACCCTTAAAATATCAAGTATAACAGATATTAGTTCTTCGGATCTGGATCAATCTGACAAAGATTAAAGTAACCAAGAAACTCCTAAATACCAGTTATCTAATTTATCACGTACCTACTTTTCTAAGAGACCGGTCACAAGATCCAATCCAAATCAACCAACTATGGATCATTTTTTAGAGAAGGGGCATGACCAAAAACAAAGAAAAACTTACAAATCACGAAACAAATAGGAGACATATCTCATTTTGAACATGAAATAAACCCTTCTCTATTGATTAATACATTTCCCATCACACATCAACTTCAGAAGAATACGAGCTCTGTGACACCAAAGAATGTCAATACTAATGACTATAAACATGATACTCAAATGACAATCATTAATCTGTCTGACTTTAAACTAAATCATTCCCATAAATCACTTTTAATGAAAGGATTATCATATGTGCCTACAAGTTGGTCCAATTTATTCACAAATATCAAGGACATTAATCTGTTTGCTCGCAAGTTGGCACTAAATAAATACTTCTCTGCAAGGTCTGAAAGACAATTTTGGAATCTAGGCTTACAACAAGAAGACGAGAGGACATTTAATGACCTCATGTCTCTCTTAAAGGAGCAAGAGACATATGAACTAACTACATCTGAAATAATGAAAAGAAAAAACCCAAGTAAATTTACGCCAGATCTCAATCAATATGCAAATATTAAAGTTTTTCTAGACCTGGTAGAAAGAGATTTAAAGCAACATCATGAAAAAGTCAAATTGGACTTTGTATCAACAAAATAAAACCTAACTAAATCTGAAAGACAAGCACTAACTGAGCTCAGTAAAAGTAATATAGTTGTGAAACCAGCAGACAAAGGAGGCAATGTGGTCTTACAAAATGAACAAGATTATATCAAGATGTGTGAAAAGATTCTATCTGACAAAAACACCTACACCAGACTAAGCAATTATCCATCTTCTATCTTTGACAAAGAATTGAGAGGGATACTGAGGGAAGCAAGAGATAATAAATTAATTGACCAAGATACCCATGACTACTTATTAACCAAATACCCAACTATAGCGACCTTCTACGCCTTACCAAAGGTACACAAAAATGTAAAACCTATACCAGGACGTCCTATAGTATCGGGTAATAACAACCACACTGAAAAAATAAGTACATTTGTGGACAATTATGTCAAAGATGCTGTAGAGTCTTAACCGACCTATCTTAAAGACACGTCTGATGTCTTAAAACAGGTAGATGGGATGTATGTTCCCGATGAAGCTCTATTTGTGACGATTGATGTAGAGCAACTCTACTCTAGCATTCCACATGATTGTGGCTTACTGGCAGTGAAATATTTTCTGGCAGAGAAGAGTAATAATCAGACAGCTTTTAATGATTTCATCTTAAAGCTCTTGAGATTTATATTAACTAAGAATTTCTTCTTATTCAATAAGAGATACTAGCACCAGATTCGAGGAACAGTTATGGGCACTGCTTGTGCCCCTAGTTATGCTAACTTATATCTTGGCTATTGGGAAAAAAAACATTGTCTTTTCAGGCATAACGTCTCCATTGTCTGAAAAAAATCCTTTTTTGGAAAAGATATATAGACGATATAATACTCATCTGGGGTGGCACACATCAAGAGTTTAAACAATTCATCACAGATCTTAACATCAATGAGTTAAATCTCAGATTTACCTTCAATATCGATGAGAATCAGACAGAATTTCTAGATTTACATCTAGTAAAAGATGAGAAAGGGGCAGTACATACGTCCATTTACCGTAAACCTACGACCTCAAATGTTTTGCTCAATTGGTCAAGTCAAAACCCTCTAGCCCTAAAATCAAGCATCCCTTATAGCCAATATTTGCGCTTAAGAAGAAACTGTGACACATTATCCATGTTTGAAAAACAAGCAAAAGAACTGAAATATAGATTCAAGGAACGTGGTTACCCGAATAGGGTTTTAAAAACTGCTTACCAATGAGTTCTCAAATTAGACAGAGCAGAACTGTTATTTGGGAAGAACAGTCAAAAAGTCAAACAACGGAAGATATAAATGACCATCTACGTTGTATTATGACATATGGCTGTGACTGGAAACCAATCATTCTAAACACACATTGGCATATACTTTTGAATGATTTAACCCTGAAGACTCATTTAATCTTGGAACCTCTTATTACATACCGAAAGAATAAGAGTATTGGGCAAAGTATTGTACAAAGCTTTTTTAGATCTAAAGATGAAAAAGAAAAAAAGACAACTTGGCTCACTCCTACCAAAGGACTTACATACAGCCCAGCCATGAATTTATTCATCCAACTATTTTAAAGAAATATCCTCTCAAAAGATTTATAAATTGCAAAACAATGCATGTTATTTAAGTACTTATCTGTCATTGCCCCATGATATATGTCGGAAAAACAATAAGGCAACTCCACTGCAGGGTATTAGAACATACCTATAGTGTAATAAATCAGCTGGATACACCAGTTTCATGCCATATCTTAACACATCATGCCAACTTGATTGCATGACATTTTTTGTCGTGGATCATCTATGTAGGAAACCACGAGGCAGAGATATGAATACACAATTATTACAACTGGAAAGTAGTTGGATTTTTACCTTAAATTCTGGTATGGTATTAATGAAGGATTCTCATATTCAGCTTTTTTATAAATTCCTTAGGGATCAATTTAATTATAGCCCATCACTTCCAAATATTTTGTACCTCATTTAATTTTCTGCCCTCCCTCCCCTGTTTTTTCCTTCACCTTCACTGACTCATATATATTATATATATTTCATCAAGTTAAACACCTCTTTAGTCTTTAATTAACCCAAACAATATTGGGCATACACATTTCTCACTATTCTACATGTCTCATCAGTATACACTAGAGGTAGATTTTTTCCTCACTCTCTTTTTTTCACTTTCATTTTTTTTTCTTCTCTCCTCCTTTTTTTGTTGTGTAAAGAGAAGTCTTCCACTTTATTTATTCATACTTTCACATACCTTTATCTTATAGCAAATAGGGTTTATTCCCAACCCCATACACTGCATCAGTTTTATTTCGTTTCATTTCTCCACACTCTCAAGTCCGTTTTCACATTTCATTTTCCTTTTTTTCTTTCACTTTCCCCCATTCAATTTGAAGCTGTCGTTATTCCATCTAGTCATCAATTATATTTCCTCTATTCTACTTTTTACTTACTATTTACACTCTATTTACCATATACATTGCATATTCCATTATATATTTTATTTTACATTAGCCATCTTAGATCTATACTTTGTACATTGCTCTGCTTATTATCCATTCTAAATTGGCCATGTATATTTTTTGGAATCTATAAAGTTTTATAATTCAATCCAAGATGGCCTCTATAATACAGATACAATGTTCATTACAGAATGAACAAATAAAGCTTCAGCTTGTTCCTTGCCAGAATGACGCTTACGTAATGACATCATCACGTTAGCGTGACGTGACGCGCTCATCTGACTCACACAAACGCGGAAGTGATTTGGCCTATAAATAGGCCTAAGTTTTTAGCAACAGTACCCCAGAGGAAGCTCTCATAGAGAGCAAAACGGACCGTCGGGACAAACATAGAGAGGGTGATGTGCAGACCAGGCATATGGAGGATCTTATTCACTTGATGTGGTGGCCATAAATCTCAAGTATTGGGCATGAGTGGCTCTCTCTTTTTTCAATATATACAGATATGTACACCTTTTTGTTCAGCAAAACCATACATTTTCAGTTTAATGATGGATACTAATTAAATAGGTGTTACATGGTATATGATTACTTCCACCAGCCCATTTTTCTTATTTTTATTTCCCCCATATGTCATATATGTCATATACAAATTAATAATCATTATTTCTGCACATCATCCTCTTCTTTGTTCTCTGTTTTTTGTTTTTGTCTTTTAAATTAACTTGGTGTGATTCATTCACATAATATATATCTAGCCCCTTGATTTTATTGATAATATGCTCACAAGTGATCCTGTGATTAACAGTCTTTATTGACATATGAGGATTGCATGAATATTATATGACTATTGTCAACATTTCATTGGTCAACATCTTATTGAACTTATTTATCTATATCTATATTTACATATATTGAGAAATGTATCTTACATTTTATAGATTACAGGTGGCCTTACTTCAGATTATCAAGATAGCCAGTTCCTTTTATTATTCCACACACCACAGCTTTTTTTCCAGTTTTATTATTCCTTTCCCTGATAAAACTATTACCTTATACAAAATTTAGAATTACCCACTAGGGACCTATTTACTCAATATTGTTGGTTTAATGCAAAACTAAAATTGACCTCTTAAAGTCATTGCATTTCTAAATTTGGCTAAAATAACTAGCCCAGATACGGCAGCAACTATGGCAACACCAAACCCATATAATTGGGATGTAACAAACTTGATCAAGGAAGCTGAAGCAATTTTTACACATAATGAACAGAACACTTCTAGGCCCCTAATGGACTCAAATATTCTTAACACCTCACGAGAAACATTGAAAGCTTTGAAAAAACAAAGAACAATATGGGAGACTACAAGTCTACAGAAATATATAAAAGCTAAAATTATCACAAGAGGATTACGAACACAGCTGGCACCTGCTTCACATCTATGTGATGAGAGATTTATTAGCAAATGGATAGAAATAACTGACAAATGTTCCATTGAACGAATGACTTTAATATACGAATCTGAACAACATACCGGTAATTTGGAGATAATCAACCAGCAAGTCACCAATTGTCTTCAAAATTTGGAAAAATTCAAGGACATGTCAGATTATGAGAACATCAATTCCAAACTACATAATAACGTAGAAAAACTAAAAAAGGAGATAACTCTTTGCAAACAGAAAAAAATTACAAGAGATAATTCAGACTAACAAAATGGAAAGAACTATAAATTTGTTACGACCCTTAAAATATCAAGTATAACAGATATTAGTTCTTCGGATCTGGATCAATCTGACAAAGATTAAAGTAACCAAGAAACTCCTAAATACCAGTTATCTAATTTATCACGTACCTACTTTTCTAAGAGACCGGTCACAAGATCCAATCCAAATCAACCAACTATGGATCATTTTTTAGAGAAGGGGCATGACCAGAAACAAAGAAAAACTTACAAATCACGAAACAAATAGGAGACATATCTCATTTTGAACATGAAATAAACCCTTCTCCATTGATTAATACATTTCCCATCACACATCAATTTCAGAATAATACGAGCTCTGTGACACCAAAGAATGTCAATACTAATGACTATAAACATGATACTCAATTGACAATCATTAATCTGTCTGACTTCAAACTAAATCATTCCCATAAATCACTTTTAATGAAAGGATTATCATATGTGCCTACAAGTTGGTCCAATTTATTCACAAATATCAAGGACATTAATCTGTTTGCTCGCAAGTTGGCACTAAATAAATACTTCTCTGCAAGGTCTAAAAGACAATTTTGGAATCTAGGCTTACAACAAGAAGATGAGAGGACATTTAATGACCTCATGTCTCTCTTAAAGGAGCAAGAGACATATGAACTAACTACATCTGAAATAATGAAAAGAAAAAACCCAAGTAAATTTACGCCAGATCTCAATCAATATGCAAATATTAAAGTTTTTCTAGACCTGGTAGAAAGAGATTTAAAGCAACATCATGAAAAAGTCAAATTGGACTTTGTATCAACAAAATAAAACCTAACTAAATCTGAAAGACAAGCACTAACTGAGCTCAGTAAAAGTGATATAGTTGTGAAACCAGCAGACAAAGGAGGCAACGTGGTCTTACAAAATGAACAAGATTATATCAAGATGTGTGAAAAGATTCTATCTGACAAAAACACCTACACCAGACTAAGCAATTATCCATCTTCTATCTTTGACAAAGAATTGAGAAGGATACTGAGGGAAGCAAGAGATAATAAATTAATTGACCAAGATACCCATGACTACTTATTAACCAAATACCCAACTATAGCGACCTTCTACGCCTTACCAAAGGTACACAAAAATGTAAAACCTATACCAGGACGTCCTATAGTATCGGGTAATAACAACCACACTGAAAAAATAAGTACATTTGTGGACAATTATCTCAAAGATGCTGTAGAGTCTTTACCGACCTATCTTAAAGACACGTCTGATGTCTTAAAACAGGTAGATGGGATGTATGTTCCCGATGAAGCTCTATTTGTGACGATTGATGTAGAGCAACTCTACTCTAGCATTCCACATGATTGTGGCTTACTGGCAGTAAAATATTTTCTGGCAGAGAAGAGTAATAATCAGACAGCTTTTAATGATTTCATCTTAAAGCTCTTGAGATTTATATTAACTAAGAATTTCTTCTTATTCAGAGATACTAGCACCAGATTCGAGGAACAGTTATGGGCACTGCTTGTGCCCCTAGTTATGCTAACTTATATCTTGGCTATTGGGAAAAAAAACATTGTCTTTTCAGGCATAATGTCTCCATTGTCTGAAAAAAATCCTTTTTTGGAAAAGATATATAGATGATATAATACTCATCTGGGGTGGCACACATCAAGAGTTTAAACAATTCATCACAGATCTTAACATCAATGAGTTAAATCTCAGATTTACCTTCAATATCGATGAGAATCAGACAGAATTTCTAGATTTACATCTAGAAAAAGATGAGAAAAGGGCAGTACATATGTCCATTTACCGTAAACCTACGGCCTCAAATGTTTTGCTCAATTGGTCAAGTCAAAACCCTCTAGCCCTAAAGTCAAGCATCCCTTATAGCCAATATTTGCGCTTAAGAAGAAACTGTGACACATTATCCATGTTTGAAAAACAAGCAAAAGAACTGAAATATAGATTCAAGGAACGTGGTTACCCGAATAGGGTTTTAAAAACTGCTTACCAACGAGTTCTCAAATTAGACAGAGCAGAACTGTTATTTGGGAAGAACAGTCAAAAAGTCAAACAATGGGACGAGACCGGGTAGACGTGCATCGGCTGGGCTCTGCACACAATTACCCCAATTCTCGGATATATCCCGAGCCAGGGGGTGCTGAACCCCATAACTCCAGCACACACGCGGACAGGAGTGCCCCAGGAACACGGGGACACCAAAATCGGGCGGATCTGGCCGGGAGAACGGGAGAACAAGCCCACGGCCTAGTCAGACCTGCCTCACAGTCTGGCGCTGGCGCGCAGGGACAGCCTCCCATACAGAACTCTTCCCCCGCATGCAGGGAAAGAGAGAAGACCCGGCAGACACTACTCCCCACGCTACGCTGACCCACCTCTCAACGGCACACTACACCAAAAGTGAGTACCGCAGGGGGGCCATAAGGGAACGCCGAACAAGATAGCAGAAGCAGGGGCCCAGACAGGGCGACCCGAAACGGCATCCCATCCCGTGGGGGGCACAAAAGGAAAAAAAAAAGAGGAAGAGGGGTGATTCTCCAGAGGGGCAGCAGGAGAAGGGACCCCAGGAACCATCTAGGGGTCAAAGTGAGAGAAGGGCGCGAAAAATAGCAGGGACGCCATTTTAGACCACGCATCCACCCAAAAATAACTGCAAAGGCTGCTGCCACTAAACAGGGCTCTCTCCCTGCTTCTCAAGAAGCCCTGAAGGAGCTGAGGGACTCAAAGAAAGCCCAAACAAATCCAGGCAAGCTACCCATCTTATCTGAGGAGGGGGCACATGAACTAACCTTCCTTTCATGCCACATACAGGTGGTGGCGGCCATTTTGTTCCCTAGAGTGGGGGAAACTGAGCACCATTATCCAACCTGGAGGGGTGCAGGGCCCCTTGTCCATCAGGAATTTGCAAGACTATTTAAAAGGGTCCTGGACTGATCTAGGCTAAGCACCCTTGGCAAAGCATAAGGAGAGTTATTACAGTGTCCTGTGGCTTCAAATGGGAGCTGGATAAATGCAGGTTAAACAACCTCCACAGAGCATACATACTGAACTGACTCCACGGATATCCATAGCAATGTTAAACTAACAAGAAGGAGGAGGCCCTACCAGGGAAAACACAGCACAGCTATACAGTACGGCAATGTATTAACCTAAAAGAAAGGGATAAGAACATGGGAAACCCCGCTACAGACTACTAAACCTCATTCCTCAGGACCTGGACTAACAACGGCGCCCCAGTGAATTACAAATGACAACCTGCATGGAAAATGAAGGGTAAATCACGCAAGAGCTCGGCAGCCAAAGGAATTCCAGAACACTTCCAAACGCTCCCAAAACGTCAACCCTCGCTCCAGAGCCCCGCTGCAGATTTATCTGACAATTCAGACATGGAGGGAGGACAGAAGAGTACTTTACAGGAGCCGGAGATGATAGACAAGATTATCACAAGATTCGAAATCTTGCTAAAGACCCAACTTTCCCAGGCCGTGCAGGACTTTAAGAAAGAAATTCAAGAGCTGGGACAGAGAACCCATATTTTAGAGAACCTCACGGACCAATTGGAATCAACTCAAGGGCAGGACAGGAAAGATATCTCGGCTAATTCTGCCAGAATCATCCTCCTGGAAAACAAACTGGAGGATATTAAAAATCGGTCCCGCAGAAATAACATTCGCTTTAGAGGGATCAACAAACGGGTAACTAACCTGGTACCCTACATCAAGGAGGTAGTTCGGTCCTTGCTGCCGGAAGGAGAAGATGAAGAGATTGAAATTGAAAGGGCTCATAGGGCCTTGGGAGCATCCGTCAACCAGAGTCTACCTAGAGACACTATAGTCCGATTCCTCCGACAAAGAACAAGGGACAATATCCTCTCTGCTGCCAGAAATTCTCCACGAGTGGTTGGCCCAGATGGATCCCAACTACAGATTTTTGCGGATATTGCCCCATCCACTCTGCTCAAGCGCAGGGAAATGAAACCAGCTTTAAATGTTCTTATAAAGAACAAGATCCCGTACAAATGGGGTTTCCCATTCCGCTTACTGTTCCAAGCCGGAGGAGCCACTTACTCTGCTCTCTCTTTGGAAGACTGCCAAAAACACTTGATCCAGCTCAAACTGGCCACCAGCGAAGAGTTTCGTATACAACGAGCAGAGAGGCCAAAAGACAGACCATCAAGGCAGTGGACAGAGATGCCGGTTCACAAAAAACAAAGAAACCAAAGAGAGACTGCATGTTCGCTACAACCCGAGCCTGGGACTTCCGGCAGGCTCACCCCAAACACTCCCCCCTTACCGGTGGAGGAAGGGTGAACTTTAGCAATATCTAGAAATGTGAGAAATATCAAATCAAAGTACAAAAGGTTTAATATTAGTTAGTAAGCCTAACAGTGTATACAAATATCATTGTATATTGTGAATTGAAACACATACGTTTAGATATTACCCTAGAGAAGAATGAGTTCATGTCAAAAAGTATATAGATCTAGATATATTTTCTTCTTACATTGCTATTGTTTTCCCAGGTACAGGCCAAATCCAAGGTTATTGTTTGGTAGGGTAAAGTTATTTCTTGCCTATTAAGGAACTACTCGAAGGTACACTTTTTCCTCATATTAGGGACTGGGAGAGGACTGTTTTTCCTCTCCACCCTAGGGGCCTCATTCTATTATCGGCCGCAGCCGCTGCGGGGCCGCAAGGACCGGCCGCAAGCTATTCGGCTATTCTATTCCCTTACGGCCGTAGGCTCCGGCAGGCTTGCGGCCGGTGCCTTGCTATCTCTTGCGGCCGATCGCGCCGGAGGAAAGCCTTTGATCTAAAACGGCCGCAAGAGATTTGCAATTCAATTGCTCCGGGAAACCTCTCTGCAAGGCTAAAAACGAGCCGCAGTTACTTGCAGGAAAAAGGTCTCGCTAGCACCAATTAAGCACATAAAATAGCTCAAATAAAGCCATCCTGCACTTTGAGAAGACTATAAAGGGATTTTAGGTGTTAGAAAAAATAGCACATAATTATCCTGTACTCAAATCCGTAAAATATTTCATTTTTAATATCCGTAAAATATACATGTAAAAAGTCCAGAGTGCTTGGAGCACCTCAGACACGCCCACGCCGCAGCCGGCAAATAAACAGTTAATTTGAACTCGGGTTTGGGCAGATGTGCAAGCTTGAGAGTGGGTTACTTTTAATCCTCATGTCCCCCAATATGATCCCTAGCATTTACAGAGCTGTACAGTGCAGGCTTGAATTTATTTTTGAGTTTTTATATTTCACAGATTACGGCCGGTTCCAAGATATGCGGCCGGCCGTAAAAGGAGATCCTTGCGGGGCCGTATAATAGAATCGCGAGTTAACTGAACCCTCGCAAGGAATCGCAGCCTTACGGCCGATTTACGGCCGATAATAGAATGAGGCCCTAGGCATCTAGGTGCAATAGGTAAAATTTAATGAGGATCACTGTCTTTGAAATGTTCTCATGTTATCTTCATTTGTTTTTTTGTTATGTCTTATTATTTACTTACTGTTTTACTAGCTTGCTGGCTGTTCCTTACTCTCCCTTCCTGAATGTAAAACAACCCAAAGGTAATTCCATCAGGTTAGAAAACAGCCGTCCCTCAGACGATAGACTCCCAGGGGGTATACCCGCCGGGTCAGGGGGCGATCCACTCTCCCAGCATATCTCTCCAGGCCTCAGGGCTTTAGGGACTCCTCCTCTGGATTGGGGTAAGTCAAAATATTGCTGCACTTCTCCACACACATGGCAGAAAATCTGAATAATTTAGATATAATATTCCTAACACACAATGTCAAGGGTTTTAACTCACCATTTAAACGCCGCAAGGCCTTTCTATCCTATAAAGATAGTAACCCCTCTGTCATATTCATGCAGGAAAAACACTTTGTCCACAATAACCACCCAAATTTTCTCCACAAGAACTACCCAACGGTTTTCCTAGCGAACTAAAGAATTAAAAAAGGAGGGGCGGCTATTCTCCTTCACAGGAACTTCCCTTTTACGCTAGAACACAGACAGACAGATCCGGCAGGTAGTTTTGTAATAATAACAGGACTAATACAGGGCATTAAGACAACCCTTGTTTCTATCTATGCCCCCACATCTAACCCACATCAAACGGTAATAAACGTACTAAAAATGTTAGACAAGCCAGGGCTCGGAAAAATAATAATAGGGGGGGACCTGAACCTGGTGATGGACCCGACGCAAGATAGGACGGGGAAGGGGGGTCAAGAGAGGTTCACAAAGAAAATAAAGATAATTAAACGCATACTCCTTAAGTTAAACTTAACAGACGTCTGGAGGGAAACACACCCTACGGCTAAGGAATATTCCTTTTTCTCCCAAGTACATAATACCTATTCCAGGATAGACTACATATTGGCAGATTCCTCACTTTTAGACCAGGTAAAGAGATCAGAACATACTCCCTGTACATGGTCTGATCATGCCGCCGTAAAGTTGGCATTGAGCTGGGCTACAGGGGGGAGGCCCACATTCTCTTGGAGACTGAACGAACAAATTCTAGCTAACCCAGAGATCAAAAACCAAATTTCCCACGATCTAGATCTTTTCTTCCAGATTAATCTCACCCCAGAAGTAAGGGCAAGCATTGTATGGGCCACACACAAGGCCTATATCAGGGGATCCCTTATTAAAATCGCCTCTCACCACAAAACACAAAGAAAAGCTAAAGAATTTGAACTGCAAGCAGAACTAACAAGACTAGAAAAACTAAACCAAGCCAAGCCGGACTCCAAAAACAGACAGGCAATTGAAAAGATTAGGACGGATCTAGACGCTGTCCTCTCAGACCAAACTGAGAAAGCCCTAAGGTGGACTCAGCAAAAATTCTTTGACAAAGCAAATAAACCAGGCCCACTCCTAGCCAAAAAATTACAATAAAAAAATACACAGAATAAAATCCACCAAATAAAAACACGGGAGGGTGAGCTCACAGCAAACCCAAGTAAAATTAAGTCTACCTTCACCAATTACTTTAATTCCCTCTATGAAGGATCCCCATCTCTCAACCGTAATGAGATGAAATCATTTCTCAATTCAATTGATCTCCCCACCATAACGGGGGAAGAACTGGGAGCCCTTAACGCCCCAATATCGCTAGACGAGGTGCGTAAAACGGTTCACAAACTTAAAGAGGGTAAAGCTCCGGGACCAGACGGTTTTACCAATAACTATTATAAAACATTTATAGAAACGTTGGGACCACACCTAGTTACACTCTTTAACAACATTTTAGCAGGAGAAAAAATACCTGCAGAGCTTAACACTGCTGAAATTGTTCTATTCCCCAAGGAAGGGAGGGATCCCCTAGAAATGAGAAACTACAGGCCAATCTCACTCCTAAATTGTGACATGAAAATTCTATCCAAAATCATGGCAGACAGACTAGCTTCTTTCTTGCCAAGACTGATTCATAATGATCAGGTAGGCTTTGTAGCCCACAGACAAGCGGGAGACAATATTAGGAAAGTCCTTAACCTCATACACGAAGCCAAAATCTCCAAAACCCCTGCATGTCTTATGGCCTTTGATATAGAAAAGGCTTTCGATACTCTAGAATGGCCTTATCTATTCACGACCCTAAATAAATTTGGCATCAGTGGACAGTTCATTAACCTGCTGAAATCTTTCTATAGCTCCCCTTCGGCGAAACTGAAACTCCCAGGTCCTGTGAATCCGAACATAACAATAGGAAGGGGGACTAGGCAGGGATGCCCACTATCACCTTGGCTTTTTGCTATGGCAATGGAACCCCTAGCCAGGGAAATCAGGGCAAACTCGGAGATCTCCGGAATTAAGGTGGGACATCACCACTTCAAGATCTGCCTGTTCGCAGACGATCTACTATGCGTAGTAACCAACCCAACTAACTCAATTCCGGAACTCATTAAAACACTGGAAAAGTTTGGCCGACTATCGGGCCTAAAACTAAACTTAGAGAAAACAGAGACCCTGGCCATAGATGTTCCGGCATCAGAAAAAAATAGTCTACACGATAAGCATACATTTAATTGGGACATAAAATACATAAACTACCTAGGAATAAGGTTAACGGCAAACCTGGGGGATCTTTACGTTGAGAACTATTCTAAGCTACTAAAAACCTTGATTACAGATTTAGGTCGATGGACGAAATTTCGCCTCTCCTGGGGGGGGAGAATTAACACAATAAAAATGAACATTTTACCCAGACTCCTTTACTTGTTTAGAACCCTCCCGATCCCGGTAAGAAACAAAGAGTTGTCTAATTTCCAAAGGCAGATCTTTAGATTCATTTGGAACCAGGGCCCATCAAGAATCGCGAAAAGAATCATGTATTTGCACAAACTAGATGGAGGATTATCCTGCCCTAACTTTAAACTTTATTACAAAGCCGCTCAATTATCCTGGTTGCCAATCGCCCATTCAATATCACATCAACCAGCGTGGGTTTATATAGAAAACCAGTCAATGAGACCATTGACTTGGGACACAATTATGTGGCTACCAGATATTCCCCCCAAATTGAGAAATATTCCCAATCCTATGATAAAACACACGCTCACTTGTTGGAAATGGGCCCACATGCACACAAAATTATTTCCCAAACCTTCTTACATGATCTCACTCCTTAATCACCCTCAGATGTCAGTTGGCCTAAACTCGGCTTCCCAACACTGGTGGAGGAGCAAAAAACTAGATAGGCTGGGAGAGTGGATTGAACAGGGGCAAATCATCTCGTTCGAAAAATTAAGGGACAAACACGATCTACCCTTGACAGAACACTACAATTTCTGCAGGCTTAAACATCTCGTATTAACCTTGTTAGAGAACCATAAAATTCCGGAAATGAACTGGCTATCAAAAACGTGCCAAGTGGCACCTCTAACGAAAGGCACCCTAGGGATGCTTTACAAAACATTTAATGCTAGACCGGTAGGTCTCAAATTTAAACACATGGTAGACTGGGAATCTGACATGAATACGAATTGGGATTTAGGTAAATGGAGGATAGCTTGGTCCAACATATATAGGGGCTCCCTGAACTATAGCATTTTAGAAACTGCCATCAAGGTGTTACACAGAGTATACATAACCCCGGAAAAACTCGCTAAATGGAAAAAGTCAGAAAACCATTTGTGCTTCAGGGGATGCCAGGTAGCTGGGACATTCCTCCATATATGGTGGTCCTGCCCCAAAGTAGCAAAGATATGGGACCTGGTTTCGGAACTAGCCTCGGACTTATTCCGTACCCAGGTGGATAAGTCTATAGACAACATGCTGCTGGGGATCCCCTTTAACACCCTTACACCTCCCCAAAACAGGCTGCTGCAATACATAACCCTGGCAACCAAGAGTCATATTGCTAAATCCTGGAAATCCAGTAACCTAAACTTCCAGCTGATCAAACATAAGATAAATTATATTGCCATCAACGAAAGAATTACCCACCTACTGGATGACTCTATGGACAACTTCAGGAAAATATGGGACCCATGGATAGTATACATAGGCCTAGCCTTAGGCTGTTAGGACTAATGTCTAGCTAAAAAGTAAAATCTTTCCCCCAAATAGGTCGGACTGAGGGCCAAGGGAGGAAGTATGGGAAGGGAGTGGGGGACATCCTCATCTTAAATTACCTGTATTAGGGGATTCTCTAAGGGACAGGACAGGCCAGCAAGCAGTTTAAGTTTGCAGTTTTGAAACACGTTTTTAAAAGATTTATGTTCAAAATAAAATGAAAATAAAAATAAAAAAAATAAAAATAAAAAGAGATAGTCACTTTATATGTACCATAGCCTTAAGGCTCGATTTGCAACAGGTGAACACTCATCTTGACTGTACATGCTGCGTTATTACAGAGTTTTTCTTTTATGTTGCTGTTTACAAATACATGTATGTTGGGACTCATGGATATACGAAAACCAGAAAGGCCTGCGAGCCAAGGTACAATGTATAAATTTTTATATGACATGTGGTGACAATAAAACTCATTGTTATAAAAAAAAAAAAAGTCAAACAATGGAAGAAATAAATGACCATCTACGTTGTATTATGACATATGGCTGTGACTGGAAACCAATCATTCTAAACACACATTGGCATATACTTTTGAATGATTTAACCCTGAAGACTCATTTAACCTTGGAACCTCTTATTACATACCGAAAGAATAAGAGTATTGGGCAAAGTATTGTACAAAGCTTTTTTAGATCTAAAGATGAAAAAGAAATAAAGACAACTTGGCTCACTCCTACCAAAGGACTTACATACAGCCCAGCCATGAATTTATTCATCCAACTACTTTAAAGAAATATCCTCTCAAAAGATTTATAAGTTTCAAAACAACGCATGTTATTTACGTACCGATCTGTCCTTGCCCCGTGATATATGTTGGAAAAACAATAAGGCAACTCCGCTGCAGGGTATTAGAACATGCATATAGTGTAATAAATCAGCTGGATACACCAGTTTCACACCATATCTCAACACATTATGCCAACAGACTTGATTCCATGACATTTTTTGTCGTGGATCATCTATGTAGGAAACCACGCGGCGGAGATATGAATACAAAATTATTACAACTGGAAAGTAGTTGGATTTTTACCTTAAATTCTCAATACCCGTATGGTATTAATGAAGGATTCTCATATTCAGCTTTTTCATAAATTCCTTAGGGATCAATTTTATTATAGCCCATCACTTCCAAATATTTTGTACCTCATTTAATTTTCTGCCCCCCCCCTCCCCTGTTTTTTCCTTCACCTTCACTGACTCATATATATTATATATATTTCATCAAGTTAATCACCTATTTAGTCTTTAATTAACCCAAACAATATTGGGCATACACATTTCTCACTATTCTACATGTCTCATCAGTATACACTAGAGGTAGATTTTTTCCTCCCTCTCTTTTTTTCACTTTCATTTTTTTTTCTTCTCTCCTCCTTTTTTTGTTGTGTAAAGAGAAGTCTTCCACTTTATTTAATAATACTTTCACATACCTTTATCTTATAGCAAATAGGGTTTATTCCCAACCCCATACACTGCATCAGTTTTATTTCGTTTCATTTCTCCACACTCTCAAGTCCGTTTTCACATTTCATTTTCCTTTTTTTCTTTCACTTTCCCCCTTCCAATTTGAAGCTGTCGTTATTCCATCTAGTCATCAATTATAATCCATCTATTCTACTTTTTACTTACTATCTACACTCTATTTACCATATACATTGCATATTCCATTATATATTTTATTTTACATTAGCCATCTTAGATCTATACTTTGTACATTGCTCTGCTTATTATCCATTCTAAATTGGCCATGTATATTTTTTGGAATCTATAAAGATTTATAATTCAATCCAAGATGGCCTCTATAATACAGATACAATGTTCATTACAGAATGAACAAATAAAGCTTCAGCTTGTTCCTTGCCGTAATGACGCTTACGTAATGACATCATCACGTTAGCGTGACGTGACGCGCTCATCTGACTCACACAAACGCGGAAGTGATTTGGCCTATAAATAGGCCTAAGTTTTTAGCAACAGTACCCCAGAGGAAGCTCTCATAGAGAGCAAAACGGACCTTCGGGACAAAAATAGAGAGGGTGGTGTGCAGACCAGGCATATGGAGGATCTTATTCACTTGATGTGGTGGCCATAAATCGCAAGTATTGGGCATGAGTGGCTCTCTCTTTTTTCAATATATACAGATATGTACACCTTTTTGTTCAGCAAAACCATACATTTTCGGTTTAATGATGGATACTAATTAAATAGGTGTTACATGGTATATGATTACTTCCACCAGCCTATTTTTCTTATTTTTATTTCCCCCATATGTCATATATGTCATATACAAATTAATAATCATTATTTCTGCACATCATCCTCTTCTTTGTTCTCTGTTTTTTTGTTTTTGTCTTTTAAATTAACTTGGTGTGATTCATTCACATAATATATATCTAGCCCCTTGATTTTATTGATAATATGCTCACAAGTGATCCTGTGATTAACAGTCTTTATTGACATATGAGGATTGCATGAATATTATATGACTATTGTCAACATTTCATTGGTCAACATCTTATTGAACTTATTTATCTATATCTGTATTTACATATATTGAGAAATGTATCTTAAATTTTATAGATTACAGTTGGCCTTACTTCAGATTATCAAGGTAGCCAGTTCCTTTTATTATTCCACACACCACAGCATTTTTTCTAGTTTTATTATTCCTTTCCCTGATTAAACTATTACCTTATACAAAATTAAGTGTTACCCACTAGGGAAAATCCCAGGTCATAGAACCTATTTAATCAAAACAGGCTTAAAATTGTCATAGTATATAAAATAAGTATAATTATTCTACAGAAAAAATAAAATATTGGGTAAAAATACAAACAAGTTTTTTGTTTTTCTTTATTGGGTGGTCATTTGCATATAATGCATATTGGACTTGAATTGTCTGGTTAATCCAATAATATTATATCTCTCATTCCCATCAATAAAAATGATTTACAAAAAAAAAAAAGGTATACAGAATTGCAGTGAGACTGATTGATGATGATCATTGGGTGAGGTACATGAACTTGGCAGTAGCATTGGAGATAGACTGGAGTTGATCAGTGGTTCAGTGGAAGACCAATAGAGATCGATATGCACTAGTCTGAGAGCATGGATTAGAAGAACATGGTGAGAGCATGAATTATGGTGTTTAATTCAACTGTGAAAATGGACTTGAGATGTTTGGGTGAATGATGAGTTGTCAACATAAAAAGGACTCTCAGGGGTAGATGTGGAGAAACATGGTGGAATAACTAACAACTCTGTTTCAGGAGGATATGTTAGAAAGACATGTCATGACATAGGTTACTAGAGAGGGATATAGGCCTGGAGAGGCTGGATTTGTTTGTTTTTTTGTCAGCATAAACATGGTACTGATACTAAAAGGAGCTGATTAGTTTGCCAAGAAACAAAGTGTAAATTGAGAGAAAAGAAAGAGACCACAATTTGTAGTGGAGGAGAGGAGACACAGAAAGAGTGATTAAAGAGATGTCATTCAAACCATAAAAGCATTGTACCATTGATGACTAATGAGTGGAGAGATTGCAGGATAAGTGGGTGGTCAGCTGTGTCAATGGCAGCAGAGAGGTCAATAAGTATTAGTAAGGAGAAGGATATAAGCCAGATTACAGGGGATGAAGAAATACATTGTTTACAAAAAAGTAGTAAGGCAGTAGTAGACTAGTCATTTCAGTATCATGAAGTCTAGGGAGAATACAGCAATAGGGTTAAGCCATGAAGCGTGGAAAAAGGGTTTCTTTAAAATGCTTTTGAACAGAGATTACATTAGGGAGATAGAAACTGGCTATTGGAGAGAGATATTGTTAAAACTATGTCTAGGGACTTGATTTTGTGGTAGAGAGACAGGTAACATGATGTGAAGATATGAGATTGAGTGAGATGAGAGGAAGAAATTATATGTTCTCCTGTGTGACTGAAATAAAGCAGCTGTTAGTCTCTCCCACAAATACAGGCTAATAGCCTTTAAGGAACTATAGTGCTCTAGGAATATTAAGATCAACTGGGGAGGCAGCTCTAAAAGAAAAAAAGTGCAAAAAAATAATATACAGAATCACATTAATTCAGGTAGCCAGTCTATGATCGGTTATCTAGGCTTAAGCTAGTATCAATCTAATAAAAGTGCTCAGAAAGCCCTTTAGAATAGTCAGTCCCTGAACCCTCTACACCTGATGACCTTATAGGTATGGAGATCAACAGCAAAATTAGAGGATAATAGTCTAATCTAAAAACTGATTTTTAAAATTACTGAAAATTAAATGTATTAATGATCAAAACAACTATCCCATTTTGTTAGGACATTAAAGTAGTCATTTAACCCTCACAGTGACAGCAATGTTAAATTAATGTTACTGACTGACTAGGCTCTCATGGCCAGCCATGTTTATTTTAAATCGTGTACAGAAGGTTTTTACCACTCAGGCTGAGTCAGATGCATCAGTGCCATAGTGTAAGGAAAACTTTCATCTTCTTTACTTAACTTGTCATTTTATTTATAAATAAAAATTTACTTTTAGTCCCCTCTACTTTTATTAATGTGGACAGAGGGTGTGTCAAATAACTTATACATACATAAAAATGATTAGATAATATTTGTAATAAGTTACGGACCCCTTTTTCTCGGCCTAGATGTTGGCGCATTGAGCTCATTAAAGGACAGACAGCTTGGCTCCAGCCACTGGATTATGTACGTAAACACCTCCATTGTATTAGTAATCTGTTTTGTCACATTGTTTGCCAGATAAAATGAATCACATCTCATATGTGTTAAAGGCAGCAGGATATGTATTGGAGGTTATGCCTATTGCTCTTAGCTACTGATAAGACCCCATGTAGGGTCATCTCCTATAATTGTCTGCCACACCCTCTCATTGTTACATTGTGCACACCCCCTCTGTATCTAACTGCTATAAATATTGTTTTACTTTTCAAAATAAATCAGTTTGCTAAGAGACTCTGTAGGATAATGCTGGGGTAGGTTGGAATGCAACAAATCTTATCAAACCCACTAAGAAGAAGCAAATCGGGAGTCTCTTGGTAGCCTGGAAGAGCTGATTTCTGATGCAAGGACCCTAGCCAATACAGAAGCCAGATATCAGGGTGCTGGTGCCAAGATTTCCAAGAACACTACATTCCCTGTGGGTATTTAAACTGTAGTCTATAGCAGGTGGCCCTGGGCTTGTATAGCCCCTACCCTCAGATCATCACAATACCCATTCCTCCTGCTTAACTGAATCCCTCTCTGGGGGTCCCACGATGATCCCTGGAGTCTAATGGGGAGGTGCATGATGCCACCATGCAGTATATCCCCTTCTGATTCCTCTTCAATCCAGGCAATTGTGCATTTGTGTGGGTGGTGCTAATTGACATCACTGATGACAAATCACAGGATGACATTGATGACATCACTTAGCAGTAAGGTTGTGTAGCCCCTTAAATGTATGCCTCAATAGTCCTGGACCTTTTTGGCCTAAGTAGGTATCCACTACTACAAATTTGCTTGCCCCAGGCTCTTTATGTCTACTCCTTTAGGCATCTCCATACACTCCAGGGACATCTCCATCCACCTTGTACTATCTGTATCTATACTCCCCTATCTATTTGCCAGAAACTGAGATTGGCATTTACCATGATCTTCATCTTTTAAACGTAAAGCAGCAGGTCAGTTTTTGCACTCTCTTTTATTACTCTCGTTAATAGGTCCTTTAGTTCCTCCCCACTCTTAGCCATCAAAGTGGTATCATCTGAGTATCTGAGGTTGTTGATATTTCTTCCAGCATTATTGATTCCGGCTTTGGATTCATGATGTACTCAGCATATAAGTTGAATAAATAAGGTAACAATATACAACATTGTCTCACGTTTGTTTCTGACCATACAGATTTCTCAGGAGGAGGATGAGATGATCTGCTACTCCAATCTAATTTTGTTGTGATCCACACATTGAAAGGCTTTAGAATAGTGTATAAAGCAGCTCATTGGACAAACTATTGAGGTCATCACTCCTTTTAACATCCTTCCTCTATATGCGGTATTACAGAAGGTTTATTTCCCATTTTGTCCACAAGAGCTGCCCCACTGACAGATCTCATAAAAATAGAGCACAATTAATGCTTCTGGGGTAGGTCTTTGAGCTGTGTTACCACAAGTGGTGGAAAATGAAGAACATTCCATCCTGTTTCTCATCTTAAAACTGATGCCAAGAGAGCAAAGATACCCAGTAGTAGAGAAGGAATGCCTGGCCATAAAATGGGCTACTGAAGCCCTCCAATATTACTTGTTAGGAAGGAGGATCACACTGGTGTCTGATTATGCCCCACTGAAGTGGATGAAGCAGAACAAGAAGAGGAACAGCAGAGTTACGAAACGGTTCCTGTCCCTACAACTTTTCAACCTTTCAACTTCTGAGTCCTCCATAGAGCTGGCAGTCAACATGGTAATGCAGATGCCTTATCCCATGTACATTGCCTTGCGGCTATGGATGCTCAACCCCATAGTGTCGAGCTGTGGCGGGGATATGTAAAAGGGTAATACATGATGTATATTTGAGTAGCAGACTCTAAAGGGCTCTCTTTCCCCAAGGAGGTAATAGGGTTAAACTTCCTACAACAGTGTAAGCAACCTAGCTGAGCTTGACCTTTAAGGATTGTTAAGCAACTGAGAGAGGCAGTTGAGACTGGGCTGGGATAACACAAAGTAACAGTTACTCTGCATTCTGAAGGCAAACTCATAGCAACATTGGACTCCTGAAAAAGCCAAAGATACAGGTCTGTATGGTTTAATTATAGTTTGGCAGTGAGAGAACTGCAGTTATGCTTTAGTTAGAGCTTCAAGGAAGCTAGACCGTTAATTTAGTGCTTGTTATATGCTGACTGAGAACCAATAAATAGTGAAAAATATTGAGAAACCTCCTGTGTGTTCCTCCATCTTATGTGCTGGAAAACAGGACACTGGCCCAGCCACAAAATATATATAGTTGTTGTTTAGTCTTTCAGTCGTGTCCAACTCTCTTTGATATTATGGACTGTAGCACTCATATCAACCATTGCCCCTCTGAGTTCCATCAAACTCTTTGCTTCAATTATCTCATCTATCCACCTCCTTCTCTACTGTCCCCTTCTTTGTGCACCTTTCCTAGCATCAGAGTCTTCTATATATATACAGTATCACATATATAGTTGTGAGCGTACGAGTTGTTACTAATGCTTGCGGGCTCGTGTAGCGAGCCCGCGGCCCTAGCGAAGCCGAAGGCGCTCCTTGCCAGCAACTGCGACACTCACAAAATTCACATCGTAACGCAAAAAACATACGAGACACGTTACCACACATTATGACCTCTCAAAAATCGGCCGCAACCAGCGAACATGAAAAGATTAAAAACACAATAAATACACACAACACATACTTAAAAAGCTTACATACAGCAAGAGGGAGCATCCAGGACCTCAAAAAAGCAACTTACACCTTCATTAAACTCAAAATAAAAGAATTTAGACACTAAAAATGTCTCTAAGCGAGAGAAAAAATGGCCACCGAACAAAACGAAAACTAGGCTACAGCACTCTAAACACGCAAAACACCACAAGAAACTCGCAAAACACCACAAAAGACCTACGGATATTCCACTAAGATGACACATTACCCGCCATTTTACGACAATGCGGAAGTACACAACTACGCTAACGGTTTGGTATTGCGCACGCACACTATTACACTGCACACATTCATCACGCTTACACAGCAGCTCCACACCACTAATGCTGCAGCAACATCAAAACAGATTGCCAGCTCTACAATACAATGCTTCAAAATAGGTAAAGTATATTCATTTATTAATGTATTATATATTTCATTATTATACACCAAACAGCATTAGCTACCCTACAATTTCATTGCCGTCATTTTTTGACGGGCAATTCTCTAGTATATATATACTAGCGACTTGCCCTTTTAAAAAATGACGGTCAATAAAAGAAAGTGTTGAAATGCTGTTTGCCACACAATGTGAGTGTACTGTGTGCCTCAGCTATATAGACCCCTCTAACACACTAATGAATGCATGTAATAACACTATAAGTGCCATGAGGGTCATCCAGGACCCTCATGACCCAAAGTGTAAGCACTACACCCTTTTAACCCGGTCACTTATGGGGGTCTATCCAGACCCTCATAAGCCTCTATTTAACCGCATCAGTCCAATAAGGGTATATTATGACCATTATGGGCCTGTTACAACCCAACATTAACCAAATAAGTGCCATGACGGTCCTCAAGGACCAACATAACACTAAGTATAAACACTACACTGCACTATACCCCACCAATAAAACATTAAATATCAACTAAACACCCTCTACACTAACCTATTAACACCTACACTACCTACCTACCTACCCCCTAATTACCCCCTCCCCACCACTGTAATTACAGAAATCAAAAAAACTAAAGTCATCAAAAATCAGAAATCTACTTTACATAAAATAAAAAAAAACTAAATCAACAAAAATAAAAAATGTACATTACAGAACCTCGTGTTCTGCCCCGGATGGGCTCTGGAAGTATCTGCGCTCTTCCAAAAAAAAAAAACAACAACACACATGCGCCCTGACGGATGTCCCCGACGCTAATGAGCTTCCTACGGAGTGTTCCAGAATAAAATTGGCAATGGCGGTTTCTGATTGGCTGAAAACGCTGTCTATCAAATTCAGCCAATGAGAAGAGGCCAATTGTGAACCAATGAGAAAGGGATACACCCCAAAATCCCACGCTGATTGGATAACGCACCTGTCAATCTTTATTTGAAAAAATCCGAAGGCTTTATTGCTGTCATGAACGATTTGGGGCCTTGATGGGACCCCTTGCAACCCACAAGTAACTCTGCTATTTGGAATGCTGGCACACTGGGTGTTAATGTCAAGAACTATTTACAATGGACCTGAAACTTGTGAGGACTGACTTGATGGTTTTTGTGTGTAGTATGGACCACAATAATTCATTTGGTGGTTACTAGATCATGTTATATGCACTTTAATAATGCATCTGTGATAGAAGTAGGCCCTAGGATGCTAGAATTATCTAAAAAAATACTGCAGTCTCTTATGTGACAAAGGAGTAATCTTCTAAAGAATCTTTATGGCCCTGCAATAAAGGCTCTGTCTTTATTGATGAAAGGGGGAACTAGTTTTATGGCTCTGTAAGAGGAGAAAAAAAGGTGTAATTAGAAAAAAGCCAGATGCCTCTATACATCTGGAAATCATGTGGGTGACGGGGGATAGCAAGCTATTTGCCTAGGAGGATGGGCTAGAACTGGGGGAAGGTCTGGTGTTTTGTGTAATCTTTCTGTGTTTATATATATCTCTGTAACAATAAAGAAGTGGCCAGTCTGACTTTGGACACACTAAAGAATGGTTGTGTCAGAGTCTGCTTGTACTAATCCAAGGTACATGGTGTGTGATTCTTAGATCCTAAGAATAGGGGTCTGAGGTGCATGTCTCTGCAGTAATGATGCTGTCATCTGAAGTGTCTGCTGGTGTCGAGATCTGAAAAAAAAGTTGCGACCATAGAGAGAGAGAGAATTGGGGTGAGCGTGGTCCCCCAAAGCTGGTGGTCGTGACAGTTGGTGGCATCGGTGGGAGATCTCAAACATTTTTACCAGCAGCAAGGATGGCTACTTACAAAGGCAGAGAGAAAGAGAGTCAGGTGACATAGGCAAAGGACTGCAGAGGAATGGCCCTTCTAAAGCAATGGATGGCATTCCTGGGATTGTGGCAGGGCCATGAGCTGTCAGGCTGGCTGAAGAAACTGGTATGGAAAGAGCTTGCCTTGGAGAAACAGTATCATGCCAGGATAGGGCCTGTTGGTGCCCTCGAAGAGGATCTCTATGTTCAATTGGAGCTAATAGATGGGCTCTGGGAGATTGTATATGGTGATCCGGAATGTGGCATGGGGACTGTAAGGAGGAAAAATAACTTATTTCTTAAATGCTGTCATGGTTTGGGACTAGAACCATGGTCTCTTGAGGATATTTTGCTGGAACCCCTGATTCAGCAAGAGCTGTAGCTGGAGGCTGAGTATGTTAAATTGCTGGATGTGGCATCCATGGAGGGGTTTTGGCCATCCAGTTGGGAGGAACTCTGTCAGGCGGACAGGGATGAAGAGGATTGGTTACCAGAGGTCTGGGGAGAGGATATTGTGGACACTGACCAGGACAATACCAATGTGGATGTACAAATGGGCCAGGCCCAGTTAATTTTTGCCACAACTGGGACAGATGAGGAGGGTACGATACATTATGGGTACATCTCAAAACCAGTGGAGTCTGAGTCTCAGAAAGGAATAGCAGGCCAGATGGAGGGCCTGGGAGAGTTCTGTAAAGAACAAGAGATGGATTGTGAACCTATCATGGGGTTCCCGTGGATAACTACAGTCCAGAAAACAGCCATGGGTACAGGGGCGAACACCGAGAACAACCTTGGGACTGTGTCAGACCAAGGGGGCCAGCCAGACCCAAATGGCTGGGGCACAATTGCTAATAACAAGGCAGTTGAGAAGACAGAAAATGTCTGTAAAACTGATGGCCCAAGGGGATGTCTGGATGAGAGCTGTGAGGTCCTGCCAAGGAACACAGTGACCAAAGATCCCAAGGGAGGTGAGTGCTGTGCCCAGGCGGTGGTGCCAGAGAGAGGGGAATGTGATGTGCTGATCCAGATACCACATAGATATTTGGAGTCTTTAGACCAGACCACAACATTGGGTGCTGGCTTCCAGATCCGTCCAGTAACTTCCCCCTTAAAAAATTACTATTTGTCTGGGCACCCCAGGGGAGTGTTTTACCCATGCAGTGGGGCAGAAGAGTGTATGGGCCCTGGTTATTGGGGGGTGGGCTGGCAATGACACCCTTGGACTGTATTGATTACCCTGGCACAGAGGACGATTGGCAGAACCCAGGCCAAGCAGTCTGGATAGGAGCAGCTATGTTCACTGTGCCCTGGGAATGGAGTTTGGCCCTAGCATGGAGCTCCCGCTGATAAAAAATGTCAGAGAGCTAGCCACAGACAATGGGGCAGGGGAGGTTATGATCCCTGAGATCCTGCCAAACAGAGACGCTGCAAATCATTTAAAGAGGGACCACATTCCTTATTGTGTGCTCAATCCAGGCGAGATGGAATACAGCGCACCAACTGTGGTAAAAGGAGATGGAGAAATGGAGTCCCATGCCCAGACCATTGCTCCAGGTGAGAGGAGTTACTGTGCCCAGACTGCAGTGCAGGGGAAAGTGGGATACAGTGCTCAGGTCATGTGTCAACACAGGGGGGTGAAGGCTACACCCAAGGCTCAGGTTTCTAATGCCAGCCAGTACATAATGGCAATGCCTGCTTTTGTTCCAAAGGGAAATGACTATGCTCCTGGCCTAATAGCCAGGGATGAGTACTTGCCCTGGCCTGTTGAGGTTGTGCTGGCCAGGAATCCACAGGACTTTCCCCTGGCTTTTAATTGTTCCCTGGAGTTGGTAGAGGGGAATAATGACAAGAATCTGCCATGCACACCCAGGATCAGGCCCCGTGCTGGTGGAGGTCTGAAGAAATTATTTTCCACACTGGCCCAAATAGAGTTGGGTGGTCCTCTTGTTTCAGCTGGACAGATGGGGTTACTTCACAGGATTGGGGGGCTTGTACCGGTATTTGACCCTTTAAGATGCCTGCTTGCCTGGATGTATCACGTTCTATGGATTATAATAGGGGTTTACAGGATGCTATTTCCTGCCCACCCCACTACTTGTTACTTCCTGCAGCCGCAGGAAAGGTGGGAACCACAAAATGCTTCTTCTGGGATGGTATCTCTAAGCCGCAGAAATGCAGATATCCATCCGATTAAAGATGGAAGCCAGGATTCTGCATTTTAAAATAGGGGCAAGCTATCATGAACGATTTGGGGCCATGATGGGACCCCTTGCAACCCACAAGTAACTCTGCTATTTGGAATGCTGGCACACTGGGTGTTAATGTCAAGAACTATTACAATGGACCTGAAACTTGTGAGGACTGACTTGATTGTTTTTGTGTGTAGTATGGACAACAATAAATCATTTGGTGGTTACTAGATCATGTTATATGCATTTTAATAATGCATCTGTGATAGAAGTAGGCACTAGGATGCTAGAATTATATAAAAAAATACTGCAGTCACTTATGTGACAAAGGAGTAATCTTCTAAAGAATCTTTATGGCTCTGCAAACGTCCAAGTGTGAAGGCTCTGGCTTTATTCATGAAAGGGGGAACTAGTTTTATGGCTCTGTAAGAGGAGTAAAAAAGGTGTAATTAGAAAAAAGCCAGATGCCTCTATACATCTGGAAATCATGTGGGTGAGGGAGATAGCAAGCTATTTGCCTAGGAGGATGGGCTAGAACTGGGGGAAGGTCTGGTGTTTTGTGTAATCTTTCTGTGTTTATATATATCTCTGTAACAAAAAAGAAGTGGCCAGTCTGACTTTGGACACACTAAAGAAAGGTTGTGTCAGAGTCTGCTTGTACTAATCCAAGGTACATGGTGTGTTATTCTTAGATTCTAAGAATAGGGGTCTGAGGTGCATGTCTCTGCAGTAATGATTCTGTCATCTGAAGTGTCTGCTGGTGTCAAAATCTGAATAAAAAGTTGCGACCGTAGAGAGAGAGAGAATTGGGGTGAGCATGGTCCCCCAAATTTGCCGGTCGTGACAATTGCTATCAGCGAATCAGAATGGGATACACCCCCACGTACTGATTGGTGAAGACATCTGTGCCTTCCTATTGGCTGTAATACTGATTGACATTGACAATAGCCAATGAGAAGGCGCAAATGCCTTCACCAATCAGTACGTGGGGGTGTATTCCATTGTGATTGGCTATTGTCAGTGCAATCAATCAGAATGCGCAGATGCCTCCAGCCAATCACCCTGTGGGGGTGTATTCCATTGTGATTGGCTGAAGTCATCTGCGCCTTGTGATTGGTTTAAATAAAGATTGACAGGTGCTTTATCCAATCAGAGTGGGATTAGGGTGTATCCCTTTCGGATTGGCTCACACATTGGCGCCTCCTGATTGGGTGAATTCGATAGACAGCGTTTTCAACCAATCAGAAGGTGCCATTGCCTATTTTCTTCCGGAAAAGAGCCTCATTAGCGTCGGAGATGTCCGTGAGTGCGGATGTGAGTACTTTTTTTTTTTTTTACAGGGCGGGGCAGAAGAGGAGGAGGCCGGAGACATCGCAGGGAGGTAAGTACAATGTAGATTATGTTTATTTTATTTTGTTTTTATGTTTATGTATGTTTATGTGTATTAATGTTATTTTTTTTTAACAGGTGCTGCGCCGGAGAAGGGTAAAATAATTAGGACGGGACATGCCGGAAAGGTGAGTATAATATTTTCGAATGTTTAGAATGTTTATTTATTTACTGTAAATGGGGTCCGCATTTGCGTAGCAAAGGGATGCAGCTTCGCGAGGGATGCAGTTCTTGCAAACTCGCTTTGTGAGCTCGCAAACAGTGTGACGACGATTCGCAGTTGGACTATTTTAATATGTGATATATATTGTTTTCGAATCTCGTATGTGTTTTTCGGCAATTCTGTAGGTGTTTGGTGGTGTTTTGCGTCTTTAGACTGCTGTAGCCTTGTTTTTGTTTGTTTCGGCGACCATGTTTTCTCTCTCTTAGAGAAATTTTTAGTGTCTAAACTCTTTTATTTTGAGGTAAATTGAGGTGTAACTTCAGTTTTTGAGGTCCTGGATGCTCCCTCTTGCTGTAGGTAAGCTTTTTATGTATGTGTTGTGTGTATTTATTGTGTTTTTCATTTTTTCATGTCCGCGGGTTGCGGCCGTTTTTTGCGAGGTCATAATTGTTCGTAACGTGTCTCGTACATTTTTGCGAGGTCCACAAATGCTGGCAAAGAGCGTCTTCGGCGCTCCTTGCTAGCAACTGCGGCCCTCGTTTTGCGTCGGCCGCAGGCTCACTCCGCGAGCCCTCAAGCATCAGCAACGGCTCACATGCTCACAACTATAAATGTGATCTTTAAAAGTTATCTTTTCCCAGGAGGCCTGATAGCTTTTTCAGGAGTGTTAACTCCTTCAGACATCTAATTAGCTACACCTGATTTTTAAGCCACTAATTCCCAGTGCTTAACACTACCTTACATTTTTTTGGGGGGGAACGTTATTATTTTTACTTTTATACACAACGCCATTTTAAAATATTCCTGCTAAAATCTAGGACAAAAGAGAATATTTGCGGTATAGACAGGACTGTGATCCTTAGTGGGATGCCTCCAGCCTGGTGCCCCAAATCTGACTCAATTCCCTAAAAGGTCCTTAGAAGGAAAAAAGAGGTTGAAATTGTAGAGACCCTATTAGAGTAAGATACAAGAGGTTGTCTTCCCTTTCCTTTAGCTACTTGGTATATTCATATCATAGACATATTTTCTTTATAATTATTATTAAACCTCCCAAACTTTTATTTCTCAATTTAGCAGACTAAAGTTAAAAACTGCACACAATAAAAATAATATATTTTTTCTGTAGTACTATATAGACCATTTACTGACTCTCTGGTATTTTCTTCATACTATATTTCAATAGTCTTAAGCCCCTATTCAACTGAACAATTATTGATTACTGGAGCCCGTAATGTAGCCCATAAACTAATTTGCTATTCAATTGGCATCTTTTAGCTACCCGCAAACGATTTGCGGGTTAAAGGCTGAAAATCCATCCTGTTGTCAAAATTGTAACTCCCAATCAATCAAAACCTTTGATTTTTCAAGCTGTAAATGTCACAATTGCAAATCGCTATTCAATTGCTGAAATTCCTCAAGCCCGCAAATGTTTTCACACCTGTAAATGGCAATTATATAAGAAAATCCTATGAGTACCAGATAGGACTCGCAAGGGGGTTAAACATCTGTTTGTAGCACTGTAAATGCAAATAAAAAATCAATACTGCACTTTAAAAGATGGGTAAAGTGATGAAAGACATTATAATTAATTGCACAACAGTCTCAAGCTTGCAAATCTGAAATAAAAAAAAATGTTAAGGTTTAATTTTCGTGTTATATCAGTCTTGGTAATCAAGGAGTTAATACATATCAGGCCACTCACATGGACTAGAACAGTATCATCATTCAGTTTTATTATTTTGTACATTGCTGGATTGCGAGTCCGATGTCATATCGACTTCTAAACGTTACTTAACCTCCATGTTTTACGGACATCATGATGGGGGTCTCATTTACTATTGTCTGTTTCTAAATCTGTAGTTACGGCCTTGCTTAATTGATCATGATCATGCCCTGAAATGCTACTTGCAGGTGCATGGTTTACGTGTTAGGCTTTCGGCCAGGTAGCTATTGAATAGGGGCCTTAGAGTCTAAGGTGCATAACAGTTCTCAAGCTGCCTTCTTCTAGGTCATCTAAGGAAATGTCAAGTGCTACATATAGAGACTTTTTAGAAGGTGTTTCTAAAAAGTTTCTATATGTTGTACTTGATATGCCCTTAGATCACCTAGAAGATTGGGAACACATGTCTGTGCTTTTTGTTACAAGTAGCACAATTCTCTTTATTATGATGTACTACTTATGTAGTACTAGTAACTTGCCCATCAAAAATGATGGGATAATATTAGATGTCTCTTCCTTCCCTCCCCCTCCCCTGTGTCTCTTCCCTCACTCTCCCTCCCCTGTGTCTCTTCACCCCTCCCCTTCCCCCGTGTCTCTTTCCCCCTTCTCCCGCCCCTATGTCTCTCCCCTCCCCTTCTCTTTTGTCTCTTCCCCCCTCCCTGTGTCTCTTCCACCCTCTCCCCTGTATCTCTACCCCATGTCTCTACCCCATGTCTCTCTCCCCCCATGTATCTCCCCTCCATGTCTCTCTCTCATGTCTTCTCACCATGTCTCTCTCCCCATGTCTCTCTACCATGTCTCTCTCTACCATGTCTCTCTTTACCATGTCTCTCTCCCCCCATGTCTCTCTCCCCCTCTCACCGTCCCCCCCCCCCCTCCCCATGCAGCGTGGCTCATTAAGCATTCATGGGATAGCACCGTGTGTTGCGCATGATCGGCTCAAGCTGCGCATTCCGCATGTCCGGGGCAGCATGGACTAGAATGAACTAACCTTAACAGGTTAGTTCTATGGACATGACAATCCACTCTGAGAGCCACCTCTTTTAGCTCACTTGGGAGAAATACCAGATCAAAAGAGTGATCCAGACCAGAAATATCAGGTCATTCTATACTGAACAGGAGAAATAGCAAAGCCCAGACGTCAGTAGTGTGTAGCTGAACTCCCTAAGGCAAAGTGAGCAAGGAGTCCACGTCTGGAGTCCCCTATCACCCTTAGGAAGACTAAGGGTGATAGGAGGGAGAGAGTGAGAAGGAGAGAGAGAGAGAGAGAGAGAGAGAGAGGAGGAGAGGGAGAGAGGAGTTTAAAGGCTGAAAATCCCTCCTGTTGTCAAAATCATCCAGACCAGCAGGGGCAGCCCAAAATCATGCAGAAGGGCAACAGGCTTAGGATCATGTGGTGTTTAAATGGTAGCTTAGACCAAAGCTTGCAAATACCTATAATTGTTTCCGTAAGTAACGCCTGTGAAATGCATTATGCAAAGGTGTTACTCACAACTGCTATCTGTAAATTGTTGGATATCGCTCAGCAGAGCTCTGGGAGAGAGAGAAAAGAGGCAGAGAGAGAGAGAGAGAATGAGAGGAAGGGGGGGCAGAGAGCGAGGGAGAGAGAGAAGCTAGAGGGAAAGAGAGGAGGCAGAGAGGGAGATAGAGAAAAAGGGGGAGCAAGGGAAGAGAGGGAGGGAGAGAGAAGAGGAAGGGGAGAGGGAGGGAAAGAGAGATAGGAAAGAGATAGACAGAGGGGGAGAGAGAAAGGGAGAGATAGAGAGGGGAGAGAGGGATGGGTAGAGATGGAGGGACGGTAAGAGAGGAGGCAGAGAGATAGAGAGGGAGATAGAAAAAGTGAGTGAGGGGGGGAGTGAGGGAGGGGGAGAGTGGAAAAGAGACAGAGAGCATACAGAACAAAGAGAGAGGGCACAGAGAGACAGAGGGCACACATAGAGGAAGAGGGTGCTCAGAGAGAGAGCACAGAGAGAGAGTGGGCACATAGAGAGAGAGAGAGGGAGAGAGAGACAGTGCACAGAAAGAGAGACTGCAGAGAGAGAGAGACAGAGGGCACACAAAAAAGAGCGAGAGAACTTGGAGAGGGTACACAGAGAGACAGCTCAGAGAGAGACAGCACAGAGAGAAACAGACCAAACAATTGAACATAACATATGATACAATTATTTATGATTGGCAAGTTACTAGTACATAATGATAAAAACCTGAAATGAGTGTTCCCATTAGACATTTCACAATCTGAACATGCAATTTCTAAAATATTTGTAACTAGCGATTTGCCCATCAAAAATGACTGGGCAATAAAATTTGAAGCCATGGCAATGCTGTTTGCCACACAATGTAAAGCTTTTGCTCCTCTGAGGACCTTTGGCGCTCATTGCGAGCCTCTCCTCTCGTGTACTTTTGCTCCTCTGAGCACCTTCTGCGTGATATATATAACGGCGGTGTAAAAATGAAAATATTTTTAGTGTAGTGAAAAGTATACATTTTTATTTTCCATTACTAATTAATAATTAAATTAATGTACGTTAATAATTAAATCTGAATGGACAGATGTATTAGGAAGTGTGAAGCATTAATGTATTCATAAAGTAAAGGCAGAGTAAAATATACTATTTAGCGTATTTTCTTTTATATATATATATATATATATATATATATATATTTATTTTTTTATGATATATAATTAATTAATTACTTAATAAATTAATATACCTTACCTATTTGTAATTAATATATCCAGCAATCAATATCCTGAAGAGCTAACAATCTCTCTTGATTTTCCTGCTGCATACAATGTACAGTTGGACTGTTGCTGCCCTGATGAGAAAGTGTCAGCAATGTGCCAATTGTGCAGTATAAATAGGGTGCGTGCGCAAGGCCAAACCATTGGTTTAGTCGTGTAAAGTGCCATTTTAGATTCGTAATGTTATTAGTTGCAAGTTAGTGTTGTAAAATGGCGGTGATTGTCTATGTGTTACGCAGCTCACGATCAGTTTCCGTTCTTTATAATAGTGTATTTTGTACATTCCTGTGTAAGTGGTACGCGTCTGGTGGTGTATTGTGCGGTTTGGGGTTGTGTAGCTTTGTTTTCATTTTTTTCGGCCACCATTTTTTCTCCTGCTTAGTCGATTTTCGAGTCCTGAACCTCTGCAAATTCACTCACTCCCAGATGTCCTGGCTGCCCCCCCCCGTGCTGTGTGTGAGTTATTTTTCTTGTTTTTTTTAGAGGCTCGCAGGCGATGAACACTTTCAGCGCTCATCGCCTAAGTGCTCTTAGTTTTGCAATCATCGCCTAAGTGCTCCGAGCTCAAAAGCGTGACCTCGATTCGTAGTTTGACAACTATTATATGTGATATACAACTTCCAAAATGTATTTGTATTAATAAAATAGTTTTACAACCTGCCATATGAAAGTATTAAGTGGAGTGTTCAAAAGAAGAAAAAAAATATATATGCATTTCAATGGAGCCCCTGTGTTCTTCTGGTGCTGTGTAAAATGTTGAAGGACATACGATCACATCTGGAAATACAAGTGAAATATTCCGATCCTGCAATATACAGACACACGCATATTTAAACAAACCTGAGTTGTGCAAATGAAATGCTTTGAAGAAGATGGAGATTAAACATAACAGAGTAAAATATGAGAAAGAAAGAGGTATGGAGAAGCACATATTCTGATATGGAAGAATAATATATATAGCTGTCGTAATTGCAAGTTTGTCGGTAACGCTCGCAGTTATGGGCTTGCTCATGCGCGTAGCCCATGCCACGGCCTGCAATAAGCGGCAAAGCTGCTGATTGCGGGGTCCACAATAACGCTCATCGTGAGGCTTCCGAGTTAAGAGCTTGAAAAAAATGGCGCCCGTTAAACCCATAACTTTTTTCAAGGCCATAACGCGGAAGGCCTTTGCGGGCTTGGGGAAATTGATCACAGGGGAGGGAGAGGGGGGAAAGAGACACAGGGGAGGGAGTGAGAGGGAAAGATACACAGTGGTGAGAGGGGGGGTGAAAGAGACACAGGGGAGGGAGAGCAGGGCAAAGAGACACAGGGGAGGGAGAAGGGGGAAAGAGACACAGGGATGAGAAATAGGGGAGAAGGGGGAGAAGGGGGAAAAGAGACATGGTAGGGAGTATGGGGAAAGAGACGCATCGGTGAGGGGGGGAAGAGACACAGGGATGGGGGGGAGAGACACAGGGGAGGGAGAGGGAGGGAAGAGACACAGGGGAGGGAGGGGAGGTGAAAGAGACACAGGGGAGGAAGAGAAAGGGAAGATACACAGGGGAGGGAGAGCAGGGCAAAGAGACACGGGGGGAAGAGACACAGGGGATGGAGAAAGAGGGCATAGACACAAGGGGGGGAGAGGGGGAAAGAGACACAGGGGAAGGAAAGGGGTAAAGAGATACAGGGGGGAGAAATGGGGGAGAAGGGGGAAAAGAGACACATTAGTGAGAGAGGGGGGAAAGAGACAAAGGGAAGGGGTGAAGAGACACAGGGGAGGGAGAGGGGGGAAAGAGACACAGGGGAGGGAGAAGAGGGGAAAGAGACACAGTGGAGTGAGAGGGAGGGGAGAAACACGGGGAGGGAGGACAGGGCAAAGAGACACAGGATGAGGGGGAAGAGACACAGGGGAGGGTGAGGGAGGGAAGAGACACAGGGGAAGGAGAAGGGGGTAGAGAGACAGGGGAATGAGAGGGGGAAAGAGACACAGGGGGTGAGAAATGGGGGAGAAGGGGGAAAAGAGACACAGGAGGTAGTATGGGGAAATAGACATATCAGTGAGAGAGGGTTGAAAGAGACACAGGGGAGGGAGAGAGGGGGAAAAGACAAAAGAGGGAGGGGGGAAGAGACACAGGTGAGGGAGATAAGGGGGGAAAACACAAGGCAGGGAGAGGGGGCAAAGAAATTAAGGAGGGAGAGGGGGAAAAAGACAATGGGGAGGGAGTGGGGGAAAAGAGACACGGGGGAGGGAGAGAGGGGGAAAGAGACACAGAGAAGGGCAATGGGGGGAAGAGACACAGGGGTGAGAGAGTTTGTCTGTAACACTTGCAAAGTTACAGGCTTGCGCATGAGCACATGCAGCGGCCTGGAGTGAAAAGCAAAGCCGCTAATTGCAGGGCCCTTTGGCGCTCATCGCAAGGCCCATAAAGTAGAGGGGAGAGAACCTTGCATTGTGTGGCAAACAGCATTGCGAGGCTTCAAATTTGTATGCTTATTGACTGATTGATATTAAGTTTAGATACATTAAAAGTAGAAGAGGTGATTAAGACAATGTTGATATTACAGAAGAAGAATTGGCATGATAATACAGAGAAGTGTTCAATCTTGTATTTAGCTTTGCATCTGTTTGATTTCCATGTGAGATACACTGTATATGCAGAAACAAACTCTTGAACAATGCATGATATAGTTTATCCTTGATGTAAAAGTATCTCTTCTAATAGAATACATCTTGTAAATTACAGTCAGGTCCATAAATATTGGGACATGGACACAATTCTAACCTTTTTGGCTCTATACACCACCACAATGGATTTGAAATGAAACTAACAAGATGTGCTTTAACTGCAGACTTTCAGCTTTAATTTGAGGGTATTTACATCCAAATCAGGTGAACGGTGTAGGAATTACAACAGTTTGAATATGTGCCTCCCACTTTTTAAGGGACCAAAAGTAATGGGACAATTGGCTGCTCAGCTGTTCCATGGCCAGTTGTGTGTTATTCCCTCATTATCCCATTTACAAGGAGCAGATAAAAGGTCCAGAGTTAATTTCAAGTGTGCTATTTGCATTTAGAATCTGTTGCTGTCAACCCTCAATATGAGATCCAAAGAGCTGTCACTATCAGTGAAGCAAGCCATCATTAGGCTGAAAAAACAAAACAAACCCATCAGAGAGATAGCAAAAACATTAGGTGTGACCAAATCAACTGTTTGGAACATACTTAAAAAGAAAGAATGCACCAAAAGACCCGGAAGACCACGGAAAACAACTGTGGTGGATGACCGAATAATTCTTTCCCTGGTGAAGAAAACACCCTTCACAACAGTTGGCCAGATCAAGAACACTCTCCAGGAGGTAGGTGGGTGTATGTGTGTCAAAGTCAACAATCAAGAGAAGACTTCACCAGAGTGAAAACAGAGGGTTCACCACAAGATGTAAACCATTGGTGAGCCTCAAAAACAGGAAGGCCAGATTAGAGTTTGCCAAACAACATCTAAAAAAGCCATCACAGTTCTGGAACAACATCCTATGGACACATGAGACCAAGATCAACTTATACCAGAGTGATGGGAATAGAAGAGTATGGAGAAGGAAAGGAACTGCTCATGATCCAAAGCATACCACCTCATCAATGAAGCATGGTGGTGGTAGTGTCATGGCGTGGGCATGTATGGCTGCCAATGGAACTGGTTCTCTATTATTTATTGATGATGTGACTGCTGACAAAAGCAGCAGGATGAATTCTGAAGTGTTTCGGGCAATATTATCTGCTCATATTCAGCCAGATGCTTCAGAACTCATTGGACGGTGCTTCACAGTGCAGATGGACAATGACCCGAAGCATACTGCAAAAGCAACCAAATAGTTTTTTAAGGGAAAGAAGTGGAATGTTATGCAATGGCCAAGTCAATCACCTGACCTGAATCCGATTGAGCATGCATTTCACTTGCTGAAGACAAAACTGAAGGGAAAATGCCCCAAGAACAAGCAGGAACTGAAGACAGTTGCAGTAGAGGCCTGGCAGAGCATCACCAGGGATGAAACCCAGCGTCTAGTGATGTCTATGCGTTCCAGACTTCAGGCTGTAATTGACTGCAAAGGATTTGCAACAAAGTATTAAAAAGTGAAAGTTTGATTTATGACTGTTAATCTGTCCCATTACTTTTGGTCCCTTAAAAAGTGGGAGGCACATATACAAACTGTTGTAATTCCTACACCGTTCACCTGATTTAGATGTTAATACCCTCAAATTAAAGCTGAAAGTTAAAGCACATCTTGTTCGTTTCATTTCAAATCCATTGTGGTGGTGTATAGAGCCAAAAAGGTTAGAATTGTGTCCATGTCCCAATATTTATGGACCTGACTGTATGTTTTGCTAACCCATCTGATAATTAGGGCTGTGTCTATTCTAATTTGTACCATAGTAGATCTACAGTGCAACTATATTCACATTTGCATGGTTGATTTTGCATTAACAAATATTAAGATGTTTATTTTGAGAACCTGAAAAGTATCTGTGTGGCACACTGCTAATTAATGCACTACTAAATATAAATGTATTTGAGCACTGATTTGTTGACATAATCTACATATGTATTTAGCAAATTTAATAATTTATGTTGTGCTGTTCAGTGGGGAAAAATTATAGAAATGTTCAACTATATGAAGATTTTTAAGATACATTAGAGAACCATATGTCAGTGAAAGAGAAGTGTTTGAACAGAAGATTATATTCTGCATTTAGAGGATGTAAGAGGTAAAAGTAGACAGTGTCTACTTCTTGCAGAGTAATAAAGGAACATGATTGGAACAGGTATAGAGTCATCATGCAAAATACAACAATACTAAACTTATAAGCAGACTCCCATAAACCTCTATTAAAGGAACACAGAATGTCATTTTTGTGTCATGCACTTAAAGAGCATATTTTAAATATAATAAAAGTGTCTTTTGTCATGAAACATATTTATTAAAGCTTGCATAAAGTTAGTGGAAACTAACATGAAATACCTCTGTGTGAGCAGATTGTGCACGTCTCTAGATCTCACTGGCGGACACATGGCTCATACAGTTATTTTGCTGCTCATTGGCTGTCAGGAAAAAAAAAAAAAAATGCAGTTATACATTCAAAGCAGTATATTCTGCTCCAGGAGCTTCATTTTAATAGAAGAAACACACTGTACAACATTATCAGATGTAGCAAATAAAAAAATGCCTTCAATGGCCCTCTAATGCTTCTTATAAAGCACGTGCTAGTTGTGGTCAAAACACACAGACAACATAAATAAAAATACCAATGAACCTAAATATAGTTTCATACACAATAAATACATGGTCGATCCACATACAAATCCAGCAGTATATATACAGTATATTTTTATATATATATATATATATATATATATATATATGTATATATATATATATATATATATATATATATATATATATATTAATTTTGTAATTATTAATCTATTTATATATAGATTAATATTGAGTATTGCAATATAATTTCATACCTTTTGTATTGGGCAAACGTCTTATTTATTATGACGAGCTTTCAAGAGGTTCAACCTCTCTTTATCAAGTCTCAAGCAACACTAGCATGAGATGGAACCCCCAGTTTGAATAATAACAGCAGATAAAGAGAGAGTGGAAAAAGCATCTGACATCATCAGGTATGGGGAATAAATACAGCATAGCAAAGGAAACATATATATATACATTTTATATACACATATACATCAGTATATACATGAAAAAGTAGAGCACCTTAGTCCACACTGATATCTTTCTTGTTGGACAAACATCTCACTAAGAGTACTAAGTCTGTTATGGTATAAGAGTAAAAAAATCACATGAAATTCTGATAAAGTGTTAGAAAACCCAAGTCTATATTAAGTCCTGTATTTTTAGTGTTGAAGAATGTGATCATCTTTATTTCAAATGCTTTTCTCTCTTGGATGTTTTAAAATTTTCCTCTGAGTATTTAGACTTTTAAGTTTTGGATGGAGTGATCATTCTGGCTAAAATGGTGTCCCACTGGGCTACAATAACTGTCTTCATTATGCTTTCTTATTGAATGCCTTTGTAAATTAATCCTTAAATGAATTTTTTGGCTGGTTTCTCCAATGTAACAGCCTGTGTCACATAAAGTACATTGCATTATATAAACCACATTAGACAATGTACATGAATATGATCCTTTGATGTTATAGGTTTTGTTGTTATGTGTGGCTGTGTCATACAAACGGACTTAAAATCTTACTTACTCGAGTATAAGCTGACCCGAGTATAAGCCGAGGCAACTATTTTACCACAAAATACTGGGTAAAATGAGTGACTCGAGTATAAGCCGAGGGTGGGAAATGTGCTGCCCCCTGTGTCCCTCTTGTGCCCTCTGGGCCCTCTGTGTCCCCCTCTCTTTCCGTGTCTCTTCTCCCCTCTCCCATCCCTCTCCCATCCCTGTGTCTCTCCCCCCTCTACTCTTCCCCCTCCTTTTCCTCAACCTCCCTCCTCATCCTCAACCTCCCTCCTCATCCTCAACGCCCTCCTCAACCTCCCTCCTCATCCTAAACCTCCCTCCTAATCCTCCCTCCTCAACCCCCCCATCCTCAACCCCCTCTTCAACCTCCCTCCTCAACCTCCCCATCCTCATCCTCCCCCCTCAACCACCCCATCCTCACCCCCCCTCCTCAACCCCCCTCCTCAACCCCCCTATCCTCAACTCCATCCTCAACCTCCCTCCTCAACCTCCCTCCTCATCCTCAACCTCCCTCCTCAACCCCCTCATCCTCAACCCCCTCCTCAACCCACCTCCTCATCCTCAACCTCCCTCCTCAACCTCCCCATCCTCAACCCCCCTCCTCAACCTCCCTCCTCAACCCCCCCATCCTCAACCTCCTCCTCAACCCCCCTATCCTCAACCCCCTCCTCAACCTCCCTCCTCAAACTCCCTCCTCAACCTCCCTCCTCATCCTCAACCTCCCTCCTCAACCCCCCCATCCTCAACCCCCTCCTCAAACCCCCTCCTCATCCTCAACCTCCCTCCTCATCCTCAACCCCCTCCTCAACCTCCCTCCTCCTCCTCAACCTCCCTCCTCATCCTCCCTCCTCAACCCCCCCATCCTCAACCCCCCATCCTCATCCTCCCTCCTCGTCATAAACCCCCCCCATCCTCAAACCCCCTATCCTCAAACCCCTCCTCAACCTCCTTCCTCATCCTCAACCTCCCTCCTCATCCTCAACCTCCCTCCTCAACCCCCCTCCTCATCCTCAACCCGCCTCCTTATCCTCAACCCCCTCCTCAACCTCCCTCCTCATCCTCAACCCCCCCATCCTCAACCCCCTCCTCAACCCCCTCCTCAATCTCCCTCCTCAACCTCACTCCTCAACCCCTCATCCTCATACTCCCTCCTCAACCCCCCCTTCTCATCCTCCCATCCTCAACCCCCCTCCTCAAACCCCTCCTCAACCCCCCATTCTCAACCCCCGCCCCTCCTCAACCCCCCATCCTCAACCCCCTCCTCAACCCCCCATTCTCAACCCCCGCCCCTTCTCAACCCCCCATCCTCAACCCCCACTCCTCAACCTCCCTCCTCATCCTCAACCTCCCTCCTCAACCCCCTCCTCATACTCAACCCGCCTCCTTATCCTCAACCCCCTCCTCAACCTCCCTCCTCATCCTCAACCCCACCATCCTCAACCCCCTCTTCAACCCCCTCCTCAACCTCACTCCTCAACCCCCCATCCTCATACTCCCTCCTCAACCGCCCCTTCTCATCCTCCCATCCTTAACCCCCCTCCTCAAACCCCTCCTCAACCCCCCATTCTCAACCCCCGGCCCTCCTCAACCCCCATCCTCAACCCCCCCTCCTCAACCCCCTCCTCAACCCCCCATTCTCAACCCCCGCCCCTCCTCAACCCCCCATCCTCAACCCCCCCTCCTCAACCCCCTTCTCAACCTCAACCCCCCTCTTAAACCTCCCTCCTCAACCTCCCTCCTTTAGGTTGAGGAGGGGGGTTGAGGAGGGAGAATGAGGAGGGGGGTTTATAATGAGGAGGGGGCGTTGAGGATGAGGAGGGGTGAGGGAAAGAGACACGGGGGGTTAGAGAGACACAGGGGTGTAGAGAGACAAAGGGGGTAGAGAGACACGGGAGGGGTTCGAGAGACACGAGGCGGGGTTAGAGAGACACGGGGGGTAGTGACTCGAGTATAAGCTGAGGGGGCCCTTTTTAGCCTTAAAAAAAGGGCTGAAAAACCCGGCTTATACTCCAGTATATACGGTACATATATATATATATATATATATATATATATATATATATAGTCAGGTCCATAAATATTGGGACATCGAAACAATTCTCCTCAACCCCCCCATCCTCAACCCCCTCCTCAACCACCCTCCTCAACCCCCCATCCTCATCCTCCCTCCTCGTCATAAACCCCCCCATCCTCAAACGCCCTATCCTCAAACCCCTCCTCAACCTCCCTCCTCAACCTCAACCTCCCTCCTCATCCTCAACCTCCCTCCTCAACCCCCCTCCTCATCCTCAACCCGCCTCCTTATCCTCAACCCCCTGCTCAACCTCCCTCCTCATCCTCAACCCCCCCATCCTCAACCCCCTCCTCAACCCCCTCCTCAACCTCCTCCCTCAACCTCACTCCTCAACCCCCCATCCTCATACTCCCTCCTCAACCCCCCCTTCTCATCCTCCCATCCTCAACCCCCCCTCCTTAAACCCCTCCTCAACCCCCCATTCTCAACCCCCGCCCCTCCTCAAAACCCCATCCTCAACCCCCCCTCCTCAACCCCCTCCTCAACCCCCATTCTCAACCCCCGCCCCTTCTCAACCCCCCATCCTCAACCCCCCCTCCTCAACCTCCCTCCTCATCCTCAACCTCCCTCCTCAACCCCCCTCCTCATCCTCAACCCGCCTCCTTATCCTCAACCCCCTCCTCAACCTCCCTCCTCATCCTCAACCCCCTCCTCAACCTCCCTCCTCAACCTCACTCCTCAACCCCCCATCCTCATACTCCCTCCTCAACCCCCCCTTCTCATCCTCCCATCCTTAACCCCCCCTCCTCAAACCCCTCCTCAACCCCCCATTCTCAACCCCCGCCCCTCCTCAACCCCCCATCCTCAACCCCCCATTCTCAACCCCTTCCCCTCCTCAACCCCCCATCCTCAACCCCCCTTCCTCAACCCCCTTCTCAACCTCAACCCCCCTCTTAAACCTCCCTCCTCAACCTCCCTCCTTTAGGTTGAGGAGGGGGGTTGAGGAGGGAGAAAGAGGAGGGGGGTTTATAATGAGGAGGGGGGGTTGAGGATGAGGAGGGGTGAGGGAAAGAGACACGGGGGGTTAGAGAGACACAGGGGAGTAGAGAGACACGGGGGGTAGAAAGACACAGGGGGGGTTTGAGAGACACGAGGCGGGGTTAGAGAGACACGGGGGGTAGTGACTCGAGTATAGGCCGAGGGGGCCCTTTTTAGCCTTAAAAAAAGGGCTGAAAAACTCGGCTTATACTCCAGTATATACAGTACATATATATATATATATATATATATATATATAGGAGATTCAAAAAAGAAAAGAGAATGTCTCCCTACAAGCAGGGTTAATGAAGGGGTAAAGGTAAAGGACTGTACCAAGATGTAACACCATAAGATAGTGGTGTACAAGATAATATAGGAATACTAGGTAAGCAACGCTAAGCATTACTTGAACATCCTAGTATCCTATTAATGGAGTCCTCATATATCTGTTGAAACAATCATAGGACTATATATAGATCAAAACAGTGAAAAATAAATAGAAAAAGGAGTGATGTAAAACACAGGAAAAATACAAAAACACTCTATAAGGTATATAAACAAAGGGAAAATAATAATTAAATGGCCTATGGTATCTTGAAGAGTACTGAAGCATACAAAGAGAACACAGAACAGGGCAACAATGGTGAACAGTGCACCAGAGCACAGCTTGAAATAATGGCTGCGCTGTATCATAGAAGGAAAAAGGTCCTGCTCCACCTGCTCTTACCTTGCAGCTCCAAGTACATACCAGTGTGCTCCAGATTTTCCAAACAAGGAGGAGAAAGGATATAGGAGGGTATCAAGATGTGATCACTCACAAAGGCGTATAACGATCAACACATATAAACCCCGCGAATTACTAACCCATTCACTCACTCTATGTGCCTTGATAAAGATAGTGCTGCAACTATCGAAACCGGTCGGCTTTTAATATTAATTTCCTTTTTTTTGTATCAATATTAGGCCATGATCACATCTTGATACCCTCCTATATCCTTTCTCCTCCTTGTTTGGAGTATCTGGAGCACACTGGTATGTACTTGGAGCTGCAAGGTAAGAGCAGGTGGAGCAGGACTTTTTTCCTTCTATGATACAGCGCAGCCATTATTTCAAGCTGTGCTCTGGTGCACTGTTCACCATTGTTGCCCTGTTCTGTGTTCTCTTTGTATGCTTCAGTACTCTTCAAGATACCATCGGCCATTTAATTATTATTTTCCCTTTGTTTGTATACCTTATAGAGTGTTTTTGTATTTTTCCTGTGTTTTACATCACTCCTTTTTCTATTTATTTTTCACTGTTTTGATCTATATATAGTCCTATGATTGTTTCAACAGATATATGAGGACTCCATTAATAGGATACTAGGATGTTCAAGTAATGCTTAGCGTTGCTTACCTAGTATTCCTATATTATCTTGTACACCACTATCTTATGGTGTTACATCTTGGTACAGTCCTTTACCTTTACCCCTTCATTAACCCTGCTTGTAGGGAGACATTCTCTTTTCTTTTTTGAATCTCCATTATAGAGGTGCTAAGCGCCCTTTTTCTTCTTTTTTTCTTTTTATGAAAGTATATATATATATATATATATATATATATATATATATATATATATATATATAGTCAGGTCCATAAATATTGGGACATCGAAACAATTCTAAACTTTTTGGCTCTATACACCACCACAATGGATTTGAAATGAAACTAACAAGATGTACTTTAACTGCAGACTTTCAGCTTTAATTTGAGGGTATTTACATCCAAATCAGGTGAACGGAGTAGGAATTACAACAGTTTGTATATGTGCCTCCCACTTAGTTTCATTTCAAATCCATTGTGGTGGTGTATAGAGCCAAAAAGTTTAGAATTGTGTTGATGTCCCAATATTTATGGACCTGACTGTATATTATATATATAAATATATATATATATATATATATATATATATATATATATATATATATAAAAAAAAAATATATATATATATATATATATAGTGATTTATGTCTTGGATATTTTGCAATTCAGGAGGGTTTGTGGGTCTTAATATTTTGCCAATCTTTATGAAATTCTGTCCAGCTAATGTAAAATGTATATATATATTTATAGCCAAAGCCATTTTTGTAACAAAAAAAATGTCATGAGCATGCTCAGTAGAGACTTGTGCATGTGGGCAACTGGCAGATTACATATATTTGATCAAGTATAATCAGGTAACATTTTTTAAATGTTATATGAATCTCTCACCTTTTATGATGAAAGTTCACTGTTTTGTGTGTGCCTCAACAAAAGGGATATTTTTGTGTCTCTTCGCCAATAATTAATGTGTCAATGTTCATCCCTGGGAGCACCCCAATAAATATTTCTTGGTTAAAATCATAATGCTTTGAGCCACTATTTTATTAATTTGTTGAAAGTTTACTGAAAGTTAAAATTTACATTTTGTAATTACAATAGCTTACAGCCTAGTCTGAACGTTCGACGATGGTGCAAGAAAATGTTATTTAGCAACATCAAAATCTTTTATGTAAATTTATCATGTAAAGTATTATATCAAGAAATGTCATAACTATCATATGTGATGTCATTAATTATATCACATAATATCATTTATGATGTCATGAATATAAAATATTTTGATTAACTATCTTATTCTCTTTATGTAAATAAAAAACACATTTTTTTAGAAATGTATTACTATAATATTTAAAGTACAATTAACGATAAAGCTACTTTTACATTTCATACAAATCTGACACATTACTATATATATATATATATATATATATATATATATATATATATATATATATCACTGAATTATAGTGCCTATTTTTATTTCCTTACAGTACCATAGGTTCATACCACGTGAAAAGCACTAACCAGATGACATAGCAAAATAAACTAACAGACTGCAAATGATGCTACGAAAGACATCATGATGTTCGAATACTATTTCATATTTATTAGCTTTAGCTTATATATAATGCACTTGTTTTTACCTTACTTATTCAGCCTTATTAAATTACGATTTGGTCAATTCTAAAGGGCTCTATATAAGCACATAGCATATTTTTTTACAAAAGTTTTTAGTTAGTGAAGACCTTAAGTCTTCACCAGCTAAAAACTTCTGTAAAAAACGATGCTATGTGCTTATATAGAACCCTAACCAATTGGCCGAATTGCAATTTAATAAGGCTGCAAATCTGAGCTTGACCAGAAGAAAAAAAAGTTGCAGCCGAAACAAATTTATTGAGTTCTGTTATATTTAAAATTATTACTAATCATCTAACAACATTTTTTGTTATTTATGCCATGTTTGAACATTCATCAGAGATCAAGGGCAAACGGCAATCATCATAGATATGCTGTGTGATCACTTGATACATCTGTTCATCTTGTAAGTGGCTTCATTTTTAAACTCCTGGGACAGAAACACCAACATCTGGCTTGTCAGCATGCTTTGAGATCTTTTAGAATCAACAGAGGAATTAAAAGGAACTTAAATGTAAACAACAGTACCACCAGATGTAGCAATAAAATCAACACATGTACCCAAATCAACCGCTAATTCTAACATTTTATTGTTCATTTTATCTTACAGTTTGGGAGATCATTTTAACGTCTATAAATCCTCTGAGCCATACCAATTCATTTGCTTTGTAATGCACCACACTGCGGAGTGCAAATGATTATGAATTACTAAGAATAGTATTATATGACCAAAGTATTGTCAAAATAGTTTTTGTGTAATGCATTGGTAATTAAATAAACATTAAATAATAAAACTTTAAACAGTATCATTGCAATATTTTAAGGACTTGATTTCTTATTATAGTATTCTATATACAAGACACTTGGTAACTTCAACTGTATTTCTACTATATATATTTGATGATTACACTGATGAAATCATTAGATTATAATTGGACAACATCATTATCACCAGTATACAAAATAATTATACTTTGTACAAGCTCATCAAATTTAGAAGTCATTCACAATGCATATTATTTTTTTTGTAAACCTAGAAGATTGGACGGAAATAAAATTGTATCCACTTCTATTCAACTCTAATTTGTTAGATCACATTGCAGTAGCCTAGATACAATGTATAAGAAAGTTCACTTTAAAGTAATGTCCATGAACATTTATGTGTATTGCATTTCAGATCTTCAAGAATTCAACAGAAGAAATAGGGTATCCCTCACAATCAATCAAAGAGTGACCAAAGCAGTTCTCAAATCAATAAATGACAGAATGATTTCAGTTCAAATTCAGGGCAAGACATTTTGACATCACAGTGATCTATGGGCCTCATTCTAATCCTACTTATTTGAAAAAAAGTAGCCACAAGGGGAGGCCGCAAGCTACTTAGCTATTCAATTTGTGGGCTTACAAGCAACTACCTCCAATTATAAAAGCAACTGGTAATACGAAATGAATGTTGATTAAATTACCATACCATATAATTTAATACATAATCAAAGTTCCAACCCTAATGGTAGTGATACACAAGTTTAGAACGTTTATTGACCATACTATAAAATCAAGCACTAGCGTTTTCCATTTCATTATAATGCACAACATCATATTCATTAGGTGCTTTATATATTTACAGCATTTACATCTTCTGGGAATTAAACCCCAAAGCTTTAATACTTACTCAAGCATCACTAACATTTTCATCAGTTTTAAGAGATATTAAACTTAGTTTATTTTAATTTTCTTACAAGCATCTTAAAATTTAACTCATGGGACTATTAATGACTGCAGTATCAGCAATAGTATTTAACTATTTTGCTGCCAAGAGTCAGGGGATTTTTTGTTCTATAGAGTCCCAGACTGATTTTAAGGGGGATTTCTGTGAGTATATTCTCAGGTATACATAGAACACTAAATGTAATTGTTTTGGCATGTATTTGTTCTTTAATGACACTTTAGGTATATGGATTATATTTTTGTATTTTTTACTTTTTTAACTAAATCAATCAAATCATTCACACTTAATAAAGTAAAACACAAGGGGCCAACTGTACTGATGGGTGAAGTGTTGCTAAACCTTAGGACAGTGGTTCCCAAACTTCTCCTCAAGGACCCCCAGACAGGTTAGAATCTTGATATAACAGTGTTAACACAGGTGAGGAAATTAGAGGCTACATGCCTCACCTGTATTCACACACTGTTAAATCGAAATCCTGGCCTGTCTGGGGTCTCTGAGGAGAAGTCAGGGAATCATTCATTTAGTAGAACCTCTTCATTCATATGTTTTCCTGGGGGCTTTTAACTAAAATTTGACATCTCTAAGAGATCTGCAAAAGTACATTTGGATTATCTCATCTGCTTGAACTACAATATATATTGTACCCCCTTGCCACATCAATTTAAATCAGGGGTGCATAAGTTCAGTCCTGGAGGGTTACACACAAGCCTGTATTTAAATATACCCTTTCTGTGCACAGGTGAGTCAATCAGGATGGCTGAAGCATCAGGGATATGGGAGGTTTCTGGATTTTGCTAGGAAAATGATATACCTATGTATGTATTTTTATTTTATTTCATAAAAAAAATGTGTAAATGAATATGGAAGGTTTATGGATTTTGTGTTTTCTTGAGATGCAGAGAGCAAACCCATACAGAGATTGTAGCCAGTAAAAACAGAGCTTACTATCACTTCTTAATAAAATAAAGTACATAAAAGTATAGTTACATGGGTGTATTTAATTCCTAGCGAACTCCGGCAACGTTCCATATCACTTTTAAAGTTCTTTTTTCTGAGTAAAATCTTACAGATAATTTTTACTGTTTTCTCCATCTACAATTTTTGAACTTCTAGGTACAGGGGTTGTCCTGACTCATAGCAACCAATCAGTGGCAACATTCTGCAACATGCTCATTGAGAGGGGTCATATTTGGAACACTGCACTTCACACTCTGTGTATTCATTTTGAAGAAAATGAGAAAAAACAGAACTTTTAAGCACTTCTTAATAAGTACGGTACATTGCATAGGTACATTGCATTACTTGTGAAATCCAGAAGTGTTCCATGTCCCTTTAAATAATCTGATGTTAAATTACAGCTGATTGTGAATCCTTAGCGGATGTATTTCAAATTAAAAATATATAATTACAACCCTAGAAATTACATATTTAAAGTAAGCAGTAAGAGTGGGGATCAAAGTGTAAGCAACACTTGGCAAATGCCAATATTCTTGTAAAGTAAAAAAACATTGCGGGGTGTAAGGTAATACATGGGATGGAGGAGCAATGCCATGTAGAAAATTATAGGGTTCGGAATTTGCAGATACAATGGTAGTTGACTAGAAGTCTAATAGTTAGGCAATAACAACTAAAGTGGGTGGTTTTGCAGAAAACATTAATTATGATACTGTTGGTGAGGTTTTGAGTAAGTGTGGATAGGTGCAAAGGCTGATAAATGAGGGAAATGTAATATCAAAAATAACGTTATGAGAGTATACGAGAAGTTTTGGAGCAGAGTGAAAATAGTGAAATTTTCATATGTTACAATGTTAAAACCCACGTTTATGCTGTTTGAGTAGATAGGATAAGTGAGGTAGAGGGTGGGAGTTGAACATGTCTGATGGATAGTCTAGGGAAATTGTGGAGGTGGGGCAATGAGAGCTGGACAGTATAAGATCAAAGATGACATCAAGGATTGAATGGCTTTGAGGAAAGATAATTAATTAGAAAAATGCTAGATGCTAGAGAAGTTGAAGAAGGAATGAGACACAATAGGAGTGATCTGTAAAGAAATGCAAATTGAGGTTCAGTGATTTTTTTTTCACTCTAACTTAAGGTTTTCTTATATCTGGATGAGATTATTAAGATGTACTCTTACAATGACTAAATACTATTATATCTAACTAATTTCTCCAGAAACTCAGGAGGATTAAGCTATTCATGAAGTCACATCTTTTAATAAAGATGGTTTCCAAAGTCAGCCAGTAATTCAAATTAGAAAATGAAAAGCAAACAAAGTTTATAAATGGAACAACGGATGGCATTTTAAAGCTATATCTTGAAAATTATTTTTCAGATTAGGGATTTGTTTATAAAATGATTGTATCTTTCCTATTTCTATTTCTAATTATCATATATATAATGTACAAATATCCAATATGACTACAATGGTAGTATCTGCAAAGCTACAGTAGACTCATTCAAACAACAAAATATTGCTTACAATTTAATCTCCATGATTAAAATATTTAATTTTGCTTTTTACACTGCTGGGCTATCTCATTGTACTGTAATATGGAAAATGCTGGTATCATAGATGAATGTCACATTCAAACTTAAATATTATTACTTAAATAGATTTTTAAAACAGTTGATTATTTTAAAAATATACTGTATTGGGGCATTTGATAATACTGAAATTTTAATAAAACAAATTCAGTATAGGTAAACTTGATAAATTCCAAACATGACTAAAAAGTATACAGTACATCTGTTATATTTTGCTAAATTTAATGTTATTCTGCAGAACTTATAAAATCATCATATTTAAAGCTGCAAATATTTTTGTGAAGTGGGATCTCACATTTTAATTTATTTCCGAGGACATTAATTATAAAATAACATCAGAAGAATTTCAAATACAGTGGTTCAAGTTGAGTAATACAATTAACATTTAAACCAATAGGATGCTCTCTGTTGTAGTCAGAAATGATTACTTACCAGTATTTAAACTGTATTGGAGTCTAATTGAATTTTTATAAAGAAGAAGAGAAGAAGCATTAACCTTTGGAGCTCGACAATGGCACTCAGAAATTCATCTTTTTTGACACTGCAATAAGATCAGAGTATTACTGCCCTGAGGGACATCAGCTCTTTCCTTTGAGCTGTGTGAATTTTTAATGCATTTTGTTTAAAAGACTTGTGCATGTTTCATATAACTCTGCAGTCAGAGAGAACACATGGCAGGTGGCATGTTATGAATGACAATAGATTTAAAACTGCCTGGAGAAAAACGAGGTTCAACGGAAATTTCTTGGAAGGTTCAAGTTATAAATAAGCAATTTGCTCCAGAAACAACGCTATTTTAATATTTAATTGCAATGGAGATCATGAACACAAACTGTGCTTTTCAATTTTTTGTTATTTATCTCTGTTATTATGTTTCCTCAAACATGAAATATGGACAACCAACTTTGTATTAACTTTTTCCAAGACTGCTTATTATTATATAAAGGTATTTTATTTGCTTAAATTCACTAAATTCTGAGATTTATGTTAGATTAGTTTTGGAAGTCAATGTGTAATTAATAGTGATGTCACGAACATCAAATTTTTGGTTCACGAACCGAGGATGCGAATTTCATCAAATGTTCGCGAACGGGCGAATCGGGCGAACCGCCATAGACTTCAATGGGCAGGCGAATTTCAAAAAACCACAGGGACTCTTTCTGGCCACTATAGTGATGGGAAAGTTGTTTCAAGGGGACTAACACCTGGACTGTGGCATGCCGGAGGGGGATCCATGGCAAAACTCCCACGGAAAATTACATAGTTGATGCAGAGTCTGGTTTTAAGCCATAAAGGGCATAAATCACCTAACATTCCTAAATTCCATTGCTAAATTGTTTGGAATAACATGCTATAAACATCAGGTATGATATTGTATCGATCAGGTAGTGTAAGGGTTTCACCCGCTTCATAGTAACAGACCAATCTCCCTGTTTAATGCACCGCAAACAACCGCAAACAGTCCCTTTGCACAACCGCAAACTCCCCATTTGCACAAGGTTGGATACCAAGCTAGCCATGTCCCGTTCCTTGTCCTCACTGATGTCATTGAAGGTCTCTTCCTCCACCCAGCCACCAAGGGTCCCCGAAAGGTGACAACAAGCCCCCCGGGATGCCTGCTGTGTTTGGTCTCCCACCTCCTCAAAGCCACCTTCCTCCTCTGACTCCTCTTCTTCAGACTCCTCTCTCTGCGTTGCCTATGTCTGCGTTATTATAAGGTGTGTACTGTTAAGTAGTACTATTCCTATCGGTTTAATCCCTGTTACGTCCACTATTAGGGGACGTGTATATGGCATTGATTTTTGGAACTGGGAGATGGAAAAAGATGCTTGGTCGGACCTCCTACTTCGAATTTGGGGCACTGCACGTGCAATGTAATGTGCCACCAGATAGGAGTGGTGTATTAAGTTGTACTATTTATTCCTATCAGTTTGATACCTGTTACGTCACCTATCAGGGGACGTGTATATGGCATGGATTTTTGGAACAGGGAGATGGAAAAAGATGCTTGGTCAGTCCTCCCACTTCAAATTTGAGGCACTGCACGTGCAATCTAAGGTGCCACCAGATAGGAGTGGTGTGTTCAGTTTTACTATTTATTCCTATCAGTTTAATACCTGTTACGTCACCTATCAGGGGACGTGTATATGGCATGGATTTTTGGAACAGGGAGATGGAAAAAGAAGCTTGGTTGGTCCTCCCACTTCAAATTTGAGGCACTGCGCGTGCAATCTGAGGTGCCACCAGATAGGAGTGGTGTGTTCAGTTGTACTATTTATTCCTATCGGATTCAATAAAGCCAATAAACCTGGCCCGTTACTAGTCCGGAAACTACAAACCAAAACAACACAAAATAGGATACTTCAAATTAAGACCTCGAAGGGAGAAAAAACAACAAACCCAAATACGATCCAGAAGATTTTTACAAAATTTTACAATACCCTTTATACAGCAACAAAACACATAGATCTACACAAAATTAGGGGATTTCTTCATTCCTGTGATCTCCCCTTAATAGAAGAAAATTACTTAGAGACTTTAAATGCCAAAGTGACCCTAGAGGAAGTGAAAAAAGCAGTCCAGAACCTCCAACCTGTTAAGTCACCAGGCCCAGACGGGTACACCAATTTATATTATAAAAAATGTATAGACATATTAGGCCCGCACTTGGTCACTCTAACAGAGTTCTAGAAGGCAAGCAAACACCAACAGAGCTGAACAGGGCAGATATCGCTCTATTCCCTAAAGAGGGTCGAGATGCCCTAGAACCAAAAAACTACAGGCCAATATCATTACTAAACTGTGAGATGAGAGATCCTTAATTAAAATAGAAAGAGGAACAAGACAGGGGTGCCCCCTTTCTCACCTTCTATTCGCAATAGCAATGGAACCCCTGGCTCAGACAATTAGGGCCAACGATGGGATCACAGGCATAAAAATAGGCCATCACCATTTCAAAACTTGTCTATTTGCAGACCACCTGCTGTGTATGCTCTCAAACCCTACCCAATTGGTCCCAGAGTTGATTCGGACTATGGAGGAGTTTGGTCAGTTTTCTGGCCTAAAACTGAACATAGAGAAGACAGAAGCACTAGCGATTGACTTAACAGCAGTAGAGAAGCAGGGACTCCAAGAGAAGTTTAATATTAAGTGCGATAAGAACATCATAAACTACCTGGTAATCCGACTACCCCCTAAACTAAAGGACTTGTACAAAGCCAACCACTCCAAACTTTATAAAACAATAATTAATGACCTGAGTAAATGGACAAAGTATATGTTATCATGGCTAGGGAGAATAAATACGATAAAAATGATTGTCCTTCCTAGGTTGCTCTACATATTTCGAACACTCGATAAAACATCCCGATTAAATAAAAAGAATTAGAAAATATTCAAAGGAAAATATTTCAGTTTATCTGGAACAACTCTCCCTCACGCATCACAAAGAAAATTATGTACCTTCATAAGTCAGAGGGGAGACTATCGTGTCCAAACTTAAAATATTACCACAAGGCAGCACAGTTATCTTTCCTCCCAATAGCAAATTCTATAGGGCATCAACCGGCCTGGGTGTATTTAGAGAAACCACACTTTAAGGCCCTTAACCTGGGACAAGGTGGCTTGGCTATCAGAACTGCCTCAGAGCCTTAAAAACTAGCCAAACCCCCTAATCAGACACTCACTATCATACTGGAAATGGGCCAAGAAACAAACGGGTTTGTTCCCTGGATCCACCCAAATGACACACTGGTGGAGGTCAAGGAAACTAGATAGACTGGGAGACTGGTTAGTAAAGGGCCAGATGCTCACCTATAAGGAACTGAGGGACAAGCATGAGCTACCGCTGTCAGAACATTACAATTACTGTAGGCTGAGGCATTTCACACATTCCCTGACCCAGAAACAGGGGAAACCGGTCTTAAATTAGTTCTCCAAAATTTGTAAAGATAAACCTCTATCAAGGGGGATCATTGGGTCGCTTTACAAATATAAAACATTTGTTACTGGTTGAAGCGACACTGGGGGAAGGACCGGAGTGGGGGAGCCCTGGAGAACCTTCAGAAGCAACCGGCGGCAAAATCATCCCAGGAAAGGAGAGGTCGCTTGCTGAAGCCCGCACTAGGGTAACCCAAGGGTGATTGCCCAGGTTAGATATTGTAAATAATAAGCTAATACTGCTGGAGGGATGATAGCTAATAAGACTTTGGTGTTTCCTGCAGATATACTCTTTACTATTGTCTGTTTTACCATGTTTTAGGTATCTCTTAAATTGCAATCACAGTAAAATATAAGAAAAATTATTAACCTAAAAAGTAAAAATAAGAAGGACTAGCCAGCTAACTTTCACAAAATGTCTTTATTGTAAATATGTATTTTTGCACAACTGTTATGCAAGACTGTTCAAAAATGCTTTATTTTTCATTACATGCTGTACGCCTTCTGACAATAAAAGAATTTAAATGCAAAAATTAGGTATTGTTGCAGCGACCAGAAAAATTGATGTTAGTTTGCCAGGCAGAAAGTGCCCTAAAACATTACGTCTTGAACCCTAGTTGGTGGCGGATAAGTCACGCAAATCATCCGGCATTCAGGGATAAAATACAGCAGCGTGTGGACCATTATTAGCTCAAGGCAGCCCATCTATCAGGCCTTTTTTAATCGAATGTATTGCCCACTGTCAGTCCCTTTGGGATCCATCCCTCATTCATCTTAATAAACGTGAGGTAATCTAGACTTTTTTGACCTAGGCGACTTCTCTTATCAGTGAAAAAAACTCCTACTGCACTGAAGGTCCTTTCTGACAGGACACTTGAAGCGGGGCAGGACAGAAGTTCTATGGCAAATTGGGATAGCTCAGGCCACAGGGCAAGCGTTCACAACGAGTAGTAAAGGGGTTCATAGCTCCTCATAGTGTCGTTATCTGCAGGTAAGGAGAGGTAGTCTGTTACCTGACGGTCGAGTCGTTCTCTGTGGGTGGACCCCGAAGGGCTGCGGCGATGCATAGGACTTAAATAGCTCTGCATGTCCTCCATCAACAACACGTCTGTAAAGCGTCCTCTCCTTGCCGGCGTGGTCGTGGGAGGAGGAGGATTATGTTCACCTCTTCCTCTGTTAGATTGCCTTTGTGCTGTGACATCACCCTTAAACGCTGTGTAAAGCATACTTTTTAATTTATTTTGGAAGTGCTGCACTCTTTCCGACTTGTGGTAAATCGGTAACATTTCAGGCACTTTCTGCTTATACCGGGGGTCTAGTAGCGTGGACACCCAGTAAAGGTCGTTCTCCTTCATCCTTTTTATACGAGGGTCCTTCAACAGGCACAACAGCATGAAAGACCCCATTTGCACAAGGTTGGATGCCGAGCTAGTCATGTCCCGTTCCTCGTCCTCAGTGATCTCACTAAAGGTATGTTCTTCCCCCCAGCCACGTACAACACCACAGGTACCAGATAGGTGACAACGAGCACCCTGGGATGCCTGTTGTGGTTGGTCTTCCTCCTCCTCCTCAAAGCCACATTCCTCCTCTGAATCCTCTTCCTCACAATACTCTTCCAGCGTTGCCGCAGGTCCAGCAAGCGATGCTGATAAGGCTGTTTCTGGTGGTAATGGTGACCACAACTCTTCCTCTTCACGCTCATCTACGGCCTGATCCAGCACTCTTCGCAGGGCACGCTCCAGGAAGAAAACAAATGGTATGATGTCGCTGATGGTGCCCTCGGTGCGACTGACCAGGGTTGTCACCTCCTCAAAAGGACGCATAAGCCTACAGGCATTGCGCATGAGCGTCCAGTAACGTGGCAAAAAAATCCCCAGCTCCGCAGAGGCTGTCCTAGCACCCTGGTCATACAAATACTCGTTAATGGCCTTTTCTTGTTGGAGCAGGCGGTTGAACATTAGGAGTGTTGAATTCCAACGTGTCGGGCTGTCTAAAATCAAGTGCCTCACTAGCATGTTGTTTCGCCGCTGGATATCTGTAAAGTGCGCCATGGCCGTGTAAGAACGCCTGAAATGGCCACACACCTTCCTGGCCTGCTTCAGGACGTCCTGTAAGCCTAGGTGCTTATGTACAAAGCGTTGTAAATCAGATTACACACATGTGCCATGCACGGCACATGTGTCAACTTGCCCAAATTCAATGCCGCCAACAAATTTCTTCCGTTGTCACAAACCACTTTGCCGATCTCCAGTTGGTGCGGAGTCAGCCACTGATCCACCTGTGCGTTCAGGGCGGACAGGAGTGCTGGTCTGGTGTGACTCTCTGCTTTCAGGGAAGTCAACCCCAAGACGGCGTGACACTGCGTATCCGGGATGTAGAATAGTACCTGTGGAGCTTGGGGGGTGCCGTTGATGTGGAGCAAGACATAGCAGCAGCAGAAGAGGACTCAGCCGAGGAGGTTATGGAAGAGGATGGAGTAGGAGGAGTAGAGGAGGTGGCAGCAGGCCTGCCTGCAAGTCGTGGCGGTGTCACCAACTCCTCTGCAAAGCCACGTGTTCCATGCTTGGCAGCCGTCACCAGGTTTACCCACTGCGCAGTGTAGGTGATATACCTGCCCTGACCATGCTTTGCAGACCAGGTATCAGTGGTCAGATGGACCCTTGCCCCAACACTGTGTGCCAGAAATGCCATTACTTCCTTTTGCACAATCGAGTACACGTTAGGGCTAGCCTTTTGTGCAAAGAAATTTTGGCCGGGTACCTTCCACTGCGGTGTCCCAATAGCTACAAATTTTTTGAACCCCTCAGACTCCACCAGCTTGTATGGTAAAAGCTGGCGGGCTAAGAGTTCAGACAAGCCAGCTGTCAGTTGCCGGGCAAGGGGGTGACTTTGAGACATTGGCTTCTTACGCTCAAACATGTCCTTGACAGACACCTGACTGTGGGCAGATGAGCAGGGACTGCTCAGGGCGAGACACGGAGTGGCAGGTGGTTGAGAGGGGGCAAGCAGGGCAGCAGTGGTTGACGTAGCTGAAGATGCTGGACCAGGAGGAGGATGGCGGCTTTGACTTTGTGTGCTGCTAGTACTCATGTGTTGATCCCATAGGCGTTTGTGATGTGACATCATGTGCCTTGGCAAAGAAGTTGTACCTAGGTGGGTGTTGGACTTCCCACGACTCAGTTTCTTTACGCACAGGTTGCAAATGGCATCACTGTTGTCACAGGCAGACACACAAAAAAATTGCCACACTGCTGAGCTCTGCAATGACGGCATTCTGGTGGTGGCAACAGCATGCGTTGACTGGCGTGCTGTCTGGCTGACCCCGGGTGCCGATGCATGCTGTCTGACTGTGCCACTAGCTACTTGCAACCACCTCCCCCTGCTTCCAACTCGTCTCCTCCTCCTCTCTGTCTCCCCATCTGAACTTTCCTCCTGTTCTTCTTCTCTTATAGCGGGCACCCACGTGACATCCATGGACGCATCATCATCATCAACCGCTTCACTTGTATCTGACAACTCAACAAAGGAAGCAGCAGCGGGTACAACATCATCATCATCAGACCGTACATCCATGTTTGTAATGCTGCCTGACTGGGACATATCCCTGTTATCTACATCCTCTGGCACTAATGTTTGCGCATCACTCATTTCTTCCAACGCATGTGTAAATAACTCTGCTGACGGATCAAGTGAAGCGGCTGTGGTGCTAGTGTTGGTGGTGGCAGGTGGGCGAGTGGAAACTGGAGAGGTGCCCGAAGCTAAGCTGGAGGAGGATGGTGCGTCTAGGTTCCGAGCGGAAGAAGATTGGGTGTCCTGTGTTAGCCAGTCAACCATGTCCTCAGAACTTTTCAAGTTCAGGGTACGTTGCCTCTGAAAACTGGGCATTATTCTAGGGCCAAAGGGAATCACAGCACCACGATCACGACGGCCCCTGCGGGGTGGCCTTCCTCTGCCTTTAATTTTTTTTCCGATTAGTGGTACTATGCGTGCAAGCTACTGTGACACCAGATATGAGTGTCACTGTGCACTGGCAAAAGTTGGCAGAGTAGGTGCTGTAGGCCTCACACACACGCCTGTAGGCAGGCAACTGATATTCAATCGATTACAGTCACAAAAGGGTTCTTTTATGTCACTGTACACTAGGTTGCACCAGATATGAGTGTCACTGTGCACTGGCAAAAGTTGGCAGAGTAGGCGCTGTAGGCCTCACACACACGCCTGTAGGCAGGCAACTGATATTCAATCGATTGCAGTCAAAAAAGGGCTCTTTTATGTCACTGTACACTAGGTTGCCCCAGATATGAGTGCCACTGTGCACTGGCAGAAATTGGCAGAGTAGACTCTGTAGGCCTCACACACGCCTGTAGGCAGGCAACTGATATTTAATCTATTACAGTCAAAAAAGGGTTCTTTTATGTCACTGTACACTAGGTTGAACCAGATCTAAGTGTCACTGTGCACTGGCAAAAGTTGGCAGAGTAGGCGATGTAGGCCTCACACACATGCCTGTAGGCAGGCAACTGATATTCAATCGATTACAGTCAAAAAAGTGTTGTTTTATGTCACTGTACACTACGGTTGCACCAGATATGGTGTATCACTGTGCACTGGCAAAAGTTGGCAGAGTAGATGCAATACGCTTCACACACACACCTGTAGGCAGGCAACTGATATTCAATTGATTACAGTCAAAAAAGTGTTGTTTTATTTCACTGAGCACAATATAAGCTGTTAGGTGTTAGCCTGTCACACACACACGCTGGCAGGCAGGCGTATGCAATTAGATTACACAGAAAAAAATAATAAAATAAAATAAATGATGTTCTAGCCCTAAAAAGGGCTTTTTGGGTTGCTGTCCTTGCAGCAGATATCAGATGAGTCCTTCAGGTCTGTAGTGGAAGCTAAATACACAGCCTGGCTATCTATTTCCCTACTAAATCAGCAGCAGCTACAATATCTGTCCTCTCTCAACGAATGCAGCTTCAGAATGATTCTAAAATGGATGCTGTCCTTCAGATGGAAGGCACTGGAAGGGAGTGTATGCTGCTGATTGGCTGGAATGTGTCTGCTGACTGTGAGGTGCAGGGTCAAAGTTTCCTCAATAATAAAGAATAGGTGGCGGACCGAAAAGCGCATGTGTTCGCCGCCCGCTGCGAGCGCGAACATGCCAAAATCGATGCGAATAGTCAGCGGGTGAACTGTTCGGGACATCACTAGTAATTAATTATAAAGTCCTAAAGCCACACACTCACTTTTGTGTTTCATGTAAACCACACTCAAATGTAACCTATCTTTGACGTATTGTAAGCTTCAAACATTGCAAATATTTTCAGTAAAACTGACTAGTTTATTCTCTAAGCTCTACGACATATTCACGGAATGTGAAACAACACAAATAACACTTTTCTTTCTCTAAATGTGGTAAAATACTAAGATAGTACTTTTCTAAGACAAGAAACATGTATTTACATATAATCTGATGTATGGTACATATTTTACATATGCCTGCTGTATTAAACAGTTTTATAGCATAGGATGGGTTTTGCACAAGCTAGGAGACCTATCCAAAGACAGCTGTTTCTATCCAAAAATGGATCTTATCAGCGTGGGGCTCATCTATCTATCTATCTATCTATCTATCTATCTATGTATATACACACATGTATATATATATATATATATATATATATATATATATATATATATATGTATTTATAGTATGTTAAAAAAATATTTCCTACCCATAATTCTGAGTAATATACAGTAGCTATTCCACTGCATTCTGGAAACTCAGTCAAGGACATGCAAATATTATTTATATACTGTAATCTGTATGGTGGAAGGCTTCCATCACTCATTTGCCCACCATAACTTAAATGACTATGGGGTTTAAAAAAATAAGTAGTATAGGTTAAATTTACAAAAGAGCAGGGGTGTAAGAACTGGGGGGGGGGGGGGACAATCCCCCAAAACTAAATTAATTGGGGACATGTTTGATCTGCCCCTTCTTCCTGTCCTGGGAATAGAGTTGAATTACCGCCCAAGATTTTTTTTGACTCCTACACTCATGCACAAGAGGGAGGGAAAAATGCGCACAACAAATTCCTAGTGCAAGTTACACAAATAACACAAATGGTGTATAGGAATAAGAAAAGAGATAGTAATTTTTCCTACCTTAAATGTGTAAGTTATGTGCATGGCTCCACAGGTGGTACACCAAGTTGCTTTTAGTCTTGGCAGTCCCAAGTGTTCTGTCAACTTTCTGGTCCCACAAGGTCCTTGCATGTAGTGACGTGTGAGGTCTGCTCCATATTGGACCCAATCCTTCCCATATTTTCACTTTCTGGTATTCAGTGCCAAAAGAGTAGTCAGGGTGAAGCAATAAACACATCACATGCGCTTATAGGAATTCAAATGTGCATTGGTAAACTAATGCCGACGGACCATTTCACTTGTCGGCATTAGTTTACCATTGCACAAGACTTGTCCCACTGATGAGCTCTACATACTCCAGTGAGGCTCCTGTGTGGGCAGCTTAATCGCAAGTATTAATATTAAAGGCTGTTATAGCCTGCTGCCAGTAAAAGCGCTATTATGAACTCATATTGGAGTACATTTTTGTGTTTGTGCTTTTAAATTATGTATATTTTTTTAAATTAGATGTTGTATTTACATATAGTAATACTGGTGTTAGCAAGTGCCATATATGAGGATTACTTATAAACTTCTTTGGAGTAAGCTACTTTGGAGATTGTTTTGGGGTATTCTCCATCTTTTATTACCCATTATCATACCAAACTTCAAATATTATTACAGTAATCACTTGTTGATATAACTAGGAATCTTCTTGGAATTAGGTAAATTATATTTAGCTTGGTATAAGTAGTTCTTTAAGAGAAGCTTATAGATATGCTATCCCAGATTTTCATCATATTCAGCACATTCTTTTAATATTATTTAGCAGTGTTTTCTTCCTGGATATGATACCCCTATTAAATAAAGTTTATTAGGTTTATAATAGGTGTGAAGCACCAGGGGATATCTAATGGGTCATAATTACAAACAATGGCAGTGATTGTAACATAAATTCTAAAAAAATAGTATATAATTCTGATCAGGACTGTGTAATAGATGGAGCGGTATGAGTGAATCATTTGTAGATGTAATAATGTCCAACAGGAGATATTTTAAGTAGGGGTATGTGTATCCTTGTAGGTTCTATAATCATAGTAGATTTAAAGTGATAGTTACTGTACCAAATAGTAGTTGAAAGACTAAAACTAAACTACTATGTATCTTTCATTGTAGATTATTAAACAAAAAATTCTGCCAAAATTGATGTGTCTGTTAAGGCCTTCAGATTTTAGTGTAAGCTTTAATAGTGGAAGCTTTAATAATCTGTATTTTCCTCTTTTAGTAGGCTTGATTTGGCTAGTTGCCTGAATCATGACTCCCTTTATGTTTTAGTTATGAACTTTGGTCATATGGGTGGAAAATCTATTAGTCAGACCCCCCTTTTGGCTGTTATATTGGTTCCTCCATAATCTTACTTTTAAAGATATTTTAGTGCAGTATACATTCTGTTTTTTGCAACTGCAGGTGATGGTTTAGAGCACATATTCACATCTGAAATTCATCAGATGCTTTATGGTGTAGTGTTTTTTTTTTCTCGTTGATGTGTCTTTATCCCTTTGGATTCTCTTCAAGTGGTTGCATGTGCCTCAATTGATAGTGCCTCATCAAAGACAGCCTGCCAGTTTTCTATTGCAATTATTAATGTCCTTCTGCTTTTTCCTCCTTTTTTAACTTGGTACAAGAATATTCTTTAGATTCCTGTTCTTCTTGAACATTATAATAGGCTGTTCTGGGAACATATATTTTAGGTTTTCATCTTTCCTCCAGATAGGCCAAATTTCTCTGAATTTCCTAGATAGTTGCGTGGCAGCCTTTTTATACTTTGTCAGGAATCTGCAGCCGCAAAGTTGTTTGTCTTTCCTCATATGGTTTTCAGTCTTATTGAGAATGCTGTTTTTCCTCCCTTTTAGAGGGTACATCCTATTAATCATTTTGTTTTTTTTCGTAGACTTGTCTTACAATCTGTTGGTTGTATGCTTCAACTTCAAACTTTTTGATGAAATTTGACAATTCCTTCTTATCCAGTTGGTATGGTGATATTATTATCATTTGAAACAATAACGACCAAGGTAAAATGGATTAATTCCTAGAATATCTGAATCATAACTCCTAGACAGCCCCTGTTCTCTGCTCTCAGTCCAGTGGAGGAGGAGGGGGGATGGAGAAAAGAGGGGGATAGAGAGAAAAATGGAGAAAGAGGTAGACAAAGAAAGGGAAGATAGAGAGGGAGAGAGAGAGATAAAGAAAGAGGAGTAGAAAGAAAGAGAGAGAGAAAGAGAGAGGGAGACAAAGAGAGGGGAGAGAGAGAGAGAAAGAGAGGGGTAGAGAGAATAGAGTGGATGTGAGAGAGAGAAAGAGAGAGATATAAAGAGGGGAAGAGAGAAAGAGAGGGAGACAAAGAGTGGGAAGAGAGACAAAAAAAGGTGGAAGAGAGAGAGAGAAAGAGGAGTGAGAGATAGGGAGAGAGGGGAAGAGAGAGAGAAAGAGAGTAGGAGAAAGAAAGAAAGGGAGGGAAAGAAGAGAAAGATATTTGGAGTGAGTGGGGAGAAAGGAGAGAGAGAGAGAGAGGAAGGGAGAGAAAAAGATGGGAGAGAGAAAGAAAGAAAAAACGAAAGAAAGAGCGGTCAAAGAAAAAAATGGAGCAAGAGGGGGAAAGATAGGAGAGAGAGGGAGAGAGAAAGAGGGGAAGAAAGAGAAAGAGAGAAAGGGAGAGAGGAGATGGGGAGGGAGAGAAAGAGAGGAGGATAAAGAGAGAACAAGAGAGGGACGAGAGAGAAAAAGAGGGGGAAAGAGAGAGAAAAAGAGGGAGAGACAGGTAGAGGGAGACAACGAGTTGAGGGAGAGGAAGAAAGAGGGGAGACAGAGAAAGAAGAAGAGAAAGAGAGGAGGAGAGAAAGAAAGAGGAAGAAAGAGAGAGAGGGAGATACTTAAACATGGGAAGAGAGGGAGAGAGAAGGTAGAGAAATGGAGAGAGAAAAAAGGGTGGGAAGGAGAGAGGGAGAGTGAGAGAGAGAGGGGAGAAAGGGTGAGAGAGAGAGGGAGAGAGAGAAAGAGAGAGAGACAAAGAGTGGGAAGAGAGAAAGAGGGAGAGGGAAAGATAGAGAAAGAGGCGGAGTGATGGGGAGAGAGAGAGAACAAAGGGAGAAGGAGAAAAAAGGTAGAGAGACAGGGCGACAAAGAGAGGGGAGAGATATAAAGGGGGAGAGAAAGAGGAGGAGAGAGAAAAGGAGATGGAGACAAAGAGAGGGGAGAGAGAGGAAGAGAGAGGGTAGAGAGTAAAGAGAGAGAGAAAGACTGTGGGTATGAGAGAGAAAGAGAAATAGGGAGAGAGAGGGAAAGAGGGAGACAGAGAGGAGAGAGAGGGAAAGAGAGAGGGGAAGAGGGAGACAAAGAGAGGAGAGAAATAGAAAGAGAGAGGGGGGAGAGAAAGGAAGAGGGAGAGAGAAAAATGGAGACAGAGAGGATAGAAAGAGAGATGTAGAGAGAAAGGAATATGGACATACAGAGAGGGGATAGAGAGAAAGAGTGGATGAGAGAGAGAGAGAAAGAAAGAGGGAGAGAGAGAAAGAGGAGGGTAGAGAGAAATGGAGATAAAAAGGCAGACAGAGAGGGGAGAGAGAAAGAGAAAGACGAGGAGAGAAAACAGAAGAGGGAGACAAAGAGAGGAAGAGAGAAAGAGTGGCTGTGAGAGAGAAATAGAGAGAGAAAGAGAGAGGGGGACATAGGGGATAAAGGAGGAGAGAGAGAAAGAGATGTGGAGAGAGAGAAAGGGGGAGAGAGAGATAGAGGGAGACAAAGAGTGGAAAGAGAGACAGAAAGAGGGAAGTGAGGGAGGGAGAAAGAGAGGGTGTAGAGAGAAATAAAGAGAAAAAGAGAAAGGGGGGAGAGAGAGGGGGGAGAGGGAGAAAGGGGGAAGAGGGAGAGAGTCAGAGGGGGTGAGAGAGACAGAGAGGGAAAACAACAGGGAGACAAAGTGAGGGGGAGAGAAAGAGAGGGTAGATAGAGAAAGAGAGTGGATGTTAGAGAGCCACAGAGAAAGAGGTAGAGAAAGAGATGGAGAGAGAGAGTTGGAGGAGAGCTATAGGAAGAGGGAGAGATAGAGAAAGAGAAAAAGGGGAGAGGAAGACAATGTGAGGGGGAGAAAGAGAGGGAGAGAGAGAAAGAAGGGGAGAGGGAGAGAGAGAGAGAAAGAGAGGGGTATAGAGAGACAGAGAGAGGGAGATGGAGACAAAGATAGGACAGAGAGAAAGATAGAAAGAGATGGAGAAGAGAGGGGGAGAGAGGGGAGAGGGAGAATAAGAGGAGGGGAGAGAGACAGGGAAGGAGACATAGAGGTAGACAAAGAGACGAGTAGAGAAAGAGAGGGTAGAGAGAGAAAGAGAGTGGGTGTGAGAGTGAGGCACGAACAAAGAGTTAGAGAATGAGGTGAGAGAGAGGCGGAGGTGAGCTATAGGAAGAGGGAGAGATAGAGAGAGAGAGAGAGAGAGAGAGAGAGAGAGAGAAAGGGGAGAGGAAGACAATGAAAGGGGGAGAAAGAGAGAGAGAAAGAGGGGGAGAAGGAGAGAAGGAGAGGGAAAGATAGAGGGAGTGAGAGAAAGAGGGAGAGAGGGAAGGAGAGCAAGGAGGGATATAGTTGCAGAGAGTGAAAGAGGGAGGGGGAGGAGGGAGCGGGAAGAGAGATAGACAGAAAGAGAGGGGGAGAGGGAGAGAGAGAAAGAAATGGGGAAACAGGAAGACAGAGAGAGGGAGAGGTAGAGAGAGGGGAGAGAAGAGAGGGGGAGAGGGAGAAGGGAGAAAGGGAAAAGGGCACAAAGGGGAGAGAGAAGAGCGGGGAGGAGAGAGGGGAAACTGAGAAAAGAGAGGGAGCGAGAAACAGAAGGACAGAGAAATGGAAAGAAGGAAGGTAGGAAGAGAGAGAAGAAAGGTGAGAGAGAGAGAGGGTGATTTTAGTTAAGTGGAGCTGGTTTTTGAGTACACTCAGGGATCATTATCTGGCCCAGGTTATATAGGAGCCTACTAGAAATGAAGCTATCTTAGATTAAGTCATCACAAATAATATTGATATAGTATCAAATGTTGAAATAGGGCAACCTTTGGGAAACAGTGATCACAACACAGTCTCATTTGAGATTGAATTAAAAAAACTAAATTTTAAGAGGCCAACAAAACACCTTAATTTTAAAAGGGGAGATTTTAACTGTCAAAGGGCAGCAATACAAAATATAGACTGGGACAGAGAACTGATAGGTAAAAACACTGAACATAAATAGACAACATTTAAATCCTTACTAAATATACATACTTATCACCAAGTGGAAATAAAAGTAAAAAGAGTAAATCACATCCAATGTGGCTTAACAAGTATATTAATGGGAAGAGGGCAAGGAAGGAAGCTATAGGGACATTATAATGTGACACAGGCCGTTTGAAAATTAGTGACCAGGAAAAGGCAGATGAGCTAAATAGTTTATTTTCTTCGGTATACACAAGGGAGGTACCAGTGGCTGGGACACTGCAACATAATGGGGCTAAACTACCTTTGCTGAATAATTGGTTAACGCAGGAAAAAATAAATGTTAATAAAGCCCCAGGTCCTGATGGAAGTCATCCACGGGTACTGAGGGAACTGGGTTCTGTAATAGCTAAACCATTATATTAAATTTTTCAAGATTCACTCAACACAAGGTCTCTACCAGATGACTTGAGAAAAGCAGATATGATACCTAAATTTAAAAAGGGAGCAAGAGCAAATCTGGGGAATTATAGACCAGTGAGCCTCACTTCTGTAGTGGGGAAGCTTTTAGAAGGGTTAATAAGGGATAATATACAAGAATATGTCTATTTGAACAGGAATATAAGTAGGAGTCAACATGAATTTATGAGGGATAGGTCATGTCAAACAAATGTAAGGGTTCAGGGTTCAATATTAGGTCCTCCCCTTTTCAACATATTTATTAATGACTTAGAGGGGGGATTGGAGTGTGGTGTCTCCATTTTCGCTGATGACACAAAGTTGTGCAAGGTAATTAAATCAGATAGTGATGTGCTTTGCCTCCAAAAGGATTTACTTAAAATTGAGGAATGGCCATCTAAATGGCAGATAAGATTTAAAATGAATAAATGTTAAGGTTTGCATCTGGGAAGGAAAAATAGCCATGCAATTTATAATCTTAATGGAGCAAATCTAGGGTATCAGATATTGAAAGGGATTTGGGAGTACTTGTGGACAACCCCTTAGGTAACAGTGCTCAAAGCCAAGCAGCAGCTGCAAAGGCAAATACAATATAAGCATGAATTAAGAAGGGTATAGAAGCAAGGGAAGCAAATATAATTCTGCCGCTATACAATTCTCTAGTACGCCCTCATTTGGAATATGGAGTACAATTTTGGGCACCACTTCATAAGTATAACATTTTAGAGCTGAAAAAGGTACAGAGGAGGGCAACAAAACTAATAAAGGGAATGGAGGGGCTAAGTTATGAAGAAAGACTAACCAAATTAAACTTATTTTCTCTAGAAAATAGGCGGCTAAGAGGAGATATGATTACCTTATTCAAATACATCCAGGGTCAGTATAAAGATTTGTCAAGAAAGCTTTTTGTGCCAAGAGGTTTTTCAACTGACAAGAGGACATCCCTTGAGGTTAGAAGTAAAAAGATTCCACCTCAAAGAAAGAAAAGGGTTTTTCACAGTAAGGGTGGTTAATCTGTGGAATTCTCTACCAGAGGAGGTGATGGCAGCGGTTTCGATAGATAACTTTAAAAGTGGACTGGATTTATTTCTAATTAAAAAGGAAATTTAGGGTTATCCGGGATAATTAGAGAGAGAGTATTGATCCAGGGAGAAATCCAATCACCAGTATCTGGGGTCAGGAAGGAATTTTTTTTTTTTTCATTTGAGACGATTGGCTTCACTTTTTTTCTGTTTGCCTTCCTCTGGATTATTTAATAATTACATTTTTTTAAAATAAAAATAAATAATTAAATAGTTGATTTATAATGAATTAACAACTAATTAATTCATAACTAATCGGCATATTGCAGATCAGAGGAGAACTTAAAAGGTTGAACCTTTTTTCAACCTTAATTATATATATATATATATGTAATTATATATATATATATATATATATATATAATGTTCACACGGTGGGGGCGGGTCTGGGGGAAATCTCAGAGACAGTCCTGGGCTGCAAAAGCTCTACTTACGCCACTGAGTAATCACATTGCAGATGCCATTACTTTCCTCTCAAACAAAAATGTTAAGTGTTTATAAGTGTGTGCTTGATGGACAGAAAGTTTTTACATCTGAAAGCAAATTGGGTAATATTTTCCATAGTAACAGAGCACTGTCAGAGACTATGACACTGTCAAAAGTTTATCCATTGTTAATCCAACTGTGGATATGATCAACAGATTGTACTTTATTAACATTCTTGAACATTGTATTGACTAAATGCATACTTAAAATATTCCATTACTTATATGTTACTTATATTACTTATATTGCATGTTTTTCACTGCAATAAGTTGGATTAATATAAGATATGTATGATGCTCAGTATATAATAATGCTATTCTGTGTTTAATATGTGACATTTTAAATCTAAGTATTTCCATAAAGTGATTTTTCTCCCACTGGTAAGGCAAAATCAAACAGTTACGCATCATAAAGCTTATTATTTTATCCATATTGACAATATTTTGACTAAAATATACGTTTATTGGATAACAGTAGTATAGCAGTAATTAAACTAATCACATAGGGCCGTATTCTATTAGCTACTTACAAATGCCTTGAACTCATAAATTTGGCTTTGGTTTTTTTTTTTATAAATGTTTATATGCATTCTATTGACTTAAGAATTCATTAGTGCCAGTTAGTAATATTTACCAAATATGTAGCAATATTAAGAGTGATTTTAAGTGTGTATAAATTAACGAATTGAGCAACTGAATCAGACCCATAATTGCCAGTGGAACTCCCTCTGTTAGAGTACATGTAAAAAAGATAGTAACTAGCAGGTACTAAATCAGGGCGAACCTAAGCACTCAAGTAGCGCGATACAAACATTACCTGACTTTTGATAGCCCTCATAGGGCCAATTTGTCCACTACACGTCTAAATGCCTCCCATGTTTCACATTATGAGAGCACTTGCACTACACAAGAGGATGTATTGAATTATATATTTAAGTCTGTTGGCAGAAAAACAAAATCACTGTTGAGGAAAGTGTGCTCAATTTTAAGCTGCCTCCCCCATAAAACATGTCATTGGATCAGAACACAATTTTTTTCCCAGGTAGTTATGGTGAAAGTTGCACCATAACTTAGTAACCTACCTCACTCAATCACTCAAATTTTTAGCTCTGAATAAAACCACCACTGAATAGGCTAAACCTATTAGATCTATCAAGTTACTTTGACCTGTGTCATTCAAAATCCTTCCAAGACATTCCAATCGCTTTTAATAGTGCTACATGCAAGTAAAATACTATGTGTAAGCCCGTTTTTCTTCCACAAATTCACAAAAAACACCATAACACCTCAACAGAGTCAGATATAAGGCTTAATTATTTTCTATCTGATACCATTCAGGGGTTAATTAGCGCACCCAAACACGGAGGTCCTTAAAGGACCTGGGTGGCACCTACATATTAATCCCTACCAGGGAGTCCCTAACTGACCTTAGTGAAATCTATATACTTCCCCAGCCATGGAGATCCTTGTAGGACCTCCATGGCTCTAAAACTATGTCCCCTATGCCATGGAGGTCCTTACAGGAGGTTCGCTATCTGTGGCTCCTAATATATATATACTATGGCTCATATAATCCCAATTAATGCCACAGAGTGGCGGGTTTTTAGGTGGAAGGCCATTTCCAAGGCCCAGAATATGAGGACATGCTTGGCTTCAATCAAGAAAGAAGATGACGTGATTCATCTACCAACACAGATAGTCTGCTTGATCCAGGGCAGAAGAGTAAGGATCAGGACATTGTGGATCATCTCTACATGGGTAAGTATATATATTTTATTTTACAGGGTTAATTTATTTTTTTAAATTTTATTTTACTGCAAATCTTTTATTAATTTTTGTAGTTTATTTTTTATTGTAATGTTTGTCATTATTTTTTGTAATTTTGTTTTTCTTATTTTCAGTAATTTACATGGGAGTTTTTATTTTTATTTTATGGACTGTATGTGTTTTTTATTTTTTAGATATTATTCTTATTTTACATAGTGCAGTTGATATTTATTTATTTATTTTACTTAGGGGCCCATATGGCACATCGGGGTTTAAGTTTAGTTTACCATCTGAATCTATTTACACCTCCAGGTTACTTTAAAAATCCATGGGAGCTTCTTGGACCTCTATGGTAGTTATAGGTTAACTTAGAATACCATGGGGGTGTTTTAAGAACCCCTATTGTATGGGGTTGAGATTTACATGCCAGAACGGTCCTTGCAGGACACCTGTTTCAAGGGTTAATTAGCTGAGCCACCGGAGGTCCTTTAAGGCATATGACATATATGGCATAGATGCTATTTGGCATAATTGGCTGCCTTATTAACACATGCCTCTTAATAAAGGCAAACTTTAAAGTAAATAGAATGGTAATACTAAGTGGGCCTTTTGATTTTTATCTGCTGTCAAATCTATGTTTCTAAATATTCAAAAATATTCTAAAGTACCCATATGCCAAAATGTTAAATGTAAAATAATGCAAGCCTTACATATAGATATCTTATCAGCACCCAAATATGTTTAATTACCTGTTCTATCTGTTCTACAGAAAAAAAAATTGTGGTTCACAAAAGTGTCCTCAAAACACAGTATTCCTGAGCTCAAGTTGCAGCTTGGTAGCCCAGTCAGTTGATAACTGTGAGCTTAAGAAAGGGCAAAGCAGACCAATGCTACTTAATGACATCACACACAACTATATACTCAAAGTATTTTCTATTTGTGTAGAAACACAGATTGATAACCTTCAGTGCATAACACTCTCAGTTTACGTCCAAAAAATTAAAAAGAAGATGAGGGATGTATTATTATTATTGTTAATATTAATATTATCAATATTAATAAAAAAAACACTGAATTAAAAAGTTATTTACACTTCAAATATTGGCTATTTCTATAATCATTTATTTTTGTTAGGATAGTTGCTATGGATAGTTACCATAAAGTGCTGGTAATCCGAACCTCTCTAAAGACAAATTAATATGTGGTGGAGCTTACATTTGCAGCTGGTGTGGACTGCTGGACTTTGAACAAAAAATAAAGAAGGGGATGAGGTATTTAATAAAATAATGTTTATTAATGATGTTAATAAAAAGCGCTGAACTAAAAAATAATAAAACAAAGAATAGTTGATTAGCTGTCGGTTCGAATACATTTCTAGAATTTTAATGATTTTAATGATTATAGAAATAGCCAATATTTGAAGTGTAAATAACTTTTTAATTCAGTGTTTTTTTTATTAATATTGATAATATTAATATTAACAATAATAATAATACATCCCTCATCTTCTTTTTAATTTTTTGGACATAAACTGAGAGTGTTATGCACTGAAGGTTATCAATCTGTGTTTCTACACAAATAGAAAATACTTTGAGTATATAGTTGTGTGTGATGTCATTAAGTAGCATTGGTCTGCTTTGCCCTTTCTTAAGCTCACAGTTATCAACTGACTGGGCTAACAAGCTGCAACTTGAGCTCAGGAATAGTGTGTTTTGAGGACACTTTTGTGAACCACAATTTTTTTTTCTGTAGAACAGATAGAACAGGTAATTAAACATATTTGGGTGCTGATAAGATATCTATATGTAAGGCTTGCATTATTTTACATTTAACATTTTGGCATATGGGTACTTTAGAATATTTTTGAATATTTAGAAACATAGATTTGACAGCAGATAAAAATCAAAAGGCCCACTTAGTATTACCATTCTATTTACTTTAAAGTTTGCCTTTATTAAGAGGCATGTGTTATTTTTATCCTGAATGAACTTAAATTTAAATAGATTCATAGATTGTTGTTAATACTGTGTGCTATGTGGTGTTCGTTTTACTTTAAACAAGGATTCTTAACCTTTTTAGTCTCACACCTCCCCAAAAGTAAACTTATAATTCACACCTCCCCTCCTTTCCAAAAGCAATTAATCATATATAAATTATGTAATTGATATTATTTTAACATCCCCACACGCACAGAAATACAAAAAAAAATTGTTCTTCAGGAACATCTTTTGTCTTTCAACATGATTATGAAGTCACTTAAAGTCCTCCATGTCATTTAATGATATACTTGTTACATCTTATGATCAATGAGACCACACATTTGGGATGCAATTTTAGACAAAGCTAGCAGCATATCATGCTTGGAATCCAACCAATTAGGACAACAAATAGGACAAAATAACAGAAAAAGTCAATGTGCAGAACGCACATTGACTTTTTCTGTTATTTTGTCCTATTTGTTGTTTGCTTCACAATAAAAAAAACAAAAACATCTTCAAAATTGTGGGCATGTTCTGTAAATTAAATGAAACAAATCGTCAAACAATCCATGTTAATTCCAGGTTGTGAGGCAACAAAACATGAAAAATGCCAAGGGGGTGAATACTTTTGCAAGGCCCTGTAGTTAGTGAAGTGTTGCTGTGTGATGGATGCATATTAGAAGGATTTTATGTTTTTTATTATATTTTTTTTTCAAATAAATATATATTTAAAAGCTCTCTCCTGTTGTTTTTTCAATAATTTGGTTAAATTGTAAGACAATGGTTTAAAACTCAAGATATGAACTGAAGCTTGTATATAAAATATTGCCTATTTAAAAAATATCCTTATATATATATATATATATTTTTTTTAATGTCCTAAACTTAACAGACAATCTAAAAGACAACAAAACTGTTTTATTTCAGTTCAGATTGTATTCCATTCTTATTAGTTTTTACTAATACGTAACGCTACTATGTTTTTAAGCTGACCTTTTGTATCCACCTAAATTTAAAATCAAATGTTATTATTGCTGCAGGCATTATTTCAATCTCAAGGTAACAGTACTCATTCAGTCCCCAGTTCTGATGAATATGTTGTTGAGACAAACATAAAAGTTCAAGTGGTAAACATGGCCCTGCACAATGTAATTTAAACAAAGTTTAAAACCATATTTTTAATAATATATAAATCACCAAAAAAAGACCATGATAAATAAAAATATATTTAGATGAAGAATATTATAACATCTAATAACCCAGAAATGATACCAGTAATACATATGGAAAAAAACATAACAGGTAGTTTGTGTAATATCCCAAAATACAAATATTTTAAATCAGGTATTAAGAGACAGAAATATGCTAATAGGCATATTGTATGCTAGAACATTAATACACACAGGCACTTAAATACTGATTTACGAATGCTCTTTAATACCAGGTTCATTTAACAATAGAGTTACAACTGTAAATGGGTATATCAAATCCTTTCCTTGTAATAAAACATCTATATTAAATTACAAGGAAATTGTCGTTAAATAACTATCAGCCTCATTGAAGTCCCTATATTGTAAAGTTACACAGGCAATAATATAAAGTGTTTGAAGAATTGAATAAATGTGTAACATTGCTGAAAAAAGCACTCACAGCTCAAATTATATTTGTTAGTAGTATAAGGCTCTATATGTAAGTATATCACATATTATAATTGTCAGACTATGAGCCGTCTTCACGCTTTGCGTGGTGTGTACAAATTAGCGGTGAGCGCCATGCCGGTGAGCCTCGCATAGCGAGGCGAGACGTTTACTCGGAGCACTTAGGTGTTGGGCGCCAAAGGCACTCATCGCCAGCGAGGCTCACGTAGCACGGCGAGCTGTCAACTCAGAGCACTTAGGCGATGAGCGCCGAAGGTGCTCATTGCCTGCTCGCTTCGCAAAGAGAGGGGAGCAGTGGAGGTAATGAAACACGCGAGACATAGCCTCCAAACACTTACAAAACGCGGAATCGCCTTAGTCTGCAAGCAGTTGATGAAAAAAAAAAAATACGAGACCTGGCGATTAGGAAAAATACGAAGTTAACGGCCAAACCGTGCAAACCAAAAACCCCCAAAAAACACAAAAAATGCAAAAACAAATACAGCAAAACATCACACACAGCACGGGAGAACAGCCAGGACGTCTGGAAGTGAGGTGAAACGCGAATTTATGTTGAATTTAAGTCGTTTCAGCACTTGAAAATCAGCAAGCGAGAAAAAAAATGGCAGCAGAAAAAAATGAAAACGAGGCTACATGACCCCGAACCACGCAAAACACAGCCAGCAACGTACTTGGTAGAAAAATACTATTAGGAAGGACGCAAAATGCTTGCGAAACGCTTAAAACATAGACTAGCGCCACCATTTTTCAACACTAACATACACATTACAAAATTACAAAGATTTTGAAATGGCGGATTTCCCTCACGCACGCAGCCTATATATAGGGCACATTTGCCACAGAACTTAAACTTTCTCCTCAGGTGATGACAGTCTGAGTGGACATTTTCTAATGTGGGAAAATTCAAAGAGATTGTTAGCTCTTTAAGATATTGATTGATGAATATTAAATACAAAAAATATATTAATAATCATTATTTAATAAATAATAAATTAATTATTCTTAAAAAAAAGGTATATATTATTAGTTAAAAAAAATGAGCAACAAACTTATAATTTACACTTGCTTTAGTTTAGCAATACTTTCATGCTTTGCTGTTTGTAATATATGAATTAATTGAATAATTAATTAGTTATGTACATTAATTTATTAATTATTAACTAAAAAACATTATGAAAAAAATGAATACAATTTTAAACTGCCTCAAGTTTATTAAAATATGAATGCTTACCTCTTTCTAATATATTTAGACATTGATTCATTAATTATTAATGTACATTATTTTATTAAAAAATTATTAGTAATCATTTTAAACAACAAATATTCCATATTTTACAATGCCTTTACTTTATTAATATATTAATGTTTAGCTATTTAGAATACATTTAGTCATTGATTATTTGATTATTAATGTACATTAATTAATTAAATATTAATTAGTAGTATTATCAACAACAAAAAAAGGACCACAAACAATATGTATATTTTACTATGCACTGATATATCAGTGTTGCTGCTGATTGCCTGATAGGGTAAATCCAAATATTAAAAATGTTTTCCATCTTATTTGACAGTTTCATCATCTCTACTGCTGATTGAACACAGAGAGTGATGTTTGCAGCCTTTGAACAGCATAAAGATCACCTTTACAGATATATCATTTAATTATGTGATTAACTCTTTTTAGTTTGAATTCATGACAGTTATTGCATAATTAATGTATATTAATATATTATTAATTAATAATTAGTAATCATTACAAAAAAATGTACATTTTATACTGCATTAAAATAAGAACAAATTTTAACCTGCACTTATATATCTGCCTTACTACTCATTAATGTACATTGTTTTTGTAACTATTAATTAATAATAATTAAAAAAAACTAACATTTATAATAGATCGAATAATATGTACATTTTACAAAGCACTTACATATCTGGAGTGCTTATAATTGCCTGACAGGGATAGGACCTTCAAAGCACCTAAATATTTAAAGCAGTTTCTTAGATTCTGACATGTGCTACATTTCAAATTTTATAGTGATTTTATTTTTGAATATATTGATGATTATGCATTTATGTTTTGCATCTATGCCAATTAAACATCATAGTTTCATTGAGTCACAAATTAATTGAATACAAACATTAAAAATTATTTTCATGTTATTTCACAGATTACTCATCTCTGCACCTGACTGAAGACAGAGAGGGAATTCTGCAGGATGTTTTCTGAAATAATATAAATTACCCAGGTATATGGTTTCATGATGCCCTTTTTATTTTGCATTGATGACAGATAATTATTAATTAATTAACCTAGATTTATTTAGGGCCTAATTTAATTGTAATTTGCAAAATTTAATAGGGCTCTATATAAGGACATAGCATGTTATTTTTAAATACAATTTTAGTTAATGATCATCTATCCAAAACTAAGGTATTCACCAAATAATAACTTACATAAAAAATATACTATGTGCTTATATAGTGCACTATTGCATTGCATAAATTGCAAATGAATGAGGCCCTTAGTATTTAATTATTCATTCATAATAACCTTCCCAAAAAAATATGCATACATATATGCTTACCTAATTAACTTTTAAAGAACGCAAATTACACCTCATAAGTCAATTAATTTCATCATTAATAAAATTAAAAAATTGCACATTATTTTAAGCCCGATCTATACTTTGCTCATAGCTCTTTTTGTTTGCCCTTCTTTAGGAAAACATAATTACCTCTTTAGGTTTACCATTGATGTTATTGATTAATTCATGAATGTATATTCAAAAAACATTACATCTTACACCTTTATTTACAATTACAGATTACAATGGCGGAGAAAACAGGATTGAACGCAAAAGAAGAGCGGCAAAGGAAAGGAAGCAAAGGTGGAGAGATGCACAGTCCCCCAAGACTTCCTGATGCTTAAGAGAAGAAGACCGACAGAGACTTTTAAATAAAAGAAAAAGGAGTAGGAAAGCACAAAGTGAGTGTGCTGAAGGAAAAAAATGTCTGTGAAACACTGCATAATAATCCAATATTGCCTAATGACATGAATGTACATACAGAAAGTTGTAGTGATATCTATGTTTAGGAAGCTCAGGATACTTCTTTCATTACAGCACTAACAGTAGACACTCATTATTGTGGATTACTCAATGTTGTTTATCAGTTTTGTGGGGCCTATCATTTTCTCAAGGAAAGACCAACTGATGGACACTTCATTAGTTGCTGTCAGAAAGGAAAGGTAAAACTTCCACAAAGACACACATTTCTAGATTAGTTACAAAGTATCATGAGCGATCCAACATTTCCAAATTATACCAATTTAAAAAAAAAAACATAAGGTCTTATAACAGTGCAATTTCACTTGCTTCAATGGGTGCTACATTAGCAGAAAATGTCCCAGGACATGATCCTTACTGTTTTAGAGTTCAAGGACAAATTTACCACCACAGTTCACATTTACACCCACAAGAAGGAAAGCAAAGGAAATGTGCACAGTTATATGTCTTAGATACAATGGAAGCTGTTGAACAACGGATGATGCTTCCAGAAAATAAACAGTGTTTGCGCAGTGTTTGCGTTAGTCTTTGAACAGCTGGATAAAATTATGGCCAACAATCCATACACTCAAGCATACAAACAATTAGCAGAGATTGAAAAAGAACAACAGCAACATGCTCAAATACATCAATTGCCAATGCCAAGAGTAAATATGGTTTTAAAAAGAGATTGAACACTGATCAAAGACTGTATAATTTACCAACAGTAAATGAGGTTGCCATGGTCTTTAAAAATGAGGATGGTGAACCACCTTTTCAGCGGGATATTAGAATATATCTACGTAATGAAGACCAACCTTTTATAAACATAAATATATTAAGTTTCAATTTGGATCCAATGACATATCCTATTTTCTTTCAAATGGTGAACCAGGATGGGAACCAAAATTACAATTGCAAAGTTATCCCAATAGTAAAGTTCGTGTTACATGCAATATTTCTGTGCTGGAATATAAAGTGGCACAAACTGCTAATCGGGATTATTTTAATCCTATTTTATGTGGGGGCAAACTCACACAACAATGGATTATTGATTCCTATCTACAAGTCGAAGCAAAAAATCTAAATTTTATAAAATTTCAACAAAACTAGCTTTGAGTAGAACAATATTGTGGATTGATGGATTATGGCGCTGAATTGGCTGCCAACGGAGACATTCCAGCTGGAAGAGCAATAATTTTGCCATCCACTTTCCAAGGATCTCCTCGCAATATGCGAGAAAGATATAATGATGCCATGGCTATTGTCACAAAATTTGGAAAACCAGATTTGACTTTTGTTTACATAAATATATAACATATTGGGATGAGATAGTCACATAAACACAATTTGATTAATTGAAGGTAGCTATGAAGAATTTAAAAATCAATTAAAAAAATCAATAAAAAGAAAAAAAATCAATAAAAAATCCCGGATTGGAAAAAAGGTTTAAAAATATAAATACATTTACACATATTCAGGATATAAACCTCTTCGCCCGAAAATTGGCCTTACAAAAATTCTTTAGAAACAAACAAGAAAAAGAATATATGAAGTTGGGAATAAGTAAGGAAGACATTGAAACTTTTAAACTCTTTATGTCTCTCTTGGAAGAAAATATCTCCACTGAGTTGGATAATACAGAGAAAAAAATAAAAAAATGGAAAAATAAAAGTTGTTTCACTCCGTTTCTGAAATAATTCTGTAACATCTGGGTGTTCTTACAACAGGTAACAAATGATATAGAAAGTTTAGACTATACAAAACTAGAAAGAAGTTTTAATCTAACAAAAAAAGAATATCAAGCTCTTGACGAACTTAAATCATGCAAGGATATTCAAATCAAACAAGCAGACAAAGGTGGAAACCTTGTGATACTGAGCAATGAGGAATATAAAAAGATGTGCAATAAAATATTGGATGAGAAATCAATCTATGAGGTAGTAACAAAAAATCCTACTTTTGAATATAGATTAATATTAAAATCTATATTGGAGAATGCAAAAAAAGATAAGATCATTGATGAACAAACATATACATTCCTCTTACCAAAATTTCATTGCATCTCTACTTTTTATGCCTTACTAAAGGTACATAAGAAAATAACACCTATTCCAGGTAGACCTATAGTATCTGGTAAGGGCAACCTTTCATCTAATGCAAGTATTTTTGTTGATTATTATCTTCGAGATCTAGTACAAAACCTACCTTCATATGTAAAAGACACCAATGATATTTTGAAACAACTAGAAAATGTAACAGTGCCAAGGGACTCATGGCTAACAACAATTGATGTTGAAGCTCTCTATAGCAGCATACCACACGACTGTGGTATAGAGGCAGTAAAACATTTCTTGAGCGCAAAGAGCACCAATCTCAGAAAATGTAATGACGTTGTTGTGCTACTTTTAGAGTATGTACTTAAACACAACTTTTTCTTATTCAATGGAAAATGGTTTAATCAGAAAAAGGGGACGGCAATGGGGACCCCCCGTGCCAATAGTTATGCTAATCTCCTTTTAGGGTGGTGGGAAGAGAAAATTTTCTCTGAACAAACTTTTGAGCATCTTATTGAACATGACATGGTTTGGCTCCGCTATATAGATGACATCTTAGTGATATGGGATGGCACAAAAGTAGAGTTTGTGACGCTTATGGAATTACTGAATAGTAATGAGATTGGTCTCAGATTCACTTATGAAATACATGCAACAGAAATTGCTTTCTTGGATTTGCTCATCAAAAAAGATAATCAGGGAGTTATTTCGACTACCACCTTTAGAAAAGACACAGCTACTAACACGCTACTTATGTGGGATAGCCAACATTTTGAGCCCCTAAAGAAGGGCATCCCTTAGGGGCAATATCTGAGGATTAGAAGAAACTCTAGCTCAGATGTTGAGTTCAAAATTGAAGCAGACAAACATAAGCGGAGATTCCGTGAGAGGGGGTACTCCAATAAATGCCTTAAAAAAGTGTTTCAATATGCAATATGGGCTGTAATAGAACAGAGTTATTAAATAAACCCTCTACGAGAAAAACTCAGTCATCAGATGATATAACACATATACAACCCAGATGCATTATGACATTTTGGTACGAATCCTCTGCAATTAAAAATATCATATCAAAACATTGGCACCTACTAAGAAGCGATGAAGATTTAGATGAGACACTACCACCAAAAGTGTCAATTACATACCGAAGGGGGAAAAACTTGAAAGATATGCTAGTACATAGCTTCTTTAAAGAACCTAGATCTAGTAACATATGGCTGAATCCACCACTGGGTTGCTTCACATGCAGGAAGTGCAAATTCTGTAGATACATCAAAACCACAAAAAGTTATGACACCCGCATAGTGGAGAAAAATATATATTAAAGGACTTCTCTAACTGCTGTTCCACAAGTGTGATATACATGGCCACGTGCCTTTGTAATAAAATCTATGTAGGAAAAACTTGGCGACAGCTGCGTAGACGGATTGGTGAACACATCTATTCCATCAAGAAAGATCTAGATACGCCAATAGCATGCCACGTTAAACGTTTTCATGGTGGACGTAGTGAGGTTTTAACTTTCATAGTGCTTGAAAGGGTGCACCCAGGTCCTAGACAAGGGGACCTGGATAAAAAAACTTCTCCAACATGAAGCCAGATGAATTTACAGGTTAAAAGCACTGACCCCCAAGGGATTAAATTAGGGGTTTACTTTCTTGCCCTTCATTTAAGTATGAAACACTGTTTTTTGTTTAGAGGAAGGATATATTTCCAAATGTTGGGCTTATATATATATGTACCCATTAGTAGGATCATGTATTATATTTGTAAGAAATAGTGGTTCCACCTCTTTTTTCTCCTAGGATGAGAATTTATCTTACATCATCACATAAAAAGAACCATTCACTAGTATAATCAGATACTAGGATGAAGCCTTGTCACTTACACATTTATATAATTCGAGTCACATTCTACTATTTTTTCAAATCAGAGAAATGGAGCATCCCTTTAATCACACATTGTATTTAGAATTCCTTTTATACTAAGTTAAGGAATCATTTTTCACTTCAACAGCACCCCCACAGAGATTTATCGCCACTGGGAAGGATTAAAAGCATGTTTGTGCCTCCCCCCCCCCCCTTTTCTTAGACCACTGGGATCACTTAGTTATTTATGGTGAAGAATATTGATGTTGTAGATATATCATATAATATCAATACTGTTTACCCATATATTCCAGGTAAAATATTACATTTTCAGGTATATTTCATGTCACTTTAAATCACAGAATTTTCACGTATTAAGCACAGTAAAATCTACTTTAAGATATACATACCATATGCCTCTAATTTTTAGGAAAGATTTTTATAATGTCAGTAAATTTCCCCAATTGAGATTATTAGAGACCTCTCTGTGTAGGAATTTTTATGTTCCCATCCTGGAGTCAGTAGCATATCACTACATGCAGGCTCTATTATATAACAATATGAGAAACCAGTTAAATGAAATCCAAGTGTGGATTTCATTCTGTATATAATACCATTATTCTCCTGTATCTTAAATGGTAATTATGAGTAAAGATAACTCCATATACACTTGTGCCATTTTTTGCTTTTCATTTATAATAAACTAGCCTATTTGATAAGCTTTTTTCCATCCTGTAAGAATTAAAATAAATTTGCCTCCTGGATAGGCTTATTTCTCATTCTGCAAAAATCACAAGACCATCAGGGAATCACTGATGGCGCTGTTATACATTACTGTGTGTGTCCAGATTATATTATACGGTTGCCGTGGTTACGGCAAGGTTTATAACAGGTCCTGATGGCCTGTGTAGCTTTACCTTTGACAAAGACGTCTGTTGACATCGAAACGCGTCTGCCTTTGATGACGTAGCACGCCCTGACGCTAAGGGCACGTTGGCGTCTCATCTTCCAAAAGTATTGTGTGTTTGTGCATAGAGGATGAGTGCTTACCCTCCCTGTCCGTATCCATATGTCTGAATGCTGTGATAACTGCATGAGCGATTTCCACTCCAAGTAGATAGTTTTGTTAGAGGCAAAATCTCTTATTTAAGAGCAGACTGTTAACACGATTTACCTCTCTGTTCTTTAAAGGAAAAGTGCATATTTTTATACTCCCCTGCACATATGCTGGGATCACTGCATGAGGGATTTTCGCTCTAAGTAGACAGACCTGTAAGAGGCAAAATCATTTATTATAGAGGAGTCTGCTGACATGATTTACCTCTTTGCCCCTGCAAAGGAAAAGTGCATATTTCTTAATTCCCCTGTAAAAAGAGGGTGATTATGATTATTATTTAAGAGCTCGGATACCAGGGAACACCTTTATAATATAGAAATGTATTGATCAGGGTGATTATCTGGGGATAAAACAGATATATTGCACACTGACAGGATAGATACGGTATAAAAAGAGAGATGGTAGATACATTGGTCCTATTAGTTCCCATGAATGGAATTTAAGGTGGTTTAGTCCCTGATATAGGAAGTTTATATCCTCATGCAGATAATTATATGGCATTTAGAGTTTAAGAACTGAGTAATTCAAGACCTAAGTATCAAGCATGATACTATAAGTTAAGGTGAACAAGGACATTATGTATAGAGCTGGATAGCCGTATTTTATTAAACACACACAAGTACTGTGTTTTGAGAGGTTAATTACCCCTCTATTAAGAGATCAAAAGAAACATCAGGTGGTAATAGATCTCAAAAATGAGCCCATTTTTAAACCTTTTTTCCAATCCGGGATTTTTTATTGATTTTTAAATTCGCCGTTGTTACCTTCAATTAATAAAATTGTGTTTATGTGACTATCTCATCCCAATACGTTATATATTTATGTCAATTTTGGTAGAAAATACCATGGGAAATTAGCATTCCTTAGTTTATGACTTTTGTTTACACCATTAATTTTCAAAAAAAGAGGCCTGCCACATGCACACATACTTTTAATCCTGCAGGAAAAAAGATAAATTGAACACTGCAGAGAGAGTGGATTCAGTCAATACTACTGAATTGCCACATCCAGAAAAATATTCCAAACTTTATGAGATTGTAACACACAGAATGATTCATGCGCAATGTGGAGATATCAATCCAAATTCACCATGTATGAAAATTAAAAAATGTACAAAAAAATGTCCAAAACAATTTCAAATGCAAACTTATGCTAATTGTGATGGATACCCTTTGTATTAAAGAAGAGAAGGACAAACAGCAGTTATCCATGGACAAAAGGACGATAATAGATATGTCGTTCCATAGAATCCACATTTGCTGAAAGTACACAGCACACATAAATGTGGAAGCTTGCACTTCAATTAAATCCATCAAATATGTGTATAAATAAAAATACAAAGTATATGATGCAGCAACTGTTGTTGTGCAAGGTGCACAAAACGAAAAGGAAAATCCAATTTTACATGACGAACTTCCTAATTATTTAGATGCTCGCTATGTTGGTGCTCCTTAAGCAATGTGGCGTCTTCTGAAATTTGAGATGCATTATCGGTCACATATAACTGTGTAACGGTTAGCTGTACATTTGCCACAAAGTCAGTTTGTTTGCTTTACTGCAGGCAATGAAAGAACTGCCTTAGACCAAAGTGAACATCGAGAAACAACACTTACTGCTTGGTTTCAATTAAACTGCCAGGCCACTGAGGCCAGACATTTTTTAAACATTGAGATTCCATATCACTATGTATTTGAAAATGGTCAATGGTGATAACAAAAAAAAGATACTCATAAAAATATACCACAAATTTATACTGTCAGTCCAAGAGACATTGAACGTTGATTACTTCTTTTACATGTTCCCGGTGCACAAAGTTATGAACATTTTATGACATAGTTTATGATACTTTCCTATTCGCTGCAAGACATCAAAACTTCATAGCAGATGATACAGAATGGGAGATGTGTCTGGAAGAAGCAGCAATATGTCAAATGCCAAAGCAAATGAGAGAACAATGTGCATTCATTTGAATCTTTTGCAATGTACCTAATAAATTTACTTTGTGGGAAACATTTAAATTAAATATGTCTGAAGACTTCTTGAAATGTTACAATGAGCCCATTGCACTCTTAAAAGCATTAATGGAAATTCAAGAAATATTTCTTGCTGATGGATTAAATTGTGCAAGTTTTAATTTGCCTGATCCAGGACTTGTAGATGACATCAACTTTGATGATTATGACACTGAGCTTCAACAACAAAAAACACAAGAAAAACTGGCAACTTTAAATACTTTACAATTGCAAGCATTTAATGCCATCACAAATGCTACAGATGATAAAATGGTCAAAGACCGTTATTTCTATCTAGATGGCCCTGGTGGATGAGGAAAAACATATCTATACAATTGCTTGAGTTACATTCGAGCACAGGGTCAAATAGCAATGCCATTTGCAGCAACTGGAATTGCAGCACTTTTGTTAAAATGTGGCAGAACTGTGTATAGTGGATTTAAACTGCCAGTTCCCATTTTAGAAACATCAGTGTCAGATATTCGACTGAATTCTTTACAAGCCACAAAATAAAAAATGTAAATTTATTATCATTGATGAGGCAACACTGATGTCATGTCAAGCCTTGCAATGTATTGATAAATTATTAAAATAAGTGATGGATAATAATTTGCCATTTGGTGGAAAGGTAATGTTGTTAGGAGGAGATTTTAGGCAAACATTACCTGTTCTGCCACATGGAAATAGGACTGACATTATTTAAATTATGTATCAAGACAAGTAAACTGTGTAAACTATTTACACACCTGAAATTAGAATTAAATATGAGATGTGAAGGCCAAAACAAATTCAATGATTGGCTCATTCAAATTGGAGATTGAAAACATCCACAAATAAATGATTTACCCAATGATAACATTGAAATTCCATCACAAATGGTTTGCAAGGAATCACTCATATCAGCAATCTTTCTAAACACTCTCAATAACGACGATTACTCAGACATTGCAAACAAAGTGATATTAACATCCAAAAATATAGATGCCTTGAATCTATATAACGAAATTTAAAAATTCATCAACGCACCCCAAATAATTACTACAGTGCAGATTTAGTTCTGGCTGATGATAAAGACAGTAAATCTAATTTTAGTATAGAATTCTTTAACCCCATCTGGAATGCCACCACATGTTTTGCAATTGAAAAAAGGGGTAATTGTCATGCTATTGAGAAATATGAACCAGATTAATTGTGCAAGATTTAAAAGATAATTTTATACATGCAGAAATTGTGACTGGTACCCATAAAGGTGAACAAGTTTTTATACCAAGAATTGATTTAGCTCCAAGTGAGAGTGGTTTGCTTTTTGTCCTTCAAAGGAGACAATTTCCAGTTATCATGGCATTTGCCATGACCATAAATAAATCCCAAGGACACATTTTTAAGTCTGTGGGTATTTTTTTACAGAAACCGTTTTTTGCACATGGACAACTCTATGCTGCTTTTTCAAGGTGCACAAATCCAGATGATATTACAGTTTCAATTGAACACAATCCAGGTCAGGGTGATCTATTGCACAATGGACGCATGTTTATAAAAAACATTGTGTACTTTGAGGTTTTGTAAATATAGAGAATAGTGGTTTCATTTCCAGGACGCAATTTAATGTCACTTGGCCTCTTTTAAGAGGACCACTATTTCATATATGAAACTCTACGTACAATTTGACAAAACTACAACAATAACACAAAAAAAACAACAACAATAAACTTTGGCTAGATCCCAAAATTAAAAGTCTGATGGGCTCTTTTTAAGGGAACCACTTGGTCATGCAAAAAAAATGATTGGAATGTCTTGGAAGTGGCCTTTTGCCAGGATTGGCCACACAAAACAATTACGTGGATTTGTATTACTATTATACTGTTTAAAGTTTAATACATTAACTTGATGCTTGTAATGTTAAAATTCTATTTGCAAAGGTCACAAAAGTTGTTTCATTGTATATATTTAAGGATGCATGTTAGTAGGAGGATGATAATTTGTTGTAAAAATTAAATGTATAATTAAATACAGAGTATTGATCCAGGGAGCAATCAGATTGCCAGTTAATGGGGTCAGGAAGGAATTCATTTTTTCCATTCTTTGATAAAATAGGCTAAGTTTTCATCTGGTTTTTTACTGTTTGCCTTCCTCTGGATTCAATACCTATGTGGTTTAACAGTACTTTAAATAAAAGTCTAATGTTACAAATCATTCTGTAATGGTTTCATATGCTCATTCATATAAAGTTGACTTAATGTTATGTTACTCATTCATACCTCAGATTTAAAAATGTTAGTATTGTTAATAAAAATGGTTCACTAATGTCTCAAATCTAAGTTGCGTGTTGCAAAGCATGTATGTAATGGTTTACAAATATTTATTCATATAAACTTCATCCATTGTTACATTATTCCTGCTTCATAACAATTAAAACTTGTAATATGGTTAAAAAATGATTGTTTACCAGTTGTTGAAAAACAAGTTGACTGTACTTCTTTTTACATAACAAAAAGGTTAAGAGTGTCACAGACTCACATTGTGTGGCAAACAGCTTTCCCAGTATTAAAATGTTATTGACTGTCATTTTTTGATGGGCAAGTCTCTAGATAAACATAAAAAAGGGTTATTAACTATACAAAGCTTTAGGATACAGCAAGCATTCAGGACACTAGAACACTTTAAAAAGGGGTCATATACATTAATAGTGGAAATATTTCCTGGATACAACCTGTATCTTTATGCTTTCAGCTTGATTTTGACGCTCTGAGTAGCTATGAAACAGCTGTTTGTAATAAATGGCAATTCATTCAAAAGCAATGCTTCTCTTTGCCAAATAATTATCTGCAGAACTGGGTCACAGCAATGTTGACTGCAGTACAGTAATCATATTTCTGACATAACTTTGCTAGAAATTATGGATTTATTTTATGATACTGGATTATAAAAAATTAGAAAACATATATGTTGCAAATTCAAATATAAACACAGTTAAAACTTGAAGGATGTCAAGTTTTATTTTATTTGGAGTTTTGGCATTAATAACTAAGGGCCAGCTTATACGTGAAATATGCTAAAACATGAAGAATGTTCAAGATGAATGAGGTGTATCTTATAGGTGTAATACTTGAAGGACAGACAAGCCTTACTAGATTAGGAAAAGTTGGTTTTAATATTAAAACAGGCAAGTGTAAAGTAAGCAAAGTGAGCTTCAAAAGCTTAATAGGGCTTAAAACAAAAAGAAGGGGTAATCTTTATCAGATGACTGAGGTGTGGCTTAAATTGTGAAGTATGGATGATCTTTACTTGATTATCAAGTGTGGTTTGAAACGTGATGTATGGGTGAGTCTTATTAGAGTATCAATTCTTAATGAATTTTAAAAAATAATAAAAATCGGGGGGAGGTTTGAGGATTTCAGAAAACAAATGCATGCTATAAGATGGGAGAGAGAGAATTTAGCAGCCTCCAGCTTCACCCACAATAAGGGCTAAGCCATCAACGTCTGTGCGTAAAAATATGATAAGTCAAAAGAATGTGTGGCTTAAAACTTGAAGGATGATGAGTTTTATTTAATTAGGAGTTTTTGCTTTATTAAGTATGAGCAAGCTTATACTTTAGGAGACAGTACTTCACAAGATTTATGTGATTCAGCTTGTGAAGAACAAGCAAACTTTACTAGATGAATGAGGTGTGTCTTAATACTTAAAGGACAGACAAGCTTTCTAGATTAGTAATTTTGGCTTTTTATTTTAAGTACAGGCTATCTAAAAATAAAAGTAAAATGAGCTTCAGAAGCTTAATGTAATGATGCTTAAAACATGAAGAAAGGAAAAGCTTTTGCATGGCCTAAATTTTGAAGTATGACTGATTTTTACTTGATTATGAGGTGTGGCCTAAGACATGATATATTGTGGAGCCTGATGAGAACCAAAAACGGCCAATGAAATTTAAATTGCCATAAAGATCGCTCATAAAATATAGAAAAGGCAATTTTTCTGAAGGGAGTTTTTTTGTTGTGTATGGTGGGAGGCTGAAACGATTAAAAGTAAAGGTGTGAGAATAATTCTAAGCCTTATTAGAAGCTAAGCAAAATCCTTGAATGTGAAAATAAAAAATAGATTTCATAATGAGAGTAATGATGAAGGATGGAGTTGTGAAAGTATTCATGTGGTTATGTTGAATAATGAATGTATTAAATGAGTGTACTCGAAGGTCTCTAGCGAAGAGACTAGGAGGCATGAGAGGCTTAATGCATTTGATGGTCTCTGAAGAAGAAACTATGAAGAAACTGGCTGAATTATTGAGGGTATGATTTACTTGAATGAGAATGAAGGACTATATTGAAAAGATTGACTGCACAATTGAGAGTATAATTATCTTGAATGAGAATTAAGTACTGTATTGAAGAAACTGAAAGATTGAGTTTATAATTAACCTGAATGAGAAAGGACTGTATTGAAGATACAGTGTATAGATAGAGGACAGAGCTCAGTAAAGTGTGGTAATAGGAAGTGTATTATCTTTGTTTGAAGTAGTAAAATGGAGTGTAACTTACTTTGTACAGAATAATTTTAATGAAGGTGTGAAATTGATACAAGTGGTTGATTAAAAGCAGTTTTTCTGCCTAAAACCATAGCATTTTTAACTCTTTGGGCCTACCCTCTTTAACTCATGCAGTTCATGAATAAACAGAGTGTGAAGTGCACTGTTTCAAATTAGCCTGTGAATTACCCCTCCAATGAGCATGTTGTAGAATGTTGTCAATCATTGGTTGCAATTAGAAAGAATTATACTGGCCTCATGACATGTAGAGAGGAAGACCAGTAACTATCTGTAAGATTTTAGGCAGAAAAAAACAGAGTTTTAAAAGGGATATGAGACATTTCTGGTTTTATCTATGTAACTATATTTTTATGTACTTTATTTTATTAAGAAGTGATAGTAAGCTCTGTTTTACTGGCTAAGATCCCTGTATGGGTTTGCCCTCTGAGCTCCGTTACTTTTTTAATTTTTAAGAACGTCAGGATATTTTTTGGAGGGGCCCTGCTTGCAACTACTGATTGAAGACCAGGGCCTCACTGGAAGAGCATTTTGGACAGGTAAGTGGAATATTTAGAATGTATTATATTACATGTTGTATGTGTTTTTGTATTAACTATAATGTTTTTTTTTTGTAGGTGGACATTTATGGAGGGCTCTATCTGGGATAAAGCACTGGAGACCAGAGCATTGCTGGAGGGGCATTTTGGGGGCATTTTACACCATTCTATTTTAGTAAGGATATTTATTTTTAGTAGTAATGTAGGTTTGCTTATTTGATGTAATGTAGGGTTTTTTATTTTCTGTAAGTTTTGTTTTTTAATTTGTGTAATTAGTGGGGTGCTATGGATTTTATTAGGGGTTAGATATGCAGTTTAGGGGTTAATAGGGTAGGGTAGAGGGGAATTAATAGGATAGGGTAGATGGGGGGTTAATAGGGTAGGGTAGAGGGGGGTTAATAGGATATGGTAGAGGGGAGTTAATAGGGTAGGGTAGATCAGGGTTAATTAGTTAGAGGGGGGTTTATAGCATGGGATAGGGTAGGAAAGGGTTAATAGTGTAGTGTTTAGACTTGGTGTAATGAGGACCCTCATGGCACTTATAGTGTTAATTGGAAGGGTTAAGTATTGTCCCATAAGGGTCTGTATATACCCTTATAAGACTAATGAGGTTAATTAGAGGCTCATGAGGGTCTATATAGAACCCCATGAGTGATGGGGTTAATTTTAGGTGGCAGGGGTTAATATTTTATTTAGCGCAGGTCCTTGCAGGACATTTACGGTCCTTTAAAGACCAGCAAGGTGGGAAATTTGAATTTTTAAATGCAGCGGGGGTCCTGATAGGGACCCCCAATGCAAGGGGTAATATGGGGACACTGCAGGGGTACCCCCAGTGGCAGGGGTTTGGTGTTTATCTGCCAAGCGGGACCCCGCAGCAAGGGCTGAAGTCAGTAGCCTGCGGGGGTTCCCGCAGGCTTTCAGCAACCATGATGGCAATCTCTTTTGCCATTGGCTACGTCTTACCCATTACTACAGGTTTGACTAATTGATCCTGTTCACGGCCGCACATCCAACGTGTGACAGACAGCGTTGCAGTTTTGCGTCTCCGGCCCGTAGCTTGCAGCCCCTGCCAATTGAACACAAGGGATTTTAAAGCCCGCAGCCATTGCGGGCCTCATGTTGGAGTAACTGGCCTCCAATTTAATGAGGCTGTAAGACACTAGAGAGACTGTGTTTGCATACACTGTTTTCTTTAGACCCATACAGGGACTATTTGTTTGATTTACAACAGTGATTTTAAAACAGAGCCTTTAAGCACCTCTTAATAAAATAAAGTACATAGCAGTATACAGATACAAAGGTATATTATGTACCAAGTAAATTCCAGAAGCCTTCCATATTCCTTTATACACTTCTTAATAAAATAAAGTACATAAAAGTAAAGACATTGAGCCTGATTCAATTGAGCTTTCAAATGTTACTGTAGCCCGTGAGGTCGCAAGTTAATTTACTATTCAATTGGCGTCTTTTTGTGGGCTCCAAACGGCCGAGAAAAATTTGCGATGGTTAAACCCGTAACTTAAAGCCTCCCAAAGCCTTTGATCTTTTACCTTTGCAAGAGTTACGTTGGCTAAAATCGCAAATCACTATTAAATTGCTCAATTTCCCCAAGCTGCAAATGTTTTCACACCTGTAAATAGCAAAAGAACGAGAAAATCCTACGAGTGCTAGAGAGGACCCGCAAGCGAGTTAAACACCTATTTGTAGCACTGTAAATGCAAATAAAAAATCAATACTGCACTGTAAATAACGGGAAAGCGATGATAGACATTAGAATTAATTGCACAACAGTCTCAAGCCCTCAAATAGGAAGTATATAAGATTTATTTTTATGTTTCATTTCGGGGTTAAATCAATCTCGGGTATCAATGAGTTAATACATATCAGGCCACCCAGATGGACTGGAATAGTATTGGCATTTATTTTCATAATTATTTGTTTTACGGATTTGCGAGTCTGATCGCATATCGGACCAGCGAACCTAATTGATTGACATGTAACTAGTTATGTCGCGAACATCAAATTTTCGGTTCGCGAACAGCGGACCGGAACTTCCATCAAATGTTCGCGAACGGGCGAACCCGACGAACCGCCATAGATTTCAATGGGCAGGCGAGTTTCAAAAGCCACAGGGACTCTTTCTGGCCACAATAGTGATGGGAAAGTTGTTTCAAGTGGACTAACACCTGGACTGTGGCATGCCGGAGAGGGATCCATGGCAAAACTCCCACGGAAAATTACATAGTTGATGCAGAGTCTGGTTTTAAGCCATAAAGGGCATAAATCACCTAACATTCCTAAATTGTTTGGAATAACATGCTTTAAAACATCAGGTATGATGTTGTATCAATCAGGTAGTGTAAGGGTTACACCGCTTCATAGTAACAGACCAATCTCCCCGTTTAATGCACCGCAAACAACCGCAAACAGTCCCTTTGCACAACCGCAAACTCCCCATTTGCACAAGGTTGGATACCAAGCTAGCCATGTCCTGTTCCTTGTCCTCACTGATGTCATTGAAGGTCTCTTCCTCCACCCAGCCACCAAGGGTCGCCGAAAGGTAACAAAAAGCCCCCTGGGATGCCTGCTGTGTTTGGTCTTCCACCTCCTCAAAGCCACCTTCCTCCTCTGACTCCTCTTCTTCAGACTCCCAGAGTCTGGGGGCTTCCACTGCCCAGCATGGAAGATTATACACAGGTCAGTGTCTGGGGGCTTCCACTGCACAGCATGGAAGATTATAAGCGTTGCCTCTGTCTGCGTTATTATAAGGTGTGTACTGTTAAGTTGTACTATTCCTATCGGTTTAATCCCTGTTACGTCCAGGGGACGTGTATATGGCATGAATTTTTGAAAGCGGGAGATGGAAAAAGATGCTTGGTCGGTCCTCCCACTTCAAATTTGGGGCACTGCGCGTGCAATCTAAGGTGCCACCAGATATGAGTATCACTGTGCACTGGCAAAAGTTGGCAGAGTAGATGCAATAGGCTTCACACACACGCCTGTTGGCAGGCAATTGCTATTCAATCTATTACAGTCAAAAAAGTGTTGTTTTATGTCACTGAGCACAATATAAGCTGTGAGCCTGACACAGGCAGGCAACTGAAATTAGATTACAGGAAAAAAAATGGTTGTTTTCTATGTATGTTACACCACCAGGTATGAGTAGTTAAAATAAGCACAATATAAGCTGTTAGGTGTTAGCCTGTCACACACACACGCTGGCAGGCAGGCATAGATTACACAAAAAAAAATATAAAATAAAATAAATGATGTTCAAAGTTTCCTCAATGATAAAGTATAGGGGGCGACCCGAAAAGCGCATGTGTTTCGCCATTCGCGGCGGACGCGAACATGCGAACATCGCCGCAAATAGTTCTCCGGCGAACTGTTCAGGGCATCACTACATGTAACCTCCATGTTTTACTGCCGTAATAATGCCATTCTCATTTTCTATTGGCGGATTCGAAATGGGAAGTTACGGGCTTACCTAATTGAACATGTTACCGTCCTGAACTGCCACGAACTAGTGCATGGTTTATGAAGTCGGCTTTGGGCCACTAACTTGCAAAAGGGAGCCCACAAAACACCCGCAGACATACGACCCACAAAGATAGAGTTGCAGGATTGCAATTGAATCAGGCCCCTACAATGGTATATCACATTCCTAGTGAAATCTAGAAACCTTCCATATCCCTCATAAATGTACATGAAGTAATTAATAAGGTAATGGCAGAAAAGATATAAAGTTACAGGCCCCAGCTCTTCCTACAAATACAGGTAAAGCTTTTAACAAAATATACACGGCCAGTTACATTATTATGACCATTATTATGACCTGCTAATATTCCAAATAACTACTGTGTGCAGCATGGACAGCAGCTACATAGTGTGGAAGTGAGTTAAAAGGATGTTGGAAGATTGCGAAATGTATCTGGAACCATGCAGACTGCAGTGCATACAACAGTAGCTGCAGAGTGGGTGGTGGAGGATCCATATGGCAAACATGGCGATCAAGGTGATCCCACAGGTGCTCAATAGGATTCAAGTCTGGGGAATTTGCATGCCAGGGAAGTACTTTGAAGTCTTCTTTGTGCTCCTCCAACCTTTCCCAGACAATTCTGGCCATATGACATGATGCGTTGTCTTGCTGGAAGATCCCATCCGCTCCGGGGAGAAAGTCAACATGTATGGGTGTACTTGATCTGCAAGGATAGATAGATAACTCAATCAGAGGAAAGTGCCCTACAGAGATATGAGTGGACCCAGCCAAGCAAAAACACATTCAGCTCCTCCAGCTTGTGTTCTTCAAACAATGATTGCCATCTGTTTGTTCTCGAGATTTCAAGCCTGACATGCAAACAACTCAATTGTATTGTAATCTATTTTGTCCCATTGTTTCCCAGATAAGCTAATTACATCTCCTGTGTGCTAGACAGCTAGAGATGGCAGGATGTGTGTTAAAGGTTAGGCCTATTGCTCTCAGGAAGCTACTGTTAGACCCCATGTGTAATCTGTCTCCTGTGCTTGTCTGCCACTCTCTGCCATTGTTGTATACAACCCCTCTGTACCTAACTGCTATAAATATTGTTTGACTTTCCAAAAATAAACCAATTGACTGCTGAGACATATAGCAAGCCTATTTTCTCTTTTATTTGCTCCTGGTGGCTGTGATACTGATGTTACAAGTCAAACAACAAAAAAGATATAAACTTTAACAAACTAGTTCAATAAATGAAAATATTTGAGTTGAAGCAGGCCCCAGAACAGGCTCTGTCTTGAGATGATATACATGTGGTATTATTTATGAGAATGATAACTCTAAATATTGTTTTTATTTAAATGATTCACAAAGCCGTAATTTAAAAAAAGGTGTAAACATATCTTCACAGCTCACACCATAAGTCTTAGGTTCTTATTCAATTGAGCAATTGTAAGTTACTGGAGCACGTAAAAGAATTTGCTGATCAACTGGCGTTTTTTAGCTACCTGCAAAGGATTTAGAAGGTCAAAATCCCTGCAATTGCTAAAACCCTTTGATCTTTCAAGCCTGTAAATGTTGCAATTAGCAAATCGCTATTCAATTGCTACAATTCCTCAAGCCCGCAAATGTTCTCACACCCGTAAGTGGCAAATGTGGAAGAAAATCCTATCAGCACCAGGTAGGACTCTCAAAGGGTTAAACACCTGTTCGTTGCACTATAAATGCAAATAAAAAATCAATACTGCACTTTAAAAGATGAGGAAAGTGATGAAATACATTAGAATTAATTTCACAACGGTCTCAAGCTCATAAATCTGAAACAAAAAAAAATAAAAAATGTTTCATTTCCCTGTGATATCAATCTCGGTAATATCAATCTCAGTAATCAAGGAGTTAATACATATAAGAACCTCTCAAACCCCAAAACACGAAAAACATACTGATAAACACAATAATAACAAAATAAACACTCACCCACAGCACGCAGGGACAGCCATGATGTCTGGACGTGAGGTTACACACAAATTTAACCTGAAATTCCCCAGTTTCAGCACTCAAAGTCGGCTAAGAGAGAAAAAATGGCCCGTCATTAACTCATGGGGGTCAATACAAACCTCCATAAGCCCTTCATTAACCCTGTCACTCATGGGGGCCAATACAAACCCCCATAAGCACTTAATTAAACCCCTTTCACTCATGGGGGTCAATACAGACTCTCATAATCCATTAATTAACCCTGTCACTCATGGGGGTCAATACAGACCCACACAAGCCAATAATTAACCCTATACCTCCAATAGGGATCTATATAGATCCCTATAGGACACTAACTCATGTAATAACACTATAAGTGCCATGAGGGTAATCCAGGACCCGCATGATACAAAGTGTAAGCACAAAACTATTAACCCTAACTATACACCATTAACCCAACCCTGGGTACACCATTAACCCAACAGTACACATTTAACCCTAACAGTACCTATGTAATCCTAACTGGGCCTATTGACCCCTAAATGGGCCTATTTTACCCCATCAAAGACTATTTAACACAGTCTCTTATGGGGGTGTATACAGACCCTCATAAGCCTCTATTTAACCCCATCAGTCCCATAAGGGTATATAAAGACCCTTAAGGGGCAGTTACAACTCTAACTTTAACCACATAAGTGCCATGACGGTCCTCAAGGACCCTCATGACACAAAGTACAAGCACTACACTGCACAATACCCCCCAATAAAACATTACATCTAAAATATCCCCCTCTACACTAACCTATTAATACCTACACTACCTACCTACACTACCTACCCGCTAATAACCCCCCCCACCCCAATAATTACAGAAAATAAAAAAGTTTAAATCAAAGAAAATAAAAAAATCAACATTACAGAAAATACTAAACCTACATTACAACCCCCCCCCCCCCACTACAGAAAATGAAAAAAAATACACACTTGAAAAGGAAATACATACAAAATATATACATTACAATACAATACAATATAAATAAAATAATATACAATACCCCCTATCTAAAATACATACATGCCCCTATCTAAAATACATTAAATTCTATCTAAAATACACACATACCACCCTATCTAAAATACATTAAATCCTATATAAAATACACACATACCCATATCTAAAATACATTAAATCCTATCTAAAATACATACAAACCCCTCTATCTAAAACACATTAAGTCCTATCTAAAATACATAATACCCCCTATCTAACATACAATAAATCCTATCTACATACACAAACCCTAAATCTAACCTAAAATAGAATAATTAAGACTACTTACCTTTGCAGATGTCCCTTCAGATCACCCCCTAGGAAAAAAAAAAAAAAATAGTACAACACAGTACATAGAATAAATAAACATTCTAAATATTCTAAATAATCTACTCACCTTTCGAGCATGTCCCCATCCTTCTTATTTTCTTCTCCGGCATGGCCCCTGTTAAAAATAAACATTAGATTAGTACTAAATACATACACACAAAATAAAATACAATAAGCATAATATACATTGAACTTACCTTGGGGCAATGTCCCTGTGCTCCTCCTTTTATGCCCCGGATGGGCCCTGAAAAAATCTGCGCTTTAAAAAAAAAAAATGGAGCTCCACACTCGCACAGCTCCCCAATGCTATTGCGGCCCCTAGAGCCTTTTCTGGAAGAAAATTGGCAATTGCGCCTTCTGATTGGCTGAAAATGCTATCAATCAAATGTCAGCCAATCAGAAGGCGCTAAGGTGTGAGCCAATCATAATGGGATACACACCCATATCCCATTCTTATTGGCTAATGCACCTGTCAATCTTTTTTAAACCAATCAGAAGGCTTTATTGCCTTCAGCCAATCACAATGGGATATACCCCACTGGGTAATTGGCTGAAGGCATCTGCACATTCTGATTGGCTGCAGTCTAATTGACAGTGACAATAGCCCGTGGAGGTATATCCCAAAGTGATTGGCTGAAGGCAAAAGAAAAAAAAGATTGACAGGTGCATTAGCATACACCCCCATATCCCATTCTGATTGGCTCACACCTTGGCACCTTCTGATTGGCTGAAATTTGATTGACAGTGTTTTCTGTCAATCAGAAGGTGCCATTCCCAATTTTGTTCCAGAAAAGGCTCTAGAGGCCTCAATAGCGCCGGGAGCTCTGCGAGTGCGGAGCTCCATTAGTTTTTATTAATTTTTTTTTTAGAGAGCTGATTTTTCCAGGGCCCAGCCAGGCCAGAAAAGGAGGAGCCCAGGGACATTGCGCCAAGGTAAGTTCAATGTATATCATGTTTATTTTTTTTTTTTGTGTATGTATTTAGTACTAATCTACTGTTTATTTTTAACAGGGACTGGAGAAGAAAATAAGAATGCTGGGAAGGTGAGTAGATTATTTAGAATGTTTATTTATTCTATGCCGTGTGTTGCACTCATTTTTTTTCTTCCTAGGGGGCCGATATGAAGGGACATCTGCAAAGGTAAGTGGTCTTAATTATTCTATTTTAGGTTAGATTTAGGGTTTGTGTTTGTAGATAGTATTTACTGTATGTTAGATAGAGGAGTATGTATGTATTTTAGATAGGATTTAATGTATTTCAGAAAGAGGGGTATGTGTTTATTTTAGAAAGGATTTAATGTTTTTTAGATAGAGAGGTATGTATGTATTTTAGATAGGATTTAATGTATTTTAGATAGTGGGTATGTGTGTATTTTAGATAGGATTTAATGTATTTTATATAGAGGGGATTGTATGTATTTTAGATAGGGGGTATTACATTTTTTTTGATTTTTATAGTATTGTATTGTAATGTATATATGCTGTATGTATTTCCTTTAAAGGTGTGTATTTTTTTTCTAATGTAGCTTTTTTATTTTCTGTAATGTAGATTTTTTATTTTCTGGGACTCAGGCTTTTTTATTTTCTGTGACTTAGGTTTTATTATTTTTTGTGAGTTAGGTTTTATTATTTTCTGTAATTAGTGGGGTTGGGGTTATTAGCGGGTAGGTTGTGTAGGTGTTAATAGGGGGGTTTAGTTTAGATTTAATGGTTTATTGGACGGTATAGTGCAGTGTAGTGTTTTTACTTAGTGTCTTGAGGGTCCTGGAGAACCCTCATAGCACTTATGGGGTAATGTTAGGCTTCTAACTGTCATGAGGGTCTTTATATACCCTTATGGTACAAATGGGGTTAAATAGAGCCTTATGAAGGTCTGTATAGACACCCATAAGAGACCGGGTTAAAATAGTGTAGTGCTTACACTTTGTGTCATGAGGGTCCTGGATGACCCTCATGGCACTTATAGTGTTATTACATGTGTTCATTAGTGTGCTATAGGGATCTATATAGCTGAGGCACCCAGTACACTCACATTGTGTGACAAACAACATTGCAACACTTTTTTATTGCCCCGTCATTTTTTACAGCCATGTTGCTAGTTATTATATACATATTGAAAAACAGATTCAGTGCTGTTCATCAATCAATACCTTCCATTAGTGAAAATGTATAATGAATAGATGGCCATAATTATTACAACGGGTTAGTTACAAATGATATTTCATGAATACATTACAATTGCATGTAACAGACTGAAAGCACCCAATTTACATAATTACATTTTAAGGTATATATGAACAGTAGTTCAAAAAGCATACAAGCTGAAATATTGTTAAACTGGTTATGCAAATAGCAGAAATTAGGTCATTTTATTCAAAAAATTTGAACTTTGGATATTTGCTGTATTGAGTGCCAATTTCAATTTGAGGCTTACCAATAAATACATAATAACATATATACCACAGACTACATTTTTCATATCTAAATGTTTTTCTTAATGATTTATTTTTTCTTATGTCTGAATTAGTACTTAAATACTACACAAGGATAAGAAAAAATAAGATAGGTAAGGCCATATTTCCTAGCACCTAATTGGAGCACATCTGAATATTTTAAAATTGTTCTCTGTGATTGGAAAATATCTGTAGGAGCCAAGTATTTGAAAAAGTTTAGTCACACAGGCCCACATACACTCAGTTTTGTGGTAACAGCTTTTACCATTCACTCTAGGTGAGGCTTCTCTCCCCTTCTCCCCAGATCACTGTAGCAGTATGTGCCCAATGTTTTTTTTTTTTAATTTCATTAGCCATTTTTAGGTAGAGGATAAGGATCATGTGTCTACTAATCAATGGTCACATGCCTAATATTTTGAGTTACTTTAATTTTTGTGAGGGCATGATGGACATGTGCTAAATTAACCAATGAGATGCTTAACATAATGAGTTTATTGTTTGAATGTAATATCTATAGGCATTATGATTTTCAATGCATATGTATCTTTATCTTGGAATTTTTTACAGTCATGGGTATGTCCATTTAAGAAATCCAAGGACCCAGCCACATGTTCCCTTTAGCTATTTTATTTGGAAAAAAATATACAATTTACGCTATTATATTTGGAAACTTGTGTTACTTTTGCTGCGATATTATACTGGTATAGTGTTTTCTACATAGGTATTTTTAGTGTTCCAGTGATTATATAAAAAAAATGTTTGTATAATTTAGTACAGGTTTTTAATTTAAACAAATATGAATTTGTCAATTTTCATGGTGTGTCATGAGTATTGAAAAACCTGTACTACTCTCAAATATTTGGTATGTTGTCCTTTTGGAAATTAATATGGAAAAGACTGTTAATATCAATAACAATCAATATCAATGTATTAATATAAAAAAAAAAATGTTATTATATATTTGACAATTTTTTATATTCTGAATTCTTACTACATGATATGTAAGTGTTGTCCTCATGAAATAAACAGAACTATTATATAAAAAGATATTTATTATAATGAATAAAAATAACATCAAATCAGTATCCTTCAATATAACAATAAAACTGGTATAAATAATTGTAACAGATATAATATCAAGGTATACCAAGTGATGAAGAATCCTTTATTATCACATTGTCCACATAATCATATATAAATCATGCCCAATATGCTTAATATAATTGATATGGTAATTATGATATCAGAGATGGGTTAATTATTTTTGGTATGTTTTACAAATATCTTTTTATTAAGATACTATATTATTTTAAAATTATATAAATGTTATAGTCTAATTATGATAATATCTCAAATTTAAAAATAAAATGTTTTTCATTACAATTAGATACTAAATCAAAATATGTTGGATTGCTATAACATCTGATTTTTATAATATTTAAAAAAATGAATCTGTAAGTTATATTTCGACTTACAAGTTACAAGATTATGGTTATATTGTTCTATTCAGATTAATTTTGATATAGCAAGATAATGTAAATAACTTTATAGTAAATTAACAAAATATTTCCATAATTGTCATGAAAAGAAATATAGAGAAAGTAAACCCTTATGCGATACCCAAAGTCAATGTCTTGTGCTTGGTTCCATCAAATGACTAGGCCCAAGGAAGTGTGAACCTTTTATTTTATTTCAAAATACTTTCCTGTTCTTGGTATGTAAGTGTGTAAATTATTTTGTGAGCTGTGAAAATGTATTTGTTGCTCCTGCAGTATACATTTTAAATATCTATGTGTTTTGGGAGTGTCCCAATAGTATGTGCTAGGAGTGTGTTATGAGTATGTATTCTAAATGTGTTTGTGTATGTGTTTCTGAATGTCTGCCCTCAATGGAGGGTGTTTTTTTTTTTTCCCTTTTGTTCCAGTTCTGTAATTATAGTCAAGCTTAATTTTCTTATCGGGAAGTGATATGTGTCTAAAATCCAGTCAGAACCATGATGATGTCATAGGTATACAAGGTATTGTGTGGGATTGTTCACAGAAAATAATAGTAAGATATTAACCTAAAATTAGGGGGCTACATAAGATTTTAATAAAAAGGAAAAATGTATTCAGAAACAATCCTTTTGACCTTAAAATGTAAATAAAAGCAATATCTACTTACATTTTGACATTTCAATGTAAAACTACCACATGTTGCATGCCATAGACAAATTAATTAAATGGGAAACCAGACACTATAGAAAAATACTCCCATAAAAGATATCACTATTTATCTATTGAAATTATCAGTGAGTATTTTTCCAAGTTACAAAACTAATCTCTTAAGATTAAGGAAGGCTGAGGTAATTAAAATCCTATTTCAGTGAGAAACATACCAAAATAAATATATTTGTTTATATACTGTATATGAAAACACATAAAATAATATACATGGATATATGGATATATAAAATATATAATAAAAATGTAATATTAGGTTATTATAAAATGTGATTTTATTAATAGAAATGTCTTGACAGGTAACTTTGCCTTTAGGGTATGTTCTCAATGGCATCAGACTGGTGATAAATATGAGGAGGAGTACCTAATGAATAATATATTGGAGCTAGGATTGTTCTTAAAAAGATTTTTTGCTATTATAGCAAAACCTATGCTCCAGTGAAAGTTTACATGCTGAGGACATTTTGTTACTAGTATAGATGCATATCTGCTAATTTAATTTAGATGTTACCAAACATTCTGAAAATTAAAACTAAAATGTATATATTCTAATAGTTTAAAAATCATCAAATGCTGTTAGCATATTAATTGTAGTTACTTTAAAATGATATAATGTTATATGATGCAGTTTATATGGCTTATGTGTTCAGATTTATACTCACTTTAAAAGGGAAATGGAATTCATTCAAAGGTTATATTAGTTTGAAATGTGTGTCCTGTGTTCGCATATTTACAACTTCTGTTGTGAAAAAAGTAATGTTTTCATTTTAACCACTATACAAACAGTATGTTAACAGTAATTATAAAATCTGTTTATTTGTAGAAATAAGCAGCTGTTGACATTTTCTAAGGTACATAAAAAAGAGCGATACATTAATATTTACAGGTATTTTGCACATGTGAAATGATATATAGCTCATGAAAATGAAAGGCAGCAGGTAATAGGAATACCCACATTAAAAATGGTTTGAATGCACTTCAGAAGTATGCATTTAGTATTCTCAAGAAATATACTACTTTTGTTATATTGTATTGAGTAAGCTCAATAAATATACTATATTTGTTATATATGATGTAAACTAAACCACAAATAAGTGTTGCTTTTTCATGGCTATTCCATTTTTAATTAGAAAATATCTGGTTATTTTATTAATTAACCTATAAAACAGATAAACCATTTTATGTGTACTTAAATCTCCTTGTCCTAGAATTAAATATTTACAGGATTTTATCATTTTTTCTACAAAGCAACCTTTCAATTTACAATCATATTTAATACTCCCTATGCCAAGATTAAATGTTATGTTTTATTGTTTCAGTAGGTTTCTTTTAATTACTTATTATAAATTGATTTAAACAGAGTATTGCTTTTTCAAAATATTAAATTGTAAAATAATCATTTACTAATACATCTAATAATCACATGTGAGGTACACCGGTATCATGTATTTGTTTTGCACTCTCAAGTAACAGAAACCAAGTTAATACAGTGCCATGCAAAAGTATTCACCCCCTTGACTTTTTATCTATTTTGTTATTTTGCAGCCTTAAGTTCAAAATCTTTTGTTAATCTGAATTTTATGTGATGGATCAGAACACAATAGTCTAAGTTGGTGAAGTGAAATGAGAAAAATATATACATAAAACTATTATTTAGAAATAGAAAACAGAAAATTGGCATGTGCGTATGTATTCACCCCCTTTGTTATGAAGCCCATAAAAAGCTCTGGTGCAACCAATTACCTTCAGAATTCACATAATTAGTGAAATGATGTCCACCTGTGTGCAATCTAAGTGTCACATGATCTGTCATTACATATACACACCTTTTTTGAAGAGCCACAGAGGCTGCAACACCTAAGCAAGAGACACCACTAACCAAACACTGCCATAAAGACCAAAGAACTCTCCAAACAAGTAAGGGACAATGTTTTTGAGAAGTACAAATCAGGGTTAGGTTTTAAAAAATATCTAAATATTTGATGATCCCCAGGAGCACCATCAAAACTATCATAATCAAAAGGAAAGAACATGGCACAACAGAAAACCTGCAAAGAGACAGCCACTCACCAAAACTCACAGACCGGGCAAGGAGGGCATTAAGAGAGGCAGCACAGAGACCTAAGGTAACCCTGGAGGAGCTGCAGAGTTCCAAAGCAGAGTCTGGAGTATCCGTACATAGGACAACAATAAGCCGTACGCTCCATAGAGTTGGGCTTTATGGTAGAGTGGCCAGAAGAAAGCCATTACTTTCAGCAAAAAACTAAATAGCACGTTTTGTGATTGCCAAAAATGTATGGAGGAAGGTGCTCTGGTCTGATGAGACAAAAATTTTACTTTTCGCCCATCAAAGAAAATGCTATGTCTGGTGCAAACCCAAAACATCACATCACCCAAGGAAAACTATGTTATTCAGCAGCCGGGACTGGGAAACTGGTCAGAGTTGAGGGAAAGATGGATGGTGCTAAATACAGGGATATTCTTGAGCAAAACCTGTACCACTCTGTGCGCGATTTGTGGCTAGGACGGAGGTTCACCTTCCAGCAGGACAATGACCCCAAACACACTGCTAAAGCAACACTTGGGTGGTTTCAGGGGAAACATGTAAATGTGTTGGAATGGCCTAGTCAAAGCCCAGACCTCAATCCAATAGAAAATCTGTAGTCAGATTGCTGTTCACAAGCGCAAACCATCCAACTTGAAGGAGCTGGAGCAGTTTTGCAAGGAGGAATGGGCAAGAATCCCAGTGCTAAGATGTGGCAAGCTCATAGAGACTTATCCAAAGTGACTTGGAGCTGTGATTGCTGCAAAAGGTGGCTCTACAAAGTATTGACTTTAGGGAAGTGAACTGTTATGCAGATTGACTTTTTCTGTTATTTTGGCCTGTTTGTTGTGTGCTTCACAATAAAAAAAAACATCTTCAAAGTTGTGGGCATGTTCTGTAAATTAAATTATGCAAATCCTCAAACAATCCATGGTAATTCCAGGTTGTGAGGCAACAAAAAACGAAAAATGGCAAGGGGGGTGAATACTTTTGCAAGGCACTGTATATTCAGCCAGGTCTCCCTAAAATGATTTACATTTACATATATTCACCCAGGGACAACCATAATTATAATGTAAACACATATATATTTAACCAGCTTCACCTATAAGCATACAAATGTATGCATATTCAGCTAGGGTCACCAATCATTATAATATAAATACATAAATATTTTACCAGGATCAACTATAATTAAACAAATGTACACATATTCAGCAAGGGTCACCTATAATTAGCATAATACTATTTAAATGTACATATAACGGCACTGTAAGTCATTCTAATGGCAAAAGTATTTCCAGATTGACTTATGTTAATTATAATTAACCACATATTATATGCATTATTAGCTACATACACAAACTCTCACATTCCATGTTAAGGGCCACTGTGGTCTTACATTTTAAATATACTCTTTTGAATAATTACACTTGAAAATAGGCAATATCTTTTTAGAATGTAAAAAAATATTACAGCCCCTAATTTATTACCTTTTTTATACAAGTATGCCCATTTTGAATCTGCAGTTTTAGTTTTAGTGATCTACTTCCAGAAATGAAAGCAGACTGAATACACAGTAAGTTTCTATTTACATAATGTGAATTGGACACTTGAAACTGTCAGTGTTTTCATTAAGTCCAATAGAAGCTAATTAGTTTACACGGTATCTCCCTCCCCCTTGATAAAATAGCTGCAAGGAGAAGGCTCAGTAAAAGAAATGGAAACATTCAGGGCCCTATTAAATTCGAGCTGCGGATGAAATCGTATCTCGCAAAGGCAGTTTTCCTGCTGTTTGCGAGTACCGAATCTCTCGCAGCCTGATTTGCGATATGACTGCGAGAAAATGGCCGAGAATAGGCTCCGAGAGAGCTACGTAGCCTTAAATCTATGCATGAGTCTCGCATATCGTAAGAATCCCTACGTGGACAAAAAGTCCACACAAGGGATCCGAAAGCCTCTACGTGCTGACTCGGAACAGCCCGAGACAGCAGTGTGAGGCTCCCCCCTGCACCCTATACACATCCCCATGCTGCAGGGGTCTCTATCAGGACCCCTGCAGCACCCCCACATTAACCCCTTGCAGCGGGGGTCCCCAATCTGCATAGATCAGGCCCCCCGCTGCATTTAAAACTTTTAAATTCCCCGCCGCGTCTCCTTAAAGGGGCCGCGGCACACTATTACCCAATTCCGGCCACGGCACTTAAAATTAACCCCCCTCTATGCTGGGGGTCCCCATCGGGACCCCTGAAGTGTCCCCATATAAACCCCCTGCAGAGGGGGTCCCCGATCGGCACCGATCGTGACCCTGCTGCAATTTAATTTTAAATTTCCCGCCTTGCGGGTCCTCAAAGGACCGTAAAGGTCCTGAAAGGACTCGCACTAAAAATATTAACCCCAGGCAACTATAATTACCCCATTAACTCATGGTGGTCAATCCAGACCACCATAAGGCCTAAATTAACCCATTAACTCATGGTGGTCAATACAGACCACCATAAGGCCTAAATTAACCCATTAACTCATGATGGTCAATCCAGACCAACATAAGGCCTAAATTAACCCATTAACTCATGGTGGTCAATCCAGACCACCATAAGGCCTAAATTAACCCATTAACTCATGATGGTCAATACAGACCACCATAAGGCCTAAATTAACCCATTAACTCATGATGGTCAATACAGACCACCATAAGGCCTAAATTAACCCATTAACTCATGGTGGTCAATACAGACCACCATAAGGCCTAAATTAACCCATTAACTCATGATGGTCAATACAGACCACCATAAGGCCTAAATTAACCCATTAACTCATGGTGGTCAATACAGACCACCATAAGGCCTAAATTAACCCTTTAACTCATGGTGGTCAATACAGACCACCATAAGGCCTAAATTAACCCATTAACTCATGATGGTCAATACAGACCACCATAAGGCCTAAATTAACCCATTAACTCATGATGGTCAATACAGACCACCATAAGGCTCTATTTAACCCCATCAGTCCCATAAGGGTATATTATTACCATTATGGGCCTGTTACAACCCAACATTAACCACATAAGTGCCATGATGGTCCTCAAGGACCATCATGACACTAACTACAAACACTACACTATAACCCCCAATAAACCATTTAATCTAAACTAACCCCCCTCTACACTAATCTATTAACACTTACACTACCTACCTACACTACCTACCCCCTAATAAACCTCCCCAACACTCTAATTACAAAAAAAAACCTACAGTACAGAAAACAAAAAAACCTACAGTACAGAAAACAAAAAAACCTACAGTACCGAAAAAAACAAAAAAATTACAACCCCAAACCCCACTAGAGAAAACAAAAAAATACATTACAACCCCACCCCCTAACTACAGAAAATAAAAAAATTACACACCTGAAAAGGAAAGACAGATAAACACAATACAATACATACATATAATACATTACATACATTACATACAATACATGACATTACACATAAGATATTAAATATAATATATTACATATAATATATTAAATATAATATATTAAATATAATATATTAAATATAATACATTACATACAATACATGACATTACATATAATATATTAAATATAATATATTACATATAATATATTAAATATAGTCCAAATCAAATACCCCCTATCTAACTAACATACAATCTATTTAATATAAAATAAATCCTAACTATATCAAATACATCCCCCTATCTATCTAATATACAAAAAATCCTAACTACATACACAGACCCTAATTCTAAAATAAAATAAAATGATTACAGTCCTAACTACACAGACCCTAATTCTAAGCTAAAATCAATAAATTAAGACCACTTACCTTTAAGATGTTGCTTCAGATCACTAACCTATGGGTCAAAAAAAAAAAAATTAGTACAAAACATTAACATCCAATAAATAAACATTCTATACATTCTAAATAATATACTCACCTTTACAGCATGTCCCGTCACTGTTTAGCTCTTCCGGCGCGGCCCTGTTAAAAAAAAACACAATACATGAATACATTAATACAATATATCAACAATAAATAAAATACACATATAAACATCTAATTAACTTACCTCCCCGCAATGTCCCCGGCCTTCTCTCCTTCAGCCATCCGCGCTCAAAAAAAAAACAACTAACGGAGGTCTGCACTCGCAGACCTCCCCGACGCTAATAAACCTCCCGGAGTCGTTTCCGGGAGGAAATTGGCATTGGCGGCTTGTGATTGGCTGAAAAAGCTGTCTATCAATTTCAGCCAATCAAAAGTCGTCAATGTGTGAGCCAATCAGGATGGGATACACCCCAATATCCCACCCTGATTGGCAAAAACACTTGTCTATATTTCTGGGAACCAATCACAAGGCTCAGATGCCTTCAGCGAATCACTATGGGATACAACCCAACGGAGTGATTGGTAGAAGACAGACATCTGCGCATCCTTCAGCCAATCACAAGCCGCCAATGCCAATTTCCTCCCAGAAACGACTCCGGGAGGTTCATTAGCGTCGGGGAGGTGTGCCAGTGCAGACGTCCGTTAGTTTTTTTTTGTTTGTTTTTTAGAGCGCGGATGGTTCCGCGGCCCAGCCGGGGCTGAAGGAGAGAAGGCCAGGGACATCGCGTGGAGGTAAGTTAAATGTATATTTAGATGTTTATATGTGTATTTTATTTATTGTTGATATATTGTATTAATAAGTAAGTAGTCTTAATTTATTGATTTTAGCTTAGAATTAGGGTCTGTGTAGTTAGGACTGTAATTATTTTATTTTATTTTAGAATTAGGGTCTGTGTATGTAGTTAGGATTTTTTGTATATTAGATAGATAGGGGGATGTATTTGATATAGTTAGGATTTATTTTAAATTAAATAGATTGTATGTTAGATAGATAGGGGGTATTTGATTTGGACTATATGTAATATATTATATGTAATATATTATATTTAATATATTATATGTAATATATTATATTTAATATATTATATGTAATGTCATGTATTGTATGTAATGTATTATATTTAATATATTATATGTAATATATTATATTTAATATATTATATGTAATGTCATGTATTGTATGTAATGTATGTAATGTATTATATTTAATATATTATATTTAATATATTATATGTAATATATTATATTTAATATCTTATATGTAATGTCATGTATTGTATGTAATGTATGTAATGTATTATATGTATGTATTGTATTGTGTTTATCTGTCTTTCCTTTTCAGGTGTGTAATTTTTTTATTTTCTGTAGTGGGGGGTGCGGTTGTAATGTATTTTTTTGTTTTCTGTAGTGGGGGGTGGGGTTGTAATTTTTTTGTTTTTTTCGGTACTGTAGGTTTTTTTGTTTTCTGTACTGTATGTTTTTTTTTGAGTTCTGTACTGTAGGTTTTTTTTTGTAATTAGAGTGTTGGGGAGGTTTATTAGGGGGTAGGTAGTGTAGGTAGGTAGTGTAAGTGTTAATAGATTAGTGTAGAGGGGGGTTAGTTTAGATTAAATGGTTTATTGGGGGTTATGGTGTAGTGTTTGTAGTTAGTGTCATGATGGTCCTTGAGGACCATCATGGCACTTATGTGGTTAATGTTGGGTTGTAACAGGCCCATAATGGTAATAATATACCCTTATGGGACTGATGGGGTTAAATAGAGCCTAATGGGTTAATTTAGGCCTTATGGTGGTCTGTATTGACCATCATGAGTTAATGGGTTAATTTAGGCCTTATGGTGGTCTGTATTGACCATCATGAGTTAATGGGTTAATTTAGGCCTTATGGTGGTCTGTATTGACCACCATGAGTTAATGGGTTAATTTAGGCCTTATGGTGGTCTGGATTGACCACCATGAGTTAATGGGGTAATTATAGTTGCCTGGGGTTAATATTTTTAGTGCGAGTCCTTTCAGGACCTTTATGGTCCTTTGAGGACCCGCGAGGCGGGAAATTTAAAATTAAATTGCAGCAGGGTCACGATCGGTGCCGATCGGGGACCCCCGCTACAGGGGGTTTATATGGGGACACTTCGGGGGTCCCGATGGGGACCCCCAGCATAGAGGGGGGTTAATTTTAAGTGCCGCGGCCGGGATTGGGTAATATTGTGCCGCGGCCCCTTTAAGGAGCCGGGGCGGGGAACTTAAAAGTTTTAAATGCAGCGGGGGGCCTGATCTATGCCGATCCTGGACCCCCGCTGCAAGGGGTTAATATGTGGGGGCTGCGGGGGACCCCCGCATTGAGGGGGGGTTAATTTTAGGTGCCTGGGGGGGTTTTGGAGTACCCCCCACGGCAGGGCTTATGTGGGGGACTGCCGCGGAGGTCCCTTTTAGGACCCCCGCAGCACTTGATGAGGAGTGGGAGCCTGCGATATCATCTCGCAGGCTGTCACTCCTCATGTACATTTACGCAGTGTAGATACGTACGGCCCTGCTGCGTAGCTCATACGTTGCTCGCAGCAGGGCTAATTTAATAGCATTGTAAGTTAGAGAAACTTTGCAGTACGTAGGGCTTAAGTAGAAGCCTCTTATTTACGAGGCTGGAATTTAATGAGGCCCTCAGTAAGTAATAATTGCATTTAAACTGAAAATGTAATGTTGAGTTTTTCACTCAATACTTTAGTTATTCAAAAGACCATGTAGAAAAATATTGTGGACAATAGTGGCCCTTTAACTCATTAAATCTGTTATAATCGGATGAGTCGACCCTTAAAAGGACAGATTACACCTTCATGTAAATTTTTAGCTCCCTCACATTAGGGCACTCAGCCCACATCCATAAACCCTTAGCATGTTTGCAAGAGTTTTCAGTGTATGAGGTACCCAAACCAAGTTTTACGGATGAAAAACAGCTCTAGGAGCCAATAGGAAATGAAAATGTCATGCCCTGGGGATTCCTTCATTTAAATCCCTACTGGAGGGAATCCCTGGGCATCCCCTACCCCTGCTCACTGAGTGATTGCCCTCTTCACCACTCAAACTTCTAACCGATCACCTAACCGATCACCCCATCTACATAATCATGGGGGTCTAGTCAGACCCCTATGGCAACTAAACAGTTAACCACTGCAAGGGGGCTTCTTTTAGAGCAGCCATTGCACCTAAAATAAACCCCACATGCTGCAGGTGGAACCTTACAGCACCTAACATTAATGCCCATGCTGGGCAATCTGCTTGGTCCAAAATATTAAAATTACAGAGCTAGCAGAGTGACAACCAGAAAACCCATTGGCTGAAATATGATTAACATCTATTTCAGCCAATCAGAACTTCAGAAATCGTAGATAAGCCACAGCAAGAGCAACAACTGCCATTTTCGGCAGAGAGCTCTTCCTAGGAGGAGCTTTGTTAGTCAAGTTTTTTTTAATTTTTTATAGTGCATCAGATTTGTACTTTTTGGAGGGCCCTTTGCTGGCCCAGAAAATTAGGACACTGGCTTCAAGCAAGAAAGAAGAGGACAGGTCCATCTTCAATCAAAATGGATAGCCGGACTAGTCCAAGGCAAAAGAGTGAGGACCAGGGCATTGTTGATCATCACTGGATGTTCATTTGGGGTAGGTAATTAGTATTGATCTTTTATAGATCTCAGGTCTTATTATTTTTTCTTTTAAGAATTTTTATTATTTATTTGTAATTATTTTTTATTTTTAATGTAAGTATTTTTTTATTTTTAATGTAAGTCTTTTTTATTTGTTGTAATTTAGATTTTAGTATTTTTGGTAATTTAGGTTTTTATCTTTTTTTAATATATCTTTTTTCTTAGAGGGATCTGTATAGACCCCATAGGTGATAGGGGTTAATAGTTTTCCTATGAGGGTCTGTATAGACCCCCATGGGTGATAATTGGTTAACTTTTTAGATGGTGTAGGTCCTTTAAGGATGAGCGTGTTCAGAGGGGTTAATATTTAAATGCTGCGGGGGTCCAATTGGGACCCCACAGCCAGGGTTAAGTATTTAGGGGCTGCTGGGGTCCCCATCAGGACCACAGCATTTGCAGTTAATGTTAGGGGTTAATGAATGGGTTAATTGATTTGATGGCATGGGCTATTTAAGGACCCATGGAAGGTGTTAATTAAATGGCTTGTGCAGAATTGACCGAACCGTACATTATTTATGAAGCCTGTCACTTTGAATTTCTTTCTTTCAAAGAAATTCCAACTGACAGACTTCATAAATAATGAGGTTGCTTTCTCCTTCTGCCCATATGATGAACAGATCATCTATGTAACGGTAGTATTTGTATGGTTTGTGAAATGGACATAGAATATTTTTTCCAGATTGGCCATATATAGATTGGTTGTAAATAACATTCAGCAGTAACCCATAGAAATGCTCAAACCAGAGACAAGCATTGACTGTTACCACCTTGAACTAAACAATTTATTCACACTATTACATTGTATAAATAGCCCTATTTAGATTGCAGTGTCATTAAAGGGCACCTTAATTAAGCACTTGTTGGAGTACACCATGTAAAGATCTACTAAAACCATGTTGAGATACTTTTTGAATATTTGAAATACGTGCATTTTGAAATCGATAGATGAAATCTCTACTTACATAGTCACTGGCAAGCGCACAGAGAGACCCAGAGCTACAGCTCCCCTGCAGTGAGCATAAGAAAAAATAGCTAATCACATATAATAGTTGTCAAACTACGAAACGTCATCACGCAAGAACTGCATCCCTTGCGAAGCGAGGGATGCAGTTTGGTCCGCAAATGCGGACCCTCGCAAAGCGAGGGGCCGCATTTGTGGAAGGTGGAGGCTTTACATCGCATGACTTAGGAACAACATCACCTCACACACCTCTAAACTCGCAGCACTTAGTCCTACAGCGCCCCATACCACCCCACACAACCGTTAACTTGCAGCACTCCCCTGTGTCTTGCAAAACACAGCACTAACCCCCCAAACCACGCAAACACAAAAGCAGTAAAAACACACTAATAAACCCAATAATGATTTAAAAAACACTCACCCACAGCACGGGGGTACAGCCAGGAAATCTGGAAGTGAGGTTTAACACAAATTTAAACCCAAATTCCACTGTTTCGGCACTCGAAAAACGACTAAGCTGGGAAAAAAATGGCCACCGTAAATAATGAAAACGAGGCTCCACGACCCCGGACCGCCCAGCCACGTACAACTTACACAACAAGGGATCCGAGATAAGCTCAGAAACCCGCATTAACCCAACATTAACCCCCGCAGTGGGGTCCCCGATCGCACTTGATCGAGGGAACCCCCGCTGCAATGAAAATTCAAATTTCACGCCTTACGGGTCCCTAAAGGACCGTAAAGATCCTTAAAGGACCCGTAATAAAAATTAACCCTATACAGAGCCCCACCAACCTAACGTGTCTCTCTAACCCCCCGGTGTGTCTCTAATCCCCCCGTGTGTCTCTAACCCCCCCGTGTGTCTCTAACCCCCCCGTGTGTCTCTCTACCCCCCGTGTCTCTTTCCCTCCCCCCTCCTCAACCTAAACCCCCCTCCTCAACCTAATCCCCCTCAGCCACCCTCCTCCACCTAAACCCCCCTAAATACCTCCCCTCACTTATTTGCTTGTGCTCCGGCCTCCACTCCTTGAGCCGGCGCCAGCGCACATGTGAGGAGGGGGGTTGAGGATGGGGGGTTGAGGAGAGAGGATGAGGATGAGGGGTTGAGGATGGGGGGGTTGAGTAGGGAGGTTGAGGAGGGAGGTTGAGGAGGGGGGGTTGAGGAGGGAGGTTGAGGAGGGGGGTTGAGGTTGAGGAGGGTTGAGGCTGAGGAGGGGGTTAAGGCTGAGGAGGGGGTTGAGGAGGGGGTTGAGGATGAGGATGGGGGGTTGAGGAGGGGGATTGAGGATGGGGGGATTGAGGATGGGAGGTTGAGGAGGGGGTTGAGGATGAGGAGGGAGGATGAGAAGGGAGGTTGAGGAGGGAGGTTGAGGAGAGAGGTTGAGGGAGGTTGAGGATGAGGAGGGAAGTTGAGGATGAGGAGGGAGGATTAGGAGTGGGGTTGAGGAGGGTGATAAGGGAGGGGGAAGAGACACAGGGAAGGGAGAGATTGGAAGAGACACAGGGAAGGGAGAGGGGAGAAGAGACACAGGGAAGGGAGAGTGGAGAAGAGACACAGGGAGAGAGGGGGACACAGAGGGCACAAGAGGGACACAGGGGGCAGCACATTTCCCACCCTCGGCTTATACTCGGGTCAGCTTATACTTGAGTATATACGGTATATAATTTACAATACATACTATCTATCTGAAATACATCCCCCAATCTATCTAATATACAATAAATCCTAACTATCTAAAATACATACCCATATCTAACATACAATACTATATAATATACAATAGATCCTTTCTAAAATACATACCCCTAACATACAATAAATCCTAACTATCTAAAATACATACCCTAATTCTAAGCTAAAATAAAATAATTAAGACCACTTACTTTTGCAGATGTCCCTTCAGATCAGCATCCTAGGAAAAAAAAAAAAATACTACACATTTACAGATTATAAATAAACATTCTAAATATTCTACTCACCTTTCCAGCATGTCCCCGTCCTTCTTCTTTTCTTCTTCTCCGGCGTGGCCCCTGTTAAAAAAAACATTACATTAGTAAATCATACATAAACATAAAAAAAATAAAAATAAACATAATCTACATTGTACTTACCTCCCCGCGATGTCCCTGGCCTCCTCCTCTTCTGCTCCGCTCTGGAACAATCAGGCACTCTCTGACCTCCCAGACGCTAATGAGCCTCCTAGAGAAAAAACGAAAACGAGGCTACAGGACCCCAAACAAGCAAAACACCACTAAGCACATACGGATTTTCAAAAAAGACGTACGAGGTACAAGACAAATTATTAGCAAGGACGCTACATCATACACAGCTGCCATTTTACAACACTAACTTACACAATGCGGAAGTACACAGCTACCCTAACGGCTTCCCCTCACGCACGCAGCCTATTTACACTATACACTGCACACATTGCTGACACTTACACCTCAGCTCCACAACAGTGCAAACCTACATTATATGCTGCAGGAACATCAAAACAGATTGTCAGCTCTTCACCACAATGCTTCCTGCACATATTACTTCCAAATAGGTAAAGTATATTCATTTATTAATGTATTAATTATTTCATTACCATACAAAAACAAATATACACAAAAACAAAACAAAAAAAATACACAATAAACACAAAACCCATTTACCGGGCGTCTCCACCGAACAGCATTACCTGCCTTACAATTTTATTGCCGTCATTTTTTGACGGGCAAGTCGCTAGTGCTATTATAATTGGCTACCTGCTACTGCTATATACCTCTTCTGGATCACTACCTTGTCATGGTGAAGGGGCTTTGTGTGCTTCAATGAAGTTATAAGCTAAACCATGTACGGTAACCCAAGATGGCCAGGTCATAGCAGAGAGGTAAGACAAATAGCAGTCCAATAGAGAAGGAACTGGATGTGGATACGCACAACCAGAGACAGGATGTGCCTGGTGTGCTGTGTTCCATAGGGTTAAGGAGAGTTGGACACAACTGAGTAACTCAACACGAACAACACTACTATATTGTTCAAATTTACCTGTTCTACTGACAACATAGCTTTGGATAAACTATGCCCTTTTGCCTATTATTTCTGGATTGCGGATTGCTTTCCTTTCAGGGAGATGAAAATAATGCATCAGAAAATGGAATTTGTTACTTTAAAATCTTACAATAGCTTTTATTTGCCTTATTGTGATCTTTAGTATGAATTCTATTTTAGAGCATAATATGATCTCATTGTTTTGTTTTTGGCACATTCTAGAATAGTTAATAAAAAAGAGTTATTACTTATTTTCTTCTGCATTTTACATATAAATGTGTTCAATGTGGATTTTATCTTCACTAATGATAGGTTACTGATTTATTTATTTTATGATTTACATTTTATTATGCTATTTGTGCTTTAGGTCTGTTAGTAAAATGTATTATTCTCTCATTATTTGATTCATGTCTAGTTATTTGACAAATTTGCCTCTGAAAGGAATCTAACATTTTGTTAATGTATCAAATGCTACATAATCTTTAATTCACTTCTACTTTTAACATTCAGCCAAGTAACTTAAAGGGCCATTTCCCTCACTGTAAGTGCTCTTCATAGTGTGAAGAGCACAAGATCGTGTGTTAAAATGATCTATTTGTTTTTTAATTACGCTAAAAACACCTAAAAAAAATAAAGTTTTAGGTCTGTTCACAAACACACTGTAGCCTACTGACTATTCCATGATTAATAACCTAAGCCGACACACAGCTTCATTAAATTCAGGCTACGTGTTAAAATGTAGCCCGTAACATTGAAAGTAGGACCTATGACTATTAAATTAGCCCCTTAAAGCAACCCGCTGACAACTTCCTCATTAAAACGCAGGAAGGACGAAAAATGTCTACAGGACGTGAATGTGGAACTTCGCAGCCCGCAAATCCTTTGATCTGTCAATCCTGTAACCTCTACAAATCCAATCATGCTATTAAATTGCAACAAAGTCACCTGCGAGCTAGCCCGTAACACGCAAATGGAGCCCAAAGCCCAATGTGTACTGGAGAGGACTCACAAGGGGGGTAAAGACATATTTGTAGACCTGTAAATGCAAATAAAAACTCACTACTGTACTTTATATAAAAGAGAAAGTGATGTTAGGTCTTAGAATTAATAGCACAACATACTTTATTTCGTGTTTAATTTCCGTGTTATATAGATACCGGCAATCAATGTGTTAATACACATACTGTAACTCGCATGCAATATCATATTTACAGCTTTATTAATATTGCATTATTGTGGAATGCGGGTCCAATTGCAACTTGTAATTAAAGCCCCTAGGATTTTGAAATCTAACCTCTCCTTTTTTAGTGACGTAACGCTAACAATCTCTTTTTCTATTAGCTCCGCCTAAACCCGTAACTACGGTTTACGCTAAGTGATCGTCTGCAAGGCCACAAATCCAACATTCTATGAACGAGCTACGATTTGTGTCTCAAGCCCGTAGCTCACAGCCCCTTCTAATTTAATAGCCCCATAACACAGAGGATTTTCAAGCCTGCAGCCGTTGCGGGGCTCACTTTGCAGATATGGGGCTGCAATTTAATTAGGCTAACAGTGCAGTGAAAGCTCAGCGAACACAAAGATTTATAGTTTTATCCCTGAACTCTGGAATGCAGCAGGAGATATTAACACCCCAACAATTTTTGGGTGTTTCCAAAATTCCTGTCTCTGCACAGATTTATTATTTAATTACTAGCAACTTGCCCATCAAAAATGACGGAGCAATAAAAAAGTATTGAAATGCTGTTTGTCACACAATGTGAGTGTACTGTGTGCCTCAACTATATATACCCCTATAACACACTTATGAACGCATGTAATAACACTATAAGTGACATAAGGGTCATCCAGGACCCTCATGACACAAAATGTAACCATTACACCATTTTAACCCGGTCTCTTATGGGGGTCTATACAGATACTCATAAGCCTCTATTTAACCCCATTAGTCCCATAAGTTAGAAGCCTAACATTACCCCGTAAGTGCTATGAGGGTTCTCCAGTACCCACATGACACTAAGTACAAACACTACACTGCATTAAACCCACCCCAATAAACCTTTACATCTAAACTAACACCCCTCTACACTAACCTATTAATACCTACACTACCTACCTAAACTACCTACCTACCCCTAATAAACCCCCCACCACTCTAATTACTGAAAATAAAAAAAAACTAAGTCACAAAAAATAGAAAATGTGCATTACATAAAATAAAAAAACCTAACTCACAAAAATAAAAAATCTACATTACAAAAAATAAAAAAGGAGCATTACAGAAAATGTAATAATACATTACAACCCCCCCACTACAGAAAAAAAATTACACACCTGAAAAGAAAATACATATAGAATACATACAATACAATATAATACAAATAAAATAAAATACAATACCCCCTATCAAATATACAATCAATACTATCTATCTAAAATACATCCCCCAATCTATCTAATATACAGTAAATCCTAACTATCCCAATATCCATAATACACAGTAAATCCTAACTGTCCCAATTAACAAATAGGCCTAAACAAATATTTGTTTTTCTCATATGTTGGAATGGTCATGAATATGCCAATTTGAAAAGTGTGGCTTCAAGATGTTGAAAGCAAATAAAGACACACAACCTGATTAAATTGCAAAACAAAAACAAGAAACTACCTGTCACATTATCCCTTTCTCACTCACAGAGGCTCTAATGTGGACCCTAAAAATACAAAGATAATCTTATATACATCTCACTCATCAGATCTACATTGGGAAAATAAATAGTGTCCAAATTACACAGCCACATGACATATATGAATTACCAGGGGAGCATACACCACACTAATCTACTCTAACCCATCAGGAAGGGCAGCAAACACACATGGAGGCTGTGCAGAGGCATCTGGAGCAACTTCCAACTCATCTCCATCAGGGACAATCACAGCTATGCCCATCCTGGAAAGTCCCATGCCATTGTTGGTGGCCTTGTGTCAAGATGTATACCCATTATCATTTGGTGAAATCATATCAATTGCTTTGCTATCAATCAATTCACATTATCACCTGTCATGTTGTTATCAGCAATTCAGGGGAATGTTGATACGCCACAGTATCCCAAATTGGACCTCTCATGTGTATTAACTAGTGATGTCGCGAACATAAAACCGCCATAGACTTCAATGGGCAGGCAAATTTCAAAACCCACAGGGACTCTTTCTGGCCACAATAGTGATTGGAAAGTTGTTTCAAGGGGACTAACACCTGGACTGTGGCATGCCGGAGGGGGATCCATGACAAAATTCCCACGGAAAATTAAATAGTTGATGCAGAGTCTGGTTTTAAGCCATAAAAGGCCATAAATCACCTAACATTCCTAAATTGTTTGGAATAACATGCTTTAAAACATCAGGTATGATGTTGTATCGATCAGGTAGTGTAAGGGTTACACCCGCTTCACAGTAACAGACCAATCTCCCCGTTTAATGCACCACAAACAACCGCAAACAGTCCCTTTGCGCACCCGCAAACTGCCCATTTGCACAAGGTTGGATACCAAGCTAGCCATGTCCCGTTCCTTGTCCTCACTGATGTCATTGAAGGTCTCTTACTCCACCCAGCAACCAATGGTCCCCGAAAGGTGACAACAAGCCCCCTGGGACGCCTGCTGGGTTTGGTCTTCCACCTCCTCAAAGCAACCTTCCTCCTCTGACTCCTCTTCTTCAGACTCCTCTCTCTGCGTTGCATCTGTCTGCGTTATTATAAGGTGTGTACTGTTAAGTAGTACTATTCCTATCAGTTTAATCCCTGTTACTTCCACTATTAGGGGACGTGTATATGGCATTGATTTTTGGAACAGGGAGATGGAAAAAGATGCTTGGTCGGACCTCCTACTTCGAATTTGGGGCACTGCACGTGCAAAGTAATGTGCCACCAGATAGGAGTGGTGTATTAAGTTGTACTATTTATTCCTATCAGTTTGATACCTGTTACGTCACCTATCAGGGGACGTGTATATGGCATGGATTTTTGGAAGCGGGAGATGGAAAAAGATGCTTGGTCGGTCCTCCCACTTCAAATTTGGGGCACTGCGCATGCAATCTAAGGTGCCACCAGATAGGAGTGGTGTGTTCAGTTGTACTATTTATTCCTATCGGATTCAATAAAACCAATAAACCTGGCCCGTTACTAGCCAGGAAACTACAAACCAAAACAACACAAAATAGGATACTTCAAATTAAGACCTCGAAGGGAGAAAAAACAACAAACCCAAATAAGATCCAGAAGATTTTTACAAAATTTTACAATACCCTTTATACAGCAACAAAACACATAGATCTACACAAAATGATGGGATTTCTTAATTCCTGTGATCTCCCCTTAATAGAAGAAAATGACTTAGAGACCTTAAATGCTAAAGTGACCCTAGAGGAAGTAAGAAGAGCAGTCCAGAACCTCAAACCTGGTAAGTCACCAGGCCCAGACGGGTACACCAATTTATATTATAAAAAATTTATAGACATATTAGGCCCGCACTTGGTCACTCTAACAGAGTTCTAGAAGGCAAGCAAATGCCAGCAGAGCTGAACAGGGCAGATATCGCTCTATTCCCTAAGGAGGGTCGAGATGCCCTAGAACCAAAAAACTACAGGCCAATATCATTACTAAACTGTAATTGCAAAGATCCTGTCAAAAATAATAGCGGATAGAATGTCATCCTTCTTGCCTAAGTTAATACATAATGACCAAGTAGGCTTTGTCTCCCACGGGCAAGCGGGAGACAACATTAGAAAAGTCATGAACCTACTGTACCACACCAAAGCCTCTAAAATTCAAGCCTGTCTTATGGCCTTTGACATTGAAAAGGCATTTAATCACACACACACACGCCTGTAGGCAGGCAACTGATATTCAATCGATTACAGAAAAAAAAGGGTTATTTTATTTCACTGTTCACTAGGTTGCACCAGATATGAGTGTCACTGTACACTGGCAAAAGTTGGCAGAGTAGGCGCTGTAGGCCTCACACACACGCCTGTAGGCAGGCAACTGATATTCAATCAATAACAGTCAAAAAAGTGTTGTTTTATGTCACTGTACACTACGGTTGCACCAGATATGACGTATCCCTGTGCACTGGCAAAAGTTGTCAAAGTAGATGCAATAGGCTTCACACACACGCCTGTAGGCAGGCAATTGCTATTCAATCTATTACAGTCAAAAAAGTGTTGTTTTATTTCACTGAGCAAAATATAAGCTGTGAGCCTGACACAGGCAGGCAACTGAAAACAGATTAAAGGAAAAGAGGATTGTTTTTTTTCAATGTATGGTACACCAACTATGACTGGTGAAACAGAGCAGAATATTAGCTGTGAGCCTGACACAGGCAGGCAACTGAAATTAGATTACAGGAAAAAAATGGTTGTTTTCAATGTATGGTACACCACCAGGTATGAGTAGTGAAAATAAGCACAATATAAGCTGTTAGGTGTTAGTCTGTCACACGCACACGCTGACAGGCAGGCATATGCGATTAGATTACACAAATTTTTTGAATAAAATAAAATAAATTATGTTCTAGCCTTAAAAAGGGCTTTTTGGGTTGCTTTCCTTGCAGCAGATATCAGATGAGTCCTTCAGGTCTGTAGTGGAAGCTAAATACACAGCCTGGCTATCTATTTCCCTTTTAAATCTCCAGCAGCTACACTATCTGTCCTCTCACAACGAATGCAGCTTCAGAATGATTCTAAAATGTATGCTGTCCTTCAGATGGAAGGCTCTGGAAGGGAGTGTATGCTGCTGATTGGCTGGAATGTGTCTGCTGACTGTGAGGTGCAGGGTCAAAGTTTCCTCAATGATAAAGAATAGGGGGCGGATCAAAAAACGCATGTGTCCGCCGTCCAATGCGAGCGCGAAAGAGCCAAAATCGCCGCAAATAGTCAGCGGGTGAACTGTCCGCGACATCTTTAGTATTAACCCTTTACTATTATATTAGTATTATCATTATTATATGTATTAATCTATTACACAGTAACTAGAGCTTGTTAGTTTACATATACAGTATAGGAATGTCCCAAAACCCAAACCATTGAAAACACACTGACATGGTGATAACGGTATAACAAATCTTTATTTCATACACAGAGCACATTTAGAAATGTGCAAGACTGTGCATTAATATCATGGGTGTGGTGTGGGCAGAACCCAGAGGGGCAAGAGACTTTTTGGGGATACCTAAAGGGGGTAATGTCATAGACTAGAATAATCATGATGCATAGCATCTACCAGGGCCACATGTGGTCACTACACCACTGCAACCGTTATCTGGTGAAAAAAGGATCATCAGAAATCACTTTTATCGAAGTAACCAGTCATGCGTATAGCACTTACTTTTGGTTAGCATCTGCTCAATTAATCAGATGCAATAAATCATTGATAATGTCATACAAATCTATTCCGCACACAGTGTGTTTTCAGATATTAAGGAATAATCCCAAATAGATGAGCAGATTCATGAAAACAGAAAAAGGAGGTCGAGGAACATCTCTTTATGGTTGTGGGAATGGGCTATTAAGACCTACAGAGACAAGAACAAGATATCAGTCAGAACACTATTTCAATTGACTTCAACACCTTATCTTAACGGCAATCCACATTGAACATCAATTGCTGAAATGTTTAACATAACCATACGTATACACACTCTGTAGCCAGCCAATAGTATGTCAACCCTATTAATTCTACAAATAATATTCAGAAGAGTGTGGATAAGGAGGACTTAGGGTATATTCTCACCTACCTCCTCTTTCTCAGCACTGGGCCATCACCTTCCATGCACACATGCTTCCTCAATCTACCACAACAAGGAGGTGTTAGAGTAAGGGGTGTATCCACCTGGGGTGGTTGTGTCGCAGCTGGCATTGGCGGTCAAGTTTGAGATGAGGAGCCCACAGGCTCTGGTTGTGATGAGGGTGGAGCCGGTGGAACCGAAGGCTGGAGAGATATGACCTGGCTTTCTGCCAATTGCACTAGCCACTCAATGAGTCTTGTCTGGGCTTGTCTGTCCCTATGATCCTTTCGCTCATACCTCTCCATCCTTAGATTGTGCCTCCTCGCCTCACCATATAGTGATCTGATGCTGTCAACATGAGTGGTTGCAATCTCATTTTGCCTTTCCTGCCAGTCGTTGCATTAAGGTGAGATTGATCTTGCCCTCCAACTGGATGTGGTGTATGAGGTCTCTCAAAGTGTGGTGTCTATCACTGGACATACTGGGACTGTCGATGGACTTTTGTGCAGATAGGGATGCCCGTAGCAATGGTGATGACGGTGGTGTCAGCCATGTCGATGGTGTTAATGTGGGCCGTGGCGATGGTGTTGGTTTGGGCTGTGGCATTTGTGTAGCCCAGGTTTGTTGAGGCCAGGTTTGTTGAGGAGTGGAGGAGCGGTGGGGTTCGGCCAAAGCATCCTCATCATCAGGTGGCAGTGTTGGGCCTGCTAATGGTGGTCTCCAGAACCAGAACATCTGTGGAGGTGGTTACTGGCTCCATGACATGTTAGGTTTGAGGTGGATGAAATGTCTAGGAACGTGAAAAAGAGGCATGTGAGGGCCCCGGGGAGGAAGGTTTCCACAATGGTGGTGTGGGTGGGCATATTCCTGCTGATGGGCCAGCTGATGGGCCAGCTTCCTGTGATGTCCCAGGCCTTCTGGATTGTCCTCAGCTTCCTCCACCACCACTTGTGGGGGTGAATGTAGTTCCTCCTCCTGTGGAGCCTCCGTCTGTATCTCTGTGGGTGGGGTACGCCTCCTGGGTACTGAAATAAAAGGACAATAGTGTTTGAATATTGATTCTCTAAACAATTGTTTGCTGTGTATTTCCATATCCCTGACATCATGGTCACTTGTAATTGGCTGTGGTTATTGTTTTACACAAACATTGACCTGTGTCATGAGCATTGTGAATAATGGCTCATATCAATAAATTTAATGCTGGTGTGGTGTGTCATCTGCATTTCATTAGGACACGTGCTCATCTGAATCTGCTGTGCAGTGTGTGAGACTGACCAATCTGTGACCAATTCTCAGCAATGGAGATTGAGACATGGTCCAAGTTAGGCGAGTACATGACACGCACATGCTTTCCTACAGTCTCTGTATCCGCATGTGCCGCTGTGTGCACACTCATACATGTACTCTCTTTTGGCTGTCAAATCAAACTTGATTTATTTGGTGACTGCTACTCAGAAACATTTTTAACTGCAGGTATTGGACAGACATTTCATTGATAACAATTATGATAATAATATGTCTTCTTCCTGGGTTCATATGTCTGTAGTCATGACCAGGGAGCTTACAGTGCTATTTTATGTCAGTTATCTTTGTGTGTTGGGTTCATGTGTGTGCATATGAGGGTGTGATGGTGTATATGATACTCACATTACAGGGTTGCCTGAAAACCTGAGTCCAGCTGTCCTGGAAGGCCCACTGGCCTCCACTGCCATCTTCCCCTTGAACCTTCATCCGGCAGTCATCATATCTGTGATTCACATCCCTGTTACAATCCCTAATGCAGCAACAGCTGAAGCAACCTCAATCCAGGCACATGTATTCTGGCTAAGCCTCACTTCCCTCCCACCATGTATGATGCTATAGCAGGCATGGATTTCCTTGAGGAGGATGTCCATCTCCTCTGGGCTATAATTGGAGGCCCTGTACTTTGCCACAGCCTCTTGCCCTGACAACTTTGCCTAGGGTTCCTGGCCTCCCTGTTCTCTCTCTGGGCTGGTCCCTAAACCCCACTGCCTCACCCTGGGATCAGGCTCCTGACCATCTGCCCCTACTCCTTGCCTACATCTGGAGGCACCACCCCGCCCCCCCCGGTCCTGCTCCCCTACACATCCCCTCCCTGACTTGCCTCCTCTTCTTCCTCTCACCGTACTTCTACAGCTCCTCCTCTTCTCCTCTGGTGTTCCCCTCTCTCTCCTCACTCTTCATTTTCTGCTGTGTTAATTAGCGTTCCTATTGGTTAATTGGCCTGTGACATAATCGGAAATTACAGCCTTGCTTGATTTTGGCGCACTTCATTGGATTGGATACCCGGAAGAGTTACATATGAAACCGGGGGTTTACAGTCTTGAGGCTTCAGCCCTTAAATTGCAGGCTTGTTCAATTGAATCACTGTAATTTTAGCTAATTTCAAGCCTGCAGACATACAGCCTGTATAACGCAATCTGATTGTAATTAAATAAACTCAAATATTTTGGCCATAAGTCAGGATTACATAGAGAAGACTCTAATGCTGGGAAAGATTGAAGGTATAAGAAGAATGAGGTGACAGAAGTGCAGATTGATAGATGAGGTCACTGATGCAATGAACATGAACTTAATGGAGCTCAGATGGGCAGTGGTTGGCAGATGTGTCTGGTGTGCTGGGGTCCATTGGGTCACAGAGAGTCGAACATGACTGAACGTCTAAGAATGGAGCATTACATAATAATAAATGCAGTATCAACCATTTTATTATCATACATCTAATTACAATTACATGTGGTGAATTTTATTGTAAGAGTTTAACCATTTTAACTAAAACCTTATAAATTCTTTACAGTTAGAAATCAGCCCCAATCTAACCTTGAATAGCAATGACAAATCTCATTCTTACCTCGTCCTTTATTCATTCAATAATTCATATAGCTAGTGACTGCAACTGTGTAACATCTAAGGTGGCTCAAACTTGGTAACTTTAATGCATAGGTGAATGTTGAGATCTTGGCTTTGCAGAGGCTATAGTCGGTACCACTCACAAAAACAGTCATAAATTAGATGTGTGTGCCTACAAGACAGTTGTGATGGAAGGGTATAGTTCTATAGTATGACCATCACTATTCACTGTAAAGGGAGTCCGATTCCAAGTTACTCACGGTCTGAACTGGATTTAACATATGGCATGGGTGGTTGCGACAATATCATGTCTTAAGTCAGATATTTTAATAGCTGCAGGACTATTGTACTTGAAATATCCATGCAACTCATGCATGGTCATCAGCAAATTTCTTATTTTGGTAACACAATCATAGAAATATTGATTTTAAGAAAACTTGAAAAGGACTATGGACTAAAAGAAATATCCTAGTTAGCCATATTTATGAATTCCAGACTGTAGTCAGTCAGAAAAAGTTGATCACAACAGTAAACAACCAACCTGTTCTGCAATGAAAATCTGTTGCAAGCCAGTTGTAGCAATATAAGTTACAACCCCACAGTGGCCTTCATACAGGCCGTAAGTCCACAGGTTAGAAATTTGTAACAGTTACAGAGCAATTTAATTGAACAAGCCTGCAATTACATGGCTGAAAGCCGAATCCGTAAACCATGTACAGTGCCTTGCAAAAGTATTCACCCCCCTTGACTTTTTACCTATTTTGTTACATTACAGCCTTAAGTTCAATGTTTTTGTTAATCTGAATTGTATGTGATGGATCAGAACACAATAGTCTGAGTTGGTGAAGTGAAATGAGAAAAATATATAAATAGAAATAGAAAACACAAAATTGGCATGTGCGTATGTATTCACCCCCTTTGTTATGAAACCCACAAAAAGCTCTGGTGCAACCAATTACCTTCAGAAGTCACATAATTAGTGAAATAATGTCCACCTGTGTGCAATTTAAGTGTCACATGATCTGTCATTAAATATACGAACCTTTTTTGAAAGGCCGAGAGGCTGCAACACTTAAGCAAGAGACACCACTAACCAAACACTGCCATGAAGACCAAGGAACTCTCAAAACACGTAAGGGACAATGTTGTTGAGAAGTACAAGTCAGGGTTAGGTTATAAAAAATATCCAAATCTTTGATGATCCCCAGGAGCACCAGCGTATCTATCATAACCAAATGGAAAGAACATGGCACAACAGCAAACCTGCAAAGAGATGGACGCTCCTCCGGGGTTACCTTAGTTTCCTTGCTGCCTCTCTGATTTGGAGGGCATTAATCAAAGAGGCAGCACAGAGACCTAAGGTAACCCTGGAGGAGCTGCAGAGTTCCACAGCAGAGACTGGAGAATCTGCACATAGGACGACAATAAGACGTAGTGGCCAGAAGAAAGCCATTACTTTCAGCAAAAAAAAAAATGTCACGTTTTGTTTTTGTGAAAAGGCATGTGAGAGACTCCCCAAATGAGGGAAAGATGGATGGTGCTAAATACAGGGATATTCTTGAGCAACACCTGTACCACTCTGTGCTTGATTTGAGGCTAGGACGAAGGTTCACCTTTTAGCAGGACAATGACCCAAAACACACTGCTAAAGCAACACTTGAATGGTTTAAGGGGAAACATGTACAGTAAATGTGTTGGAATGGCCTTGTCAAAGCCCAGACCTCAATCCAATAGAAAATCTCTGGTCAGGCTTAAAGATTGCTGTTCACAAGCGCAAACCATCCAGCTTGAAGGAGCTGGAGCAGTTTTGCAAGGAGGAATGGGCAAAAATCCCAGTGGTAAGATGTGGTAAGCTCATAGAGACTTATCCAAAGCGACTTGGAGCTGTGATTGCCGCAAAAGGTGGATCTACAAAGTATTGACTTTAGGGGGATGAATAGTTATGCACATTGACTTTTTCTGTTATTTTGTCCTATTTGTTGTTTTCGTCAAAATAAAATAAAAATAAAAAATCTTAACATGTTCTGTAAATTAAATTATGCAAATCCTCAAATAATCCATGTTAATTCCAGGTTGTGAGGCAACAATACACAAAAAATGCCAAGGAGGGTGAATACTTTTGCAAGGCACTGTAACCTTACGTAGCATTTTAGGGCATGATCAAGATCAATTAAGCAAGCAGGTAAGTAACAATTTATAAATATGCGACCGGGCTCGCAATCCAGCGATTTAAAAATCAATGAATATTAAAGAAGAAACTGTCATAGTCCATGTGGGTGGCCTGACATGTATGAACTCCTTGATTCCCGAGATTGATATAACACAGAACTTAACATTGAAAAAAAGTTATTGCAGATTTGCGAGCTTGAGACTGTTGTGCAATTCATTCTAATGCCTTTCATTGCTTTCCCCGTATTTTAAAGTCTAGTGTAACGAACTGGTGTTTAACGCCGTTGCAAGTCCTTTCTAGTACTCGTAGAATTGTTTGCTACATTTGCCATTTACAGGTTTGAAGGCTTGTGGAATTGATGAAATTAAATTGTGATTTTAGTGATTGTAACATTTGAGGGCTTGAAAGTTCAAAGGCGGAGATAGGATTTTGACAACCGCAGAAATTTTCAACTTGTAGCTGGCAAATAGATTGCGGGTAGCTAGAGGAGGCCAATTAAATATCAGTAACTTTTGCAGGCTACATTATTGGCTTCGATAATTGCGATTTTGACAATTTAAGAGGGCCCTATATGTTTGAAAAAGATCATAATTATCATGCATATTTGAGATTGGTGTTTGTATTTCTGCACGAGCATGGCTTGCTTGTAACCTTGCAATGTGCCTACTTCTGAGCATGAAAGGGGAAAGTGAGGTAGATGTCAAAACCTAATGCTTCAATGATATAACAATAACCGCCGTTGTCACAACCTACAATGATGATGGAGTATAGAGAATCCTAGTCGTCTTATCTCCTGTAGGTTTTAGACCTAAGTTTGGGTGGCTCCAGACCAATGGACAGTCTTTGTAGATGCAAGAGCATAAGTCCCAGCTTTTGGTAGTGTGCCTGGGAAACCTGGAAGGGAGTCAGAAACGATCTCCTCTACCAGCATATGCCCCTGGGTCAATAATACACCTGCACACAAAGTCTTGATGAAAATTATGAACAACTTTATTTGGAAAACAACATCTTTTAATCAGGCATACAACATTACCAGGAGGGGCTACCTTTAGTCAGCCCCTAACTGCCTCTGGCCAATCAGGCAGGGTCCCTACGTGGGAACCATGAGACTCCTCCCCAGGTCCACCAACTAGGCGGGGCCAACTAATTCATTTGGGCTCTGAATCTCCAGGGGAAAGCACCTTGGCTCTCCTGTGCCCATGCTAGAAAGGCTGAGAAGCCTCAGGCCATCCCATTGTTTCTGGGTGCCTGCCTGTCTGCTCTCCAGCTGTGAGCTCCCCATTGTTAGTACTCTGCTGGACACTTAGCTAATGGGATTAACAGGCCTTTGGGAACAAAGGAGGCTTGGCTGTATTCAACGGACTTCCCCTCTACAATATAATAACATACTAATATAATAACATACATTCATATTTACAAATATAACACAAAATGTTTCACCCACATACAACCAATATATCCCATTAGATCCCTCACAGGATACTCATTACAATGAGCCTAAACATGGGAGGTATGGGAATATGCTAAGGGATAAACTTATAATACTTTATCCCCTAGACCACAACATAACAATATATCCATAACAAGTGGGCCCCAAACCTTTTCTTCCACAGCATGAGCCATGAACTTTGTCCAAACACAATATGGCCACTGGCTGATTCATGACAAACCTTTACCCAAGCGTGGCAGGTAACATCCAAGATTTTCCCAGCTACGCTGATAGTCATGAATCTGCTGGTTTGGCCCGGCCTGCTGCATGCTAGGCAAGTTCATGTCGGTGCTCACAAGGTCCCAAGGTGCAGAGTAAAGACCTCCCCAGCCCTTGGCCTTGCTCCCACTGTATGGAGCAAATTGCTCTTGCCCTGCACTCCCACCAAAGTAGTCCAGGATCCCACCTCTCTCTTCTTGAGCAGCAGCATGGAAGTGACTTGGGACACAGAGGGTTGCACTCATACACTCTTCTGAGGCAAAACAGTATTTTTGGGAGCCCAATAAAACAACTCCTGTCCCATAGCAACCCCTTTCCCTCCAGCCAGTCCCCACAGCTGTGCTGGGGTCTCTAAAACAGTCTCTGGGCCTATGGGATTGCAAGGGGGCAGTCCAGTACCTCTCTCAGCAAAATCATTATTGTTGGGAGCCCAATAACACAATAACTGCAGTAAAGTACATACCGGTCTACGCTTGACGCCAGCGTCCCTGATGGAGTCCGGACTTGGATGCTCCGTTTGCTCTGGCTCCTGGATAACTGTATCTTTGGACAGACACTCCTGGTTTTCTTCCCCTGGGTCTGTCTGTGTTGCAGCCTGGAGAACTACGCTGTTCCCACCCAGGCTGTGCTTTGGGGCCCTCAGCTGACCCTCTTCTTCTGTTATCTTTTGCTTGGCAACTTGGGCCTTATCCTTTGTGGATTCCTGGGCCCTCTGGGCTTTGTCTGCTCCAGAGTTTGTATTGGACTCCTGGACACTGGTCATCTCAGGCAAGTCCTCCCTACATACACAATCCTTTGGGGTGCCGCAATGCACCCATGGCTCTTTCTCCCAGGCAGGCACGGCTATCCCTAGCCCTGGTGCCACTGCCTCCTCCTGTGTGAGGTCCGGTTCCCTATAGCTAGGAACCAGTTCCTTTCCCTCCCCACAGTCTCTTGAATAGCAATCCTGAGCCCCTGCCTCCATGACCAGTTCTGGCCCATACACACTGCCTAGAACTTCTGAGGGCAGACTTATTTCATCTGGCCCTACCTGTTGAGCAGTTACTGGGGTTTCTGCCAGGATTTGTGCTGGAAGGTAGTCCTCAGGTGAGACCTTTTCCACATCCGGTACCTCAGGCGTGACCCGTTTGGAGAAACTGTGCTTGGCTAGCATTTCCTCTGGGATTAAGTCTCTTGGGGTATCATAATGACCTTTATAAGCCCCGCCCAATGACCTGATACTTGTAAAGCCCATTGAAATACATGATCAGCAATGCAGAAATGTCAAGAAGTAAAGTAACAATGTGTTAAATTCATTGGTATACAATATAGATTGAAAAAACTCATGTGACAAGACTACAGCAATATCATAATTGCACCTATACACATTAACAGAAAAATTAAAGCAGTGACACCTACCATTAGTCGGCTCTTCTTCTCAGGGTATTCACGTTCAGTAAGTTGACCAACGAGTACAAAAAAATGTGCTGCCACATAGGGTTTGCACCTGGGGTTGAAAGAAAACAAGCAAATCAATCAGACCATTCAAGAACAAAACCATACTTAAAAAACATTAAAAGATCAAGTGGAACCATATAGGCCCCAAACATACCTTAGAAGACCAGGTGGAACCATATAGGCCTCAAACATACCTTAGAAGACCAAGTGTGACCATATAGGCCCCAAACATACCTTAGAAGACCAAGTGTGACCATATAGGCCCCAAACATACCTTAAAAGACCAATCAGCACTGTATAGGCCCAAACCAGTAGATCTTGGGATTCAAGAAAACAACAACATTTCACTTCTGTTTAGACAACACAATAATCAATGTCAAACCAACACGTTGAATTAGCATATGCACACCCACACGCCATTCATACTTTACTTACCACTAGTTATTTTTGGTAGTTTGGTGGTGCCATTTCTGAGAACTTTACTTACCCTTGAAGGTGCCTCCAATTCCTTCAAACCAATGCATTCAACCGCTCCAGGGCCATGGTGCTTCTTAAATACCTTTTTATCCTCTTCAATGCAGAGAAGCATCTTTCTGATTCTGCAGTAGTCTTCGGTGTTGTAAGCAGGATTCCTTATAGCTTCACTGTCTCTGTGAAATCATTATGCAGATTAACTTGATAGTAAAGTTGGTGCAGAGCAACAGCACTCGTAAAGACATGAAATTCTGGCTTCCCGTACAGAAGTGACAGCTACCCTTGGAAGTGCCTCCAATTCCTTCAAACCAATGCATTCAACCGCTCCAGGGCCATGGTGCTTCTTAAATACCTTTTTATCCTCTTCAATGTGGAGAAGCATCTTTCTGATTCTGCAGACGTCTTCGGTGTTGTAAGGAGGATTCCTTATAGCTTCACTGTCTCTGTGAAATCATTATGCAGATTACATTGATGGTAAAGTTGGTGCAGAGCAACAGCACTCATACAAACATGAAATTCCGGCTTCCCGTACAGAAGTGATTGCTATCCTTGGAAGTGCCTCCAATTCCTTCAAACCACGCCAAGGCTTCAACAATTGTTACTGACCATGCACACATCTTTCATGGCTCCTTCCATATGCACACCCACACACCGTTCATACTTTACTTACCACTAGTTATGTTTGGTAGTGAGGTGGTGCTGCTTAACGCAGTTTATCTTTGCACACCCTGGGGGTATGCATTCTTCTTTGCTTCAATAACTTGTATTTAAATTTTGCATGGCGATCTTTCAAAGAACAAAACTTCTCAATGGTTTTTTCATTGAAGTCTGGGATCTCGGAAATCAGTTGCTTTTCCATTGAGAGCATCGCCAATGCATTCAACCGCTCCAGGGACATGGTGCTTCTTAAAAAGTTTTTTATCCTCTTCAATGTGGAGAAGCATCTTTCTGATTCTGCAGTGGTCATCGGTGTTGTAATCAGGATTCTTAATAACTTCACTGTCTCTATGAAATCATTCTGCAGATTAAATTGATGTAAAAGTTTGTGCAGAGCAACAGCACTTGTACAAGCATGAAAATCTGTCTTCCCATACAGAAGTGACAGCTCAGTGCGTAATTGTTCCTTCTTCAGTGTTGGATATGCTTGCACGGTGTCTTCCAGAGCTTGGGTTGGAAAGCAAGTGTCATGGGTTTTATACAAGTCACTTTGAACAAGTTTGGCATTGGCTAGGTGATTTGAAAATGAAAAACGTTCTTTTGCATGAACCACCACTATGTCACATACCTCTCTTGAAAGTTGTCTCAAGGTTGAGATCTCCGCACTCAGTCTGTGGAATGTTACATCGCTCGGCAAACTTGCTTCTATCTCGTCAACAGAATTACGGATTTTCTGGATGCTGGCGACAAAGTCTTCTGTGACTTTTTGGATATAAACAGTATCCGTGTCTCGCTTCTGAAGCTGACTATAGAAGATGTCAACATGTGGCATTATTAAATGAAATAATTTAAGGAAGTAAAGGAACTCCCTGTCTTCCAGCATTCCAATGAAAACTGCGGCTTCACGTATAGATGTTTGATCAAAGTTTAGACATGCTTCAATTGTCTGGAAACACTCAAGTAGCGCATCTCTGTTCTCGTAGATGACGTTCACGGTCCTAACGTTGAAGTTCCATCGTGTCGGTGCACCTCTTGGAAGTCTTCTACCAACTACCTCATCCAGAAATCCAGTCCTTTTTGGAGAGCGTGAAAAAAAAGATGGTATGCCGCCTATGTTGGAAAAAACTCGAACTCTTCCAATCCTTGAAACTGCTTTCTCAATTATTAGGTTCAGTTGGTGAGCATAGCAATGGACGTAGTGTGCGTTCGGGTACACGTCTTTTATTTTTCTTTGAACTCTTCCTTGATCTCCACGCATCACACTGGCACCATCGTAGCTTTGAGCTATGAGTTTCTTCTTGTCTTCTGGCTCTGGGAGAACAGTATTCAGACTTTCCAGCACAACAGCAGCAATCGAGTCTGCATCCGTTGCTTTCATTTCCGTGAAGCCATCAAATCTTTCCACCACTTGATGCTTCTTGTCAATGTAGCGATAGACTACAACGCACTGTGTCCTAGCGGAAATATCGGTTGTTTCATCCACTTGGATTGCCACAAACTGGGCTTCCTTAAGCTCTTGGTGAATCACTTCCTTAATAACTTCATGCATGTAGTCCAGTAGCTCATTCTGCACGGTTTTGGACGTGCCCTTAAACACAGTTGCAGTCTTCAAATGCTGTTCCATTGCACTGCTTTCACATCGATACTGCCAACCAAATCCACCAGGCCTCGAAACACTCCTGGATTTAGCGATGTTTCACTTTCGTCGTGTCCTCTTAATGCCAGTTCAAAAGCGACACAAAAGCGAACACAATCAATTATCTTCAAAAGGATGTACCGGTTCTTAGCCACTTCATTGTGTTTTTGAATACTGACTTGGTATCCTTGGTCCAGTTGAACTGCAAGGTTCGCCTGTCCAAGCATCTCATACTTGATCCTGTTATCCAAGTGAGCTTTAGAACTTTTGTGTTTCAACAATTTATCAGCTAGATGTTTGACGTCAGTCACTCCAGTTTTGGTCCAAGCAGCGTCACCACCAAATAGGATGCATGGGAAACAATATAAGGACTTCCTAGAAACGCTTCCACAAAGCCAGTCGTTCTTCTTGTACCATTCAGTATTGAAAGTACGGATATATTGCTTCCCTCTATCTCTTGCGATTTGCTGCAGATTTATCTCTGGTTGGTCAGGTCCTAACCGTTTTACTTCCACCTTCTCCTCATAGGTTAGGGTGCCGAAAGGCTTCACAAGTAGAGAGTCAATAGTATTCATTTCTGATACCAATAGAAGAAAGAGATCACGGTATATTAATTTATATTATGTCACAAAATTACTTTAAAATAACAGTGTGTTGAATTCATTGGTATACATTACAGATTGCAAACCCTCATGTGACAAGACTACATCAACATCAAATTTGCACCTATACGCATGGACAGAAAATTAAAAGCAATGATACTCACCTACAGTTTACTCTCCTTCTCGGGGTATTCACGTCCAGTAAGTCAACCAACGAGTCCAAACAAATCTGCTTCCACAGATAGTTTGCACCTGGGGGGGTGATAGAAAACACAAAAAAAAACATTAGAACGTTCAAGACCCAAACCGTAACTTTTAAAACCTTAAAAGACCAAGTGTGACCATATAGGGCCCAACCGCACCTTAAAAACCCTAAATAACCAAGTGTGACCATATAGGCCCCAACCGCACCTAAAAAAAACCAAATAACAAAGTGTGACCATATAGGGCCCAACCACACGGTAAAAACCCTAAATAACCAAGGGTGACCATATAGGCCCCAACCGCACCTTAAAATCCCTAAATAACAAAGTGTGACCATATAGGCCCCAACCGCACCTTAAAAACCCTACATAACCAAGTGTGACCATATAGGCCCCAACCGCACCTTAAAAACCCTAAATAACAGTGTCACCATATAGGCCCCAAACGCACCTTAAAAACCCTAAATAACCAACTGTTACTATAGGCCCCAACCGCACCTTAAAAACCTTAAAGACCAAGTGTGACCATATAGGGCCCAACCGCACCTTTAAAAACTCTAAATAACAGTGTGACCATATAGGGCCCAACCTCACCTTAAAAACCCTATATAACCAAGTGTGACCATATAGGGCCCAACCGCACCTTAAAAACCCTACATAACCAAGTGTGACCATATAGGCCCCAACCACACCTTAAAAACCTTAAAAGACCAAGTGTGACCATATAGGGCCCAACCGCACCTTAAAAACCCTAAATAAGTGTGACCATATAGGGCCCAACCGCACCTTAAAAACCCTAAATAACAGTGTGACCATATAGGCCCCAACCGCACCTTAAAAACCCTAAATAACCAAGTGTGACCATATAGGCCCCAACCGCACCTTAAAAACCCTAAATAACAAAGTGTGACCATATAGGGGCCCAACCGCACCAGTCTCAGCGTGAGCAGGGTCAGGAAACAGAAAGAGGGATAACAGGCATCTGGTGGATTTATTAACTGTGGATGTCAATCAAAAGTTAACTCGAGGCCCTATTAGCTGGCGGTCTCTCGGAGCTAACGGTCTGGGTGGGTTTAGGTTGTTCTCCTGACAACTGGACAGCCTTCCATCATTGATTGGTCAATGATGGAAGACTGTCAGTCATGAAATTGATACATTTATCACTGCCCATGCATATCGTCATTGTTCTGGTGGGCGGAATGCATTAACGGTCAGGGGGCCAGGCCTCATTAATTCATAGAGTCTTAAGGTTAGTGTACTAGTCAGTGTAGTGTAATATGATCACACAGGGATGCAGGGAAAGCTACAATAGATACACAGCATTAGTTAATATATACACACAAGGGCAAGGGGTTATCTTAAAGTGACAGTGTCCCAGGGAATAGTTTGCTTCATTTATTACTGTAATAACACTTGAATGCTGATGTACACATTATATTTAATTGTTTTTGGGTTATTACTAATAAATTATTGTGTTTTTTTATTGCAGGGTCACGAAAATATTTGGGGGGGGGGCGTTTGCCCTGACGCCCCAATGGACGGGCCGCCCCTGGTGGTGGCATGTTTTTTTCCCATAGGAATTTCTTAAAACATTTGCCCATGGAGTAGATGTTGTAAATTATGGCAATGTCATGGAGATCTAAGTGTGTTTTTTATTTCTTTTTAGACGACTTAAGTTCTTTTGGAGATAAAATAGTTTAAAACTTTAATGTAATGAGCATGTAAGTGAGCTAATATCAGATTCCATGTATTTCTCTTGTAATTTTCAAACCCTTGCTGAGTCCCCCGGAAACATTTCAAGTGACACTATAGCAAAAAAGCACTACAACATAGTTACATAGTTACATAGTTACATAGGCCCTCATTCAATTGCAATGTGGCCAATTGAATAGGGCTCTAAATAACCACATAGCATATTTTTTTAAAGAAGTTTTTAGTTAGTGATCTTCTATCCAAAAGCAAGGTTTTCACTAACTAAAAACTTCTTTAAAAAAAATATGCTATGTGCTTATTTAGAGCCCTATTCAATTGGCCAAATCGCAATTGAATGAGAGCCATAGTATTTGAAGTTGAATAAAGACTGTTAGTGCATCAAGTTCAACCTTTTTATATATCTCCTGATCTTTTTAATATGTGGACTATTTGATAGTAATTGTTAATTGATCTAGAGGAAGGCAACAGAAAAAAACCCTGTTGAAACGTTGCCAATTGTCTCATAAGGGGGGAAAAATGCAAAATTCCTTCCTGACCCCAGAGACTGTCGATCGAATTTCTCCCTGGATCAATAATCCTTTGCTAGTTATCTAGGATAACCTTGAATGCCCTCTTTCTTTAAAAATATATCTAACCCCTTTTTAAAGTTATCTATCAAGTTTGCTGTCATCACCTCCTTTGGTAGAGAATTCCACAGTTTAACTCCACAGTACTGTGACAAACCCTTTTCTTTCTTTAAGGTGAAATCTTTTTTCCTCTAACCTCAAGGGATGTCCTCTTGTCAGTTGAAAATCTCTTGGCACAATTATTTTACTTGACAAAGCCTTATATTGACACTGAATGTATTTAAATAAAGTAATCACATCCCCTTGTAGTTGCCTTTTTTTCTAGGGAAAATACGTTTAATTTGGTTAGTCTTTCTTCATAACCTAGCCCCTCCATTCCCCTTATTAGTTTTGATGCCCTTCTCTGTACTTTTTCCAGCTCTAAAATTTCCTTTTTATGAAGTGGTGCCCCAAAATTGCACTCTATATTCCAAATGAGTGCGAACTAGGGATTTGTACAGTGACAGAATTATATCTGATTCCATTGCTTAATACATGCTAATATTGTACTTGCCTTTGCAGCTGCTAAATTGGCTTTGAGTATTGCTACCTAGGTGATTGTCCACAAGTACTCCCAAATCTCTTTCAATATCAGATACCCCTAGCTTAGCTCCATTAAGATTATAAATGGCATGGCTATTTTTCCTTCCCAAATGCATAACCTTACATTTATTTGTATTAAATCTCATCTGCCATTTAGCCACCCATTTATCTAATTTATGCAAATCCCTTTGTACATCATTATCTGATTTAATTACCTTGCACAACTTAGTGTCATCAGCAAAACTTGAGACACTACTTTCGAGTCCTACTTCTACGTCATTAATAAATATATTAAAAAGGAGAGGACCTAATACTGAGCCCTGAGGAACCCCACTTACCACATTAGTCCAATTGGAGTGTCTTCCACTTACAACAACCCTTTGCTTCCTGTCTTTTAGCCAGCTCTTGATCCATGAGCAGATATTTACTGCAATTCCTGTATCTCTAAGTTTGCTCAATATTCTCCCATGTGGCACTGTATCAAAAGCCTTTGCAAAATCCAAAAAGACTACATCCACTGAGTTGCCCTGATTCAAGTTCCTACTAACATCCACATAGAAACTAATTAGATTGGTCTGACATGACCTATCTTTCATAAATCAGTGTTGACTCCTACTTGATACTCCTCCTATGATCTTGTTCAAATAGAAATCATGAAATGTTAACATTATTTGACACTTAACAATCTGATATCAACATATGTGTAATAAAAAAATATGATATGTTAAGCCTGTTTTATGATACAAAATCCAGGGTAACACACAACCCAGTACTCAATGTGTTAATACACATCACAAAACCATGTTGCCTAGGAACAAATACTCTAATACATTGTCTATAAATATGTCATATTTTCGCACAAAATAAAAATATCTTTATGTATTGAAGCTATAAATATAATTTTCCCATATTTCTAATATAAAACAATTTCTTTATGTATATCTCTAATGATTCCTTGCCACAGTCTAGTTAAAGAACTTGTTCCTGCACCTCCAAATCATTATAATATTCATGACATTCAGATTTCCTATTGGCTCCTAGAGCTGTAAAACTTAGTTTTGGCACTCCCTACACACAAAGTTGTTGTGGCTAAAGCAGGATTTATGGGTGTGGGGAGCAAAAGATTTTCGTTAGTGTCGAACTTATGAAAAAGAGCTCCAGCAGCCGATTTCCGACAGTGCCCTTAGAACATTTGATTTACATGGAGGCCTAAGTCACTATTATTTCTTAAATCCAGTTCTTAGAACTGATTGTTTTCTCTTATGTAACAATAGTTGCATGCAGTAATACTATGTCACTACGCTAGATGTGTTTCTAATACTGTCACATTCTAAAGCACATTCTAAACACAAAATAAACACTTAAAAATTAAAAAAATGACCCTGAGCCTAGAAAGCTGAAATGACTAGTTGGTGTGTGCTCTAAGAGGCCTGGGGAACTTAACCAGGGCCTGAGACCCAACATTACACCACACATAAATTAAAAAAAGTGTCATGGTCCCTTAAGGCAAGTCTCATGGCCATTGTAATAGCCCGTGAGTTGGAAACCACATTTGGGCCACATTGGCTAGTTTCCCTCTATGGTCAGTTACCCACAGAAAAAGAGTCTACTTTTAGGCCACATTGGCTAGTTTCCCTCTATGGTCAGTTACCCACAAAAAAGGAGTCCACTGAACCTGAAGAGTTGCTAGTTGTGGGGTTCAGGGGAGTCCCACCCTGGCTCCAAAAAGTGGGTTGTGACAGTCATGACTTGGTTCTGATGTATATATTGTTGGGAAACTACTTGAAGCCCATGGAGTGTCATACAGCCTTATTACATTCGGGTTACATGTTAAAACGTAGCCCGTAACGTTGAAAGTAGGACTTACAGCTATTAAATTAGCCCTGTAAACGTCCCCGCAGAGGACTTGCGGGGAAAGCCGCAGGACACCAGAAAAATGCCTACGGGACGTGAACGTGGAACTTCGCAGCCCACAAATCCTTTGATCTGTCAAGCCCGATCATGCTATTAAATTGCAACAAAGTCACCAGCGAGCTAGCCCGTAACACGCAAATGGATCCCAAAGCCCAACGTATGCTGGAGAGGACTCGCAAGGGGGGTAAAGACCAATATGTAGCCCTGTAAATGCAAATCAAAACACAATACTGTACTTTTATTAAAAGTGAAAGTGATGTTAGGTCTTAGAATTAATAGCACAACATTCTCAAGCTCGCATATCATAACGAAAAAATACTTTATTTCATGTTTAATTTCCATGTTATATAGATCCCGGCAATAAATGTGTTAATACATATACTGTAACTCGCATGTAAAAGAATATCATATTTACAGCTTTATTAATATTGCATTATTGCTGAATGCGGGTCCGATCAGGACTTTGAAATCTAACCTCCCGTTTTTCAGTGACGTAACGCTAACAATCTCTTTTTCCATTGGCTCTGTCTAAACCCGTAACTACGGTCTACACTAATTAATCATCCACAAATCCAACGATCTATGAACGAGCTACGATTTGCGTCAAGCCCGTAGCTCACAGCCCATTCTAATTTAATAGCATCATAACACTGCCAAGTTTCAAGCCTGCAGTCGTTGCATGCTTCACGTTGGACTTATGGTCCTCAAATTTAATAGGGCTGATAATGTGGCAAATTCAAGTGTTATTCAAAGGACAGGAAACAGTTTAGTACAGATGATAACTTTTAAAGTCTGACACAGTTAGCCATTTATATTTAGCAACTCCATCAAAGTTATTTTTCTTTTTGTTCTATGGCTAGCACCATTTCTTTTCAGTCATGTACATTATTACTAGTGACAAAGATCAATGTTTTCATTATTTTGTGCTCTTAAATTAAAAATAAATTGTAACAATAGTGCTACCATTAAATTACATCATTGGAGGTGTAGTGTATTTATTTAGAAAGAGAGAAATTGAAAGGGGGGGGGAGTTTTATTGTGTAAATAAAGAGAGAGGGAAAAAGCCCTGTAAAAGAAAACAGGTATGAGTCAATATTTTTGCACAATGATATCTTCATATTCTCAAGTGTATGTATTTTCAGAATCATTATGCGTTATTGGTTTATTTTGATGTGCAGCAGTGGCCATATTTGTTGCAGTCATTTTGGGTTTAGCTAAATAAATTTCAAATGTTAAAGAATCTTCTGTTCTTTTTTCAATTATGATGCATTTGCTAGACAAACAGGTTTGGCATCTTTTTATTCAGTAGATATGGGGTTTTCCTATTTGTTATTCTACATTCAGCTTATGTGATATTTTTTTCTAGCCTGATAATGTGAATTCATTCTGACATTTAGAAACATTCTAAATACATCTGCTCTTAGCAAATATCAAGTGGGGAGGATATGGTGTAGCTTGATGTTTTTACATGGTATGAAGCTTGTACACTATATAAGGTTGGCCAAATTTCTTTAATTTATAAAAGCTTTTGGATAACTCTTGGAGAACATCTCCATTTCTATGTTATCCTTTGGGCCATATATTTTACTATCTACATACTATATTGTAAACACGACACAGTCAATTTTTAAGTGTATAACTTCTGGAAGAAAGGAAACAAAATGATCACATCAGGTAGAGGAGCTGTAATCGTTTGCTACTTAACAATTATAGCTTTAATCTGTCTTTATTTGTCCAATGAAGAGGTCTCTCTCTCTCTCTCTCTCTCTCTCCCTCTCTCTCTCTCTCTCTGGCATGGAGTTACACAATGTTGCAAATATTAAATAACTACTGCAGATCACAATTATATGTATGTACCAAAATAACAATATTATTAGCTGTGTAAGCTAAGCCATGTATATAAAACATTTTTTGGGAAAAGAATGCACTCTTGAAGACCCTTTTTATGAGTACATGTTTCAATTTTGCGTTTGTTACATCACATCCTGAAAGGTGGGTGATGGGGGGGGGGGGCGGTGGTATTTGTAGTTATCAGCCAAGGGATGGAACAGGCAGAAGTCTGGTGCTTTCCTTTGATAACTGGATAAGATTGAAATGTATACCACACCCCTCACTGGCCAGGAAGCAGGATGTTGCAACAAAGGATGCAGCCATAGCTCTCCAGGAACACCTCTCACACACAACTTCCACCAGTGTATCATGGATCCCTCCAGTGTCCTGCAGATGCTTCACAATTTAGTTTCTTCTAATGAAAAACAAGCTATATTGCTTATCTCTTGCTTAATTATACTTTTAGTCAAACTCAAAGTTTTCATATACATTTTGTACATTGTACTTTGATTTTTTTAAACTTCTAGCTAAAATTATTAAAGGCGATATTGCAAAATTAAGTGGTCGGGTTGGGGCAGAGAGATCTTTGTAGGCTGATGGAAAACCTTTTTGCTGCTTTCTATCCATAGCTTTTTTTTTTTTTTTTACAAAACACATGGTTGATGTTATTGAATAACAGGCTGCCATGGTTATGGCAGGAGAGTTTTGTGTATGTTGAGCTCAGTCTATAAACTGTATATTATTTACAAGGACAAAATTATGACCCACATCATTGCTGTAGTGGCATCTGTTGTATTCTCTAGCAATACATAGGGTTTTAAGCTAAATGACCTGCTGAGATTTCAGCCTTGTGGAATAAATTCTTTGTGAAATGCTGTTCAGGAAAAGGTTATTTTAAATACTTAATAATGACATAGACAATCGAGAAACTGCATATTCATTCATGGGCAGTGGGAAAAAATGCTAAGATGACATACACATCATAGGGTCACTAGTTCATTGATGTTTCAGAATTAGAAGAGTTACAGCTGAGAAAATCCTGTCCAATATAAATTAGCCAAAAAAAATTATTGCAATAATTGAAGAATGGGCGAAGACTGCAGAACAGCTTATTTATTTTATATCCTAGCATTTGCTGTCATGCTATTGCTAATTATCTATTTGTAAGAGCTTTGCGTGGGTGAAACTGTGAATCTATATCTCATGAACAGCCACCGGAATTGATCTCTGTGTCACTGTTCTTTTCAAGGGAACAGAGAAATAAGATTTTAAATGCCATTTACTTGTAACAAACATCTTAGAAAATAGGCATTTTGTAGATAAAAAGGTAATATGACTTGTTTACAAAAGGAAAATAACAACATCAGGAATATAATACAATCTTAGTCATGAAGTTCTTCAAAAGACAACATATAAAGGAACAAATGGTGCTGTTCTTGTGCTGAATATATGCCCAAGGCAAGATAAAACTCTTTTACTTTTAAATTATAGTCAAAAGTCCAAGTTCATAACAGAATGTGTAGCAGAAGGACTGAATAAAAGGATCAACCAATGATAGCTGAAATTACATTCCAAGCAAAGTGACAGATTTTTTTTTAATTAGGACACATTATGTAACCAATTAGACCTTTTAGAATTTAGGAACAAATTAGCAAAGTATTATCAATACATTAATACGCTATAATGGAGAAAAAAATATACGCTATAATGAAATGTCTTTAAAGGACTTCTGTGGTCATAATTTTAAAACAGAAGAATGTTTTAGAAGAACTACACTTTAGAATAATTGACATGTTTAGAATATAATGAAAAAATAATACAGCCTTCATATGAAAGTATGTTGCTGTGGAATCTACCCTTTATGTGCTCTTAAGTCTCCCTGTCCTAAAATTAACAAATATGTATGGAATTTATATCTATTTCTACAAAGGAACTTTTCCTTTTACAGGCATATTTAAAACTCTATATGCCATGATAAAATGTAACATGTTGTTGTTTCTGTAGGTTTCTTTTAATTACTTATTATAAGTTGATGTAAGCTAAGCATTGTTTTTTTCATATCAATATATTGTTAACTGCAAAATATTTTTTGCATTGTTATTTAAAATTGCTAATATTTCTAACAATTACATATGAGGCCCACCAGCATCATGTATCTGTGTCTAACTCTATGGTAATGGAAATCAAGCTAGTAAGTAATTAAAACTTTAGTTCTAATGGCAAAAAAAAAGTTAATTTACATTATATATAATCAACCCCATATTATATGTAGTATTAGCTATATCTACAAAATATTACAATCTGCCTAAATTAGAAGGGGAATTTGGTCATACATTTATTTTGAAGAACTACACTTCTGGTTAGGATTAATGTGAAGCTTATTAACACACCTTATTAAAACACTGAAAGAAGGAAATGGAAGCATCCAGTAAAAAAGTATCACATATATAGTTGTGAGCATGCAAGCTGTTGCTAATGCTTGCAGGCTCGCAACTATATATGTATCACGCTTACACAGCAGCTCCACAGCACTAATGCTGCAGCAACATCAAAACAGATTGCCAGCTCTTCAACAGAATGCTTCCTGCATATATTACTTCAAAATAGGTAAAGTATATTACTTTATTAATCTATTTTTTATTTTATTATTATACACCAAACAGCATTAGCTCACTTACAATTTGATTGCCATCATTTTTTGACGAGCAATTCGCTAGTTACATAAATAAGTTTGATAATATGAATTCTTTATTTTTTTACTTTCTAAAAACATTTTGTACATTATAAATTTTAACTATTCAGAGACTGTATGAAAATGTTTGACCACTGTGGTCTTTTAACTATATTTAACTTCCCTTCTCCTAAAATTGGTTGCTTAGATTGTCTTTATAAATATATAGTCACAGATGCGTTTGATATTTTTAAATTGTATTTTTATAGAATGGTAAGTATTAAATATATTGGTTAATGTAACAAAATAAGGTTTGTAAGATCCAGTACCACCAGTGATACTACTTAACATAGAGAGAGCTAAATATTCATCATTATAAAATGAAAATTGTAAATGTATATTTTAAAAAACTTGCAAGATTCACACATATCCTTTTAAAATCTTAGAGAGAAAATAACATAAAACAACTCTATTAAGAACCTTCTTCACATGTTAATGTGCACGAATGCATACACCATTTCAAAATAAACATTTCCATCTTAATTTTTCAACATACCTGATAATAACCTTAGTGACACTCTGCTCGCGTAATAAAGTGCAGACATCAATTTTGTATTAAAAGTAAATACTCTTCTAATCCTCAATTTGCAGATAATCTGCAGAAGTCAACATAAAGTAGTGCAATTCCAGGTAGGTTGATAAATAGATTGAATGATAGATAGATAGATAGATAGATAGATAGATAGATAGATAGATAGATAGATCATTATTATAAAAACGCATAATGAATAAAAGATATTGGGATATATGTCCATACATGCTCTATACAAAGTTATTTTCTAAGTACTAGCCAGTTGTGTCATTTATACCATGATATTTTAGGTAGATTATTTGGAACTACCCTTTTGTTAGAACTAGCATAAGGTCCAGATATAGAGGCAGTAGATTAGAGTATGCCACTTAAAGATATCTTAGGTATCACAGATCTTTGTAAATCTGTTTTATACTTGACAATTTTTCAATCCATGGCCAATTGCTTATGGAATTGGTGTATCCTCTTATGCCAGATATACAACATAAGTAGCCTTTTACTTATCCAAGATAATTACATACAGTACATATTTAAAATAAAAAAAAGAAGGGGCCATATTCAATCAGAACCCCTCAACTTGATTGCAGACGGACGGATGTCTGCAGGTGTGTTGCGGGTTCGAGTTCGTCTCTGATTGCAATGCTATCCAATTGCTCAAGGCCACAAGTTACTGTCCCAAAGCCAAAACCGTAAATTATGCACTTGGTCGTAGCAGTTCAGGGTGGGAACATGATCAATTCAGCAAGCCCATAACCGTCCATTTCAAATCAGCCAATAGAAAATGAGGTTATATGTCAATCAATTAGGTTCAGGGGTCTTATATGAGATCAGACTTGCAAACCCTCACAATAAAGAATTAAGACAATTATTGCCAAAACTGTTCTAGTCCATATGGGTGGCCTGATATGTATTAACTCATAGAAACCCAAGATCATCGCCATTTTTTCAAGCCTGTATTTTGGAAGCCGTTCGGAGCTTGCAGAACGCCAATTGAATAGCAAATTAACTTGCGACCTCACTTACGGGCTACCGGATCTCCCGAAACTTCAATTGAATATGGTCTGGCACCTCCCGCCAAGTTGTTGGATAACACATAAATATATTGATGGGCTTAGCGTTAAAGCTCTATCAAGATTTTAAAAACATTAAAAACATAAGATAACCAAGAGATTCGTTTTCATTAAAGTCAACCTGTGTGGACATGTGAACACGCCACAATAATACACCTGTAGAGATACTATTTGTGTCTGTTTTCTTAGACTTACTATTATAGTTTTTATATAGAGAATAAAAAAGTATTCTGCTATTTAAATAAAATTTGGAGTGTTAAGAATATAATGTGCTCTCTCATTGGCTTTAGTATTTGTCTTTTTATCATGACAAGTGTAATTACAAGGGGCCTCATTCTATTATCGGCCGTAAAACGGCCGCAAGGCTGCGATTCCTTGCGGGGGTTTCGTTATCTTGCAATTCAATTATACGGCCCTGCAAGGATCTCCCCTTACGGCCGGCCGTATATCTTGCAACCGGCCGTAAGCTCAGAAATCTTTAAACGCAAAAATAAATTCAAGACGGCACTGTAAAGCTCTGTAAATGCTAGGGATCATAATGGGGGACATGAGGATTAATAGCAACCCCCTCTCAAGCTTGCACATCAGCCCAAATCCGAGATTACATTAACTGTTTATTTTCGGGCCGCAGCGTGGGCGGGTCTGAGGTGCTCCAGACCCTCTGGACTTTTTACATGGTTATGTGACATAAATTAAAAAAATATATATTTACGGATTTGAGTGTAGGGGAATGTTGTGCTATTAATGCTAACACCTACAATCACTTTATAGTCTCATAAGAGTGCAGGATGGCTTTATTATGGCTTTAAAATGTGCTTAATTGTGTGCCTGCGGGACCTTTTTGGTGCAGGTAAGCTGCGGCTCGGTTTTAGCCTTGCAGAGAGGTTTCCCGGAGCAATTGAATAGCAACTGGGGCTTTCTTGCGGCCGAAACTCTTGCGGCCGTTTAAGATCAAAGGCTTTCCTCCGGCGCGAGTGGCCGCAAGGGATAGCAAGGCGCCGGCCGCAAGCCTGCCGGTATCCCCGGCCGAAAGGGAATAGAATAGCCGAATAGCTTGCGGCCCCGCATCTCCTACTGCCGTTAATAGAATGAGGCCCTAGGTAAGGGGACTACTGTGTTTCTTTTATTAATTTAACTTGATTTTATTTAATCAAAATTATTTTATAATTATTAGTTTATATAACAATATTCTACGTTTGTTAAAAGTTGATTCAAAATACTAAACATTTAAAACAATAAAAACTATTTAAAAAACGAGTCTATTAATCATTCACAACACTATCTTTAAGAACTGTCCTCCACTCCTATTTCATTTTAAAAGTATGTCCATCCTTATTTGCAATCATCAGTTGTTTCTCCACTGCATATAATGCTAAGAGCATGTGTGCCTTGTTTCTGATGGTATCTCATGCAATCCACTTATTTCAAAGGTCTTAAAGTACCCTTGAGAATTCTTGGAAAAAACTCAACAGCTTGTATGTAAATATAAGGAGCTAGATTAAATAAAATATAAACTATCAAAGACTTCTCAGAACCCATACTTTTTCCTAATGCTATTTTCTTGTGTCCCTACTGACCACACATACTCCTAAAGGATCTTAACATTCTTTTAAATACTCTAATCCATATACTTCTCTACCTGAGTGTCTTGAGTAAAAATAAAACGACTAGTTTCATTCACTCCTGCTCAAAGCAAATCTTTCCGTCAAAACACTCTTACACAAGTTTTAAATTTAGCAATCTACAGTGTACTAATACTCTGTAGTTTGGTGAAGTCATACATAGTGAAGTTTGTTGCTATGGAAACTTCTACAATGAATTTCGCAGAGTGTCTAAGGAGTGGCCGCTTCTTTTTTTTAAGGTAATTTGTATTATTTATAAAGATGAATAACAAAATAACTAGGAACGAGGAACAAAATTATTTTAACATTCATGCATTTACAAAAGCATTCTTTAAACATTACCAAGGTTGTGTTTTGTATAAAAAGTATTAAAAAAAACCTGTCTAAACTTCATAGAAACTAAAATGAAATACACAGAGCATGTGTATGTGTGTAGATTTTATTGATTATATGCACAACACTGATATCATTTTATCCTATCAACAATATGACAGCAATATGAGTGTTGAGGAGGAATCATATAAATGGATGATTATTCCCTTTTGATAGTGAGACATTCTGGAATCCTCCTGTTCTACCACCTGGGTAAGATTCATAAAATATTAGAGAACACACCCTGGGAAACCCACTGCATAGGGAATAGCATTGCTGAGCTCCAAGTTGTCCCTATATACTAATTTGTTCCTGCAAGTCCTAGAGCACTATTACATTCTATTAAAATTTGCTGTAGTTGAAGAGTGATTAAATTGAACAAGGCCACAACCAAAGGACTGAAGCAGCAAGCCCTTAAACCCTTCCCATGCCCGCAAGCTGTCAGTGAGCTGGAATAAATGCGGTCCGCATTTTGATTACACATATATACTGATTACACCTAATACAAATACACATAGAGTAAATAACACATATAGATACACTTACAGCCCGGTCAACACATACACCCTCCGCCCCACACACACACACACACACCATATATAGGCCACAGTGACAGTTGAGGGAGGAAAGAATCCGCACCAACAGTCGGGAGGGCAAAAAGCTGGGGGCAGGCACAGGGCCCAAAATTACTCCCCCAGGAGATGGTGGTACTCCTGCGTGCTATCCATGAGTGGCCTGCTATCCTTTCAGGAGATAGGGAAGTTAGGCCCGAGCCTAGGGCCCAGGCATGAAAGGAGGTAGCGGTCGCAGTAACAGCAGTGGGCATGGCAGAAAGGAATGTGAGGTCTGTGAAGCACAGGTTCGATGACGTCAGGGTCCTGGGAAGGAGGAAGATGGCCAACGAGATGGCCTCAGCCTCAACAACAAGTGGTGGCCCCAGAGTGACCGTCAACTACAATGAGTGGAAGAGGGACCTCAAGGACCTACTGAGCCATTTGCCCGCCGCTGGAGCTTCAAGCCTGGTGGCCTAGCAGGATCCAGCCTCCACGTCAGGTAAATACTAGGTATGTACAGGATGACCAACAAGGACACTGACATGTCAGCTTCATGGAATTTCCAAGGGATAGTTGGATCAGTCATGCGTCATTAAATCCACAAGGCTGACAAATCACTGTCTTCTGTGGGCACAACAACCTTAATCAACCAATAGCCAGTCCATGTATGGGTTTGCCCACTGCAGCTTATGAAGTCACGGACCGCAGCCAGAATCAAGAGAGCATTAGGAGCCAAGAACAATCAAGATCAACCCAACAAAGATCACATCTAGCAAATGACAGCTAGTGAGAGTTGCACTCAAAGGAACAGTTACCTCACTCTAGGCAAGATTCATTGTGTGAAAGAGCACAAGATTCTATGTTAAAGTGATCTATTGCCTTGTAATTTAAATAGGAACAGTTAAACATATGCAGTCTAAGGTTTGTCTACAGACACAGTGATGATTAACATCCTCTGCGTCAACTTTCACATATTATTGTTTAACTGATTACAAGAATGTAATCAGCCAGCAGTTAAACACTCAGTTAACATGGAATCTTCTGTTCTGTCACACAATGAAGAGCACTGATAATGAGGTCAATGGTCCTGTAAGTGATTCATCCAGGTTCAAGCCTAGATGTCAGTTAGTTAGGAAGGAACAGAAATTATTTTTTTTCTTCAACATCATTAACACATATCCTTTTCTTTTCTCGTTTCTCTTTATTTGCTTCATGCAGGTCTGGGTTCACTGGTGAGCCGGGGGCACGGGGGGCAGCTCTATCAAAGCAGAAGAACATGGAGCAAGCCCCCATCCAGCAGGATCCGGTGCAGGGGGAGGAGGGGCCAGCACAAGCCCAGTGCTCTGGTGAGGAAGAGGACATCACCTGGGCAGTGGGGCCATTGGCAGGAAACTATGCCACCCCTTTGGCCTTCGACCCCACTGCCCCCTCCTCCCACAGCTGCAGCCATCACCAGGGCACACATATTGGAGGGACGATAGGGCATGCCCCCACCTTCTCCACGCCCTGCGGTTCATCAGCCTGGCTCCCACCACCAGATTAGAGCCAGGCACTGGCCACACAACAGAACCTCCCCAACGGGCCACCGCCACCACCTGTGCCACCTCCTCCACAACCACCAATAAGCCCTGCAGTCAGACCTCCATCCCCACCACCACCAAGCCAGGCTGCTCAGGAGGAGATGCTGGCCATGTTGATACATGTCCTGGACTGTCTGCAGAGGATCTAGGCCAGTATCTCCTCTAATCACCAGGAGCTTATGAGCTGCCAGGCCAGGCGCAATAGGGAGGAGAAGAGGCACCTACCTTGCTGGATTGGTCAGGATGGGGGCGGGAAAGAGCGCAGCAGGTGACAACAAATGCAGTTCGCACTCTGGCCCCTAGCCCTGCCTCATCCACCCTGGAAGCATCCCCCACGCACCAGCAGACCGGCCTCTCTCCTCTTCCCTACATGCCTCCACACCCAGCACCTGTGGGGTGTATCCCATTCTGATTGGCTCAAATCATATGTGCCTTCTGATTGGCTGCAATCTGATTGACAGTTACGTCAGCAAATCAGAAGGATTAGGTGCCTGGAGCCAATCTGAATGAGATAGACCCCACAGCGGTTTATCCCATTCTGATTGGCTGAAGGCAATAGCGCCATCTGATTGTCATGAAATATGATTGACAGCATTCTCAGCAAATCAGAAGGCGCCATTTCGCACAGGAACCCCCATTTGCATTGGGGAGCTTAGTTTTTTTTAGTTTTTTAGCCCGCTGGGATATTTTTCGGAGGGACCCTGTCTGGGACAAAGACATGAGGACCGTGGCATCACTGGATGGGCATTATGGAAAGATAAGTTGAATATCATGCCTTTATTTTATTACAGGGTGTATGTATTTATGTATTAATTGTATAGTTTTGTTTTTTGTAGGTGTGACCGGACCTGTTGACACTTTTGGAGGGCCCTGTCTGGGACAAAGCACAGAAGACCAGCATCACTGGAGGGGCATTTGGGACAGGTAAGTGGTCTATTTTACCACTTTCAATTTTTAGTTAGGCTTATTTTCTTTATTTAGAATCTAGCTTTATTTTGTTACAGCAATGTAGCTTTTTATATTTTATGTAATGTAGCTTTTTTACTTACCGTAATGTAGCTTTTTTTATTTTATGTAATGTAGCTTTTTTTATTTTATGTAATTCTAGTTTCTTTATTTTCTGTAATGTAGTTTTATTAATTTGTGTAATGTAGTTTTTTTATTTTCAGTAATTGCTTTTTATTTTCTGCAATTAGTTGGGTTTTTATATTATTTTTTTATATTAGTTGGGTGCTAGGGATTTTATTAGGGGGTTAGGTAGGTAGTGTAGGGGTTAATAGGGTAGGAGTTGGGTAGGTAGTGTAGGGGTTAAATATGCCTTTTAGGGTTAAATAGTCCCAGTATGGATTAAATAGATACAGTTAGGGTTAAATAGGCCCAGTGAGGGTGAAATAGGACTAGATAGGGACAACTGGGTCTAGAAAGGGTTATGTGGTTAGTGATAGGTTTAATTAGAAATGATGAGGGTTAAATAGGGTTAATAAGTTAGAGTGGGGTTAATTGGTTAGAGGGAGTTAATAGGATGGTATAGGGTAGGATAGGGGTTATTAATGTAAGGCTAGGGTGTATAGGAATAGTTAGGGTTAATTGGGTATAGTTAGGGGTGTATATGTATAGTTAAGGTTAGTTGGTATAGTTAGGGTTAATGGGGTATAGTTAGGGTTAATATAGACATATGTGTATGTATGGTTGGTTTGGTCCTACATGAGTGCTGCCGGCACTGGGGAGCTACAGTTGATTGAGGGAACCTTGAATGCCAACATGTGCAAGGACGCACGCAGGCACGCAGGACGTCACTGACGAGTGATGCTGCAATAGACCATGGTTGGCGGTAGTGAGAGACCGACTGGACACTTTTTATAACGGGATATGATACTCGTTCACAGCTAGGTAAATTGTTTTTTTTTACAGGTACAAGGAAGTAGTTTATATGCCTCTATTCCATTGGAGCAGCTGTAATTATATACATGTTCATACTGTAAATTAGTGTGACACTGTTCCTTTTACTTAAATACCAGATATATTTAATTTACCCGCTTGTTACGATTAAGCCGTTTTTGGCCCACAAAACGTTACACGATTGTACATATGTTGGGACCTGTACTTGAGTTTGTCCTTTAGTCGTGTACATTATAATATTTGGGTGAATTTTGTGCACAATTCAGACATACTTGCTGTGAAGGATATCTTTCCCTGGTTTTGAGGAAATTTAGTAATTATTGTGACTTAATTTACTATTGGGATAGGTTTTAATTTCCTTATATGTTTATCTCTGAGATTTAATTAATTCCCCATTAAATCCACCATCATAAGATTAGGTCTCTAACCCCTCACCCATTGTTTTTATTTTTGTTTGTTTGACACACTTTTAAACATTCTGATTAAAGGTTACGTTTTATTTTTAATTATATTTCAGTACATATTTTATGTGATCAGCTATGATTTAGTGTGTCCATGACCTTTAACAAGGCTGTACAATTAACAATCTTGTGGTCAATCTTATGAGCTGACGGAACAAATCTGTCCATTGATTAGTGTTTGATTGGGCATGATTGTGATTGGTTTTTCATATTATTAGTCGCCACTATTTCTCTTTTTTTAAAGTATATGTCCTGTGACATGCTGAATCAGGGCATGATCCCCTCCCTTCAGAGACTGGGCCACAGGGCAGTATTACAACATTATAACGACCACAAAAACACCTCCAAGACGACCACTGCATTGCTAAATCCTATTGAGCATCTGTGGGGCATCCTCAAACGGAAGGTGGGGGAGTGCAAGGTCTCTAACATCCACCGTGATGCCATTATGGAGGAGTGGAAGAGGACTCCAGAGGCAACCTGTGAAGCTCTAGTGAACTCCATGACCATGAGGGTTAAGGCAGTGCTGGAAATAATGGTGGCCACACAAAATATTGACACTTTGGGCCAAATTTGGACATTTCCACTTAGGGGTGTACTCACTTTTGTTGCCAAAGTTTTAGACACTAATGGCTGTGTGTTGAGTTATTTTGAGCGGACAGCAAGTTTACACTGTTATACAGGCTGTACACTCACTCACTATACTGTAAATAAATATATATATATATATATATATATATATATATATATATATGCTTTAAATATTACTGTATATAGTCGAGTATAAGCTGAGTTTTTCAGCCCTTTTTTTAAGGCTGAAAAGGGCCCCCTCTGCTTATACTCGAGTCACCCAGTGTCTCTTTCCCCCCCGCATCTCTCAACCCCCGTGTCTCATCCCCCCTCTCCTGTGTCTCTTTCCCCCCCTCTCCCTCGTGTCTCTTTCCCTCCCCCTCCCTTATCATCCTCCTCTTCCTCCCTCCTCAACCCCCCCTCATACACAAAACCCCTCCTGATCCTCAACCCCCCTCCTCAACCTCAATCCCCCTCCTCATCCTCAATCCCCATCCTCATCCTCAACCCCCTCCTCAATCTGAACCCCCTCCTCATCCTCCCTCCTCAACCCCCCTCCTCAACCTCAACCCCCTCCTCACTTTATCCCTCTCTAATTACCCCCCCCCCCTCCCCCCTTCCATCAGCAGCTGCTCCTCCGCTCCTCAGGGCGTCTTTCGGCTGCGTCTGGACCCGGCATATGCTAATGACGTGACTTCACATGCGCGTCACGTCATTAGCATTGGCCGGGTCCCGACGCAGGCGGTAGATGGACAGAGGACCGGAGGAGCAGCTGCTGATGGAAGGTAAGTGATGGGAAAGGGAGAGGGGTAGGTAATTAGAGAGGGGTAAAGTGAGGAAGGGGTTGAGAAGGGAGGATGAGGAGGGGGTTGAGGTTGAGGAGGGGGGTTGAGGCTGAGGATGATGAGGGGGTTTGAGGAGGGGTGTTTAGAATGAGGAGGGGGGTTGAGGATGAGTAGGGGGATTGAGAAGGGGTTGAGGAAGGAGGATGATGAGGGGGGTTGAGGATAGAGGTTGAGGAGATGGGTTGAGGATGAGGAGGGGGGGTGAGGATGAGGAAGGGGGTTGAGGAGTGGGATTGAGGTTGAGGAGGGGGTTGAGGATGAGGAGGGGGGTTGAGGATGGAGGGTGAGGAGGGGGATGAGGAGAGAGGTTGATGAGGGGGGTTGAAGATGAGGAGGGAGTTTGAGCAGGGGGGTTGAGGATGTGGAGGGTGGTTGAGGAGGGAGGATGAGTAGGGGGTTGAAGAGAGAGGTTGAGGAGAGAGGTTGAGGATGAGGAGGGGGGTTGAGGAGGGGGAGGGGGGTTGAGGAGGGGGGGTTGAGGAGAGAGCATGAGGAGGGGGTTGAGAAGAGAGGTTGAGGAGAGAGGATGAGGAGGGAGGTTGAGGAGAGAGGACGAGGAGGTAGGTTGAGGAGGTGGGTTGAGGTTGAGGAGGGAAGTTGAGGTTGTGGAGGGGGGTTGAGGATGATGAGGGGTGTTGAGGATGAGGAGGGGGTTGAGGATGAGGAGGGGGGTTGAGGATGAAGAGAGGGTTGAGGAGGGTGGTTGAGGATGAGGAGGGGGATTGAGGGGTGGTTGAGGAGGTGGATTGAGGAGAGGGGTTGAGGAGGGAGGTTGAGGAGGGGGTTGACGAGGGAGGTTGAGGATGAGGAGGGTGGTTGAGGAGGGAGGATGAGGAGGGGGTTGAGGAGAGAGGTTGAGGAGGAGGGTTGAGGAGGGGGGTTGAGGAGGGGGGTTGAGGATGAGGAGGGGGGTTGAGGAGAGAGTTTGAGAAGGGGTTTCAGGATGAGGAGGAGGGATGAGGAGGGGGGTGAGGAGGGGGGTTGAGTAGGGAGGATGAGGGTTGAGGGTTGAGGATGAGGAGGGTGGTTGAGGAGGGAGGATGAGTAGGGGGTTGAAGAGAGAGGTTGAGGAGGGGGGGTGAGGATGATGAGGGGGGTTGAGGAGAGAGGTTGAGGATGAGGAGGGGGAGGGGGGTTGAGGAGGGGGGGTTGAGGAGAGAGCATGAGGAGGGGGTTGAGAAGAGAGGTTGAGGAGAGAGGATGAGGAGGGGGGTTGAGGAGAGAGGATGAGGAGGTAGGTTGAGGAGGTGGGTTGAGGTTGAGGAGGGAAGTTGAGGTTGTGGAGGGGGGTTGAGGATGATGAGGGGTGTTGAGGATGAGGAAGGGGTTGAGGATGAGGAGGGGGGTTGAGGATGAAGAGGGGGTTGAGGAGGGTGGTTGAGGATGAGGAGGGGGATTGAGGGGTGGTTGAGGAGGTGGATTGAGGAGAGGGGTTGATGAGGGAGGTTGAGGAGGGGGTTGAGGAGGGGGGTTGAGGATGAGGAGGGGGGTTGAGGAGGGAGGATGAGGAGGGGGTTGAGGAGAGAGGTTGAGGAGGAGAGTTGAGGAGGGGGGTTGAGGATGAGGAGGGGGGTTGAGGAGAGAGTTTGAGAAGGTGTTTCAGGATGAGGAGGGGGGATGAGGAGGGGGGTGAGGAGGGGGTTGAGTAGGGAGGATGAGGGTTGAGGGTTGAGGAGAGGGGTTGAGGAGACAGGATGAGGATGGGGGCTGAGGAGAGAGGATGAGGAAGGAGGATGAGGAGGGGGTTGAAGATGAGAAGGGGGGATTAGGAGGTCTGTTGAGGAGGGGGGTTGAGAAAGGTGATAAGGGAGGGAGAGGCAAAGAGACACGAGGGAAAGGGGGAAAGAGACACAGGGAAAGCAGAGGGGGGAAGAGACACAGGGGAGAGAGGGAGAGGGGAGAAAGAGGGGGGACACAAGAAAGGGGCACAGACCCCACACAAGAGGGGGACACAGAGGACACAAGTTTTTCCAGTATTTTGTGGTAGGTGCCTCGGCTTATACTCGGGTCGGCTTATACTTGAGTATATACATTACTTAGATAACAACCATCAATCCAGAAAATACTGGGACAGTACAAAAACTCTTTAGCATCAGTGACAGCGTCCAGTCTTTTGTAATAGTTGTTTATGAGGCCCCTAATTTTTGCAGGTGGTACAGCTGCCCATTCGTCTTGGCAAAATGCCTCCAAAATCTTTGGTCGTCTTTCATGAACTACACATTTGAAAATTCCCCAGAGTGGCTTGATGATATGAAGGTCAGAAGTGATAACCACTCCACAACCTTCAAATATTTCTGCTGTAACCAGTGGAGGGTCAACTTGGCCTTGTGCTTAGAGTCACTACTGGAAAGTCCAAGAGTGTCCCATGTGCAGCCTTCATGCAGAAGAAAGCAAATAGTCTTCAAGTATTTTCTAATAACATGCAGTATTCATCTTGCCATCAATTTTCACAAGATTCCCTGTGCCTTTAGAGCTCACCCCCCCCCCCCCCAAAAAAAAAACATCAGTGAGCCACCACCACGCTTCACAGTGGGGATGGTATTCTTTTCACTATAGGTCTTCTTGACCCCTCTCCAAATAAAGCGCTTATGGTTGTGACCATAAAGCTTTATTTCGATCTCGTCACTTCCTCATCACAAGTTACAGTGTGCCAGAAGCTGTGAGGCGTGTCAAGTTGTTGTCGGGTATATTGTAAACGGGCTTCTTTTATGGCATTGGTGCAGTAAAGGCTTTGTTCTGGCACCTCGACCATGCAGATGATTTTTGTTCAAGTATCGTTGTACTGTGCTCCTTGAAACAAACGCAACGTATTTTTCCACAGCAGACTTTATTTATCCTGAGGTTACCTGTGGGGTTTTCTTTGTATTCCGAACAATTTTTCTGGCAGTTGTTGCTGAAATTTTTCTTGATTTATCGGACCTTGGCTTGGTATCAAGAGATCCGCAAATGTTTCACTTCTTAATAAGTGATTGAACAGTACTAACTGGAATTTTCAAGGCTTTGGATATCTTTATATATCCTTTTCCATCTTTATGAAGTTCCATTACCTTGTTACGTAGTGCTTTTGACAGTTATTTTTGGACCCCCATGGCTCAGTATCTAGCCTACTCTGGGCATCCACGTGAGAGCTAGCAAACTCATTAACTATTTATACACAGACACTAATTGCAGGTGTGGGAACTTAAACTTTAATTGACATTTTAAACTGTGTGTGTGTCAACTTCTGCATCTGTAACAAGGCCAAACATTCAAGGTTATGTAAACTTCATGATCAGGGCCATTTGGGTGATTTCTGTTATCATTATGATTTGAAAAAGAAGCCAAACAACTATGTGATAATAAATGGCTTCATATGATCACTATCCTTCAATAAAATATGTCTTTTTTGCACGATCAGTCATATTTTCAAAATAAATGCCAATATTTCACAATTTCTGCCAGGGTATGCAAAACTTTTGAGCACAACTGTATAAAACCATATAAAGATATAATACTTCATATGACCGACTTATTCAGCTCTCACAAAGGATATAATATGTATCATTAGGAAAAACATGAATAGAAAATCAATACAATAAAATTATAGTGGATTTTTCTAATCCAGAAAAACAAAGATATAAAGTTGAACAAGAGAGAAGGTTTTTGGATATATACTCTAAAGACTTTTTCCTCTTAATATTTTGAATGAAACATTTTTGGTAATCTGCCTTTTTCTTCTCCTCTACTCTTTCTCTGTTCTCTTTCTCTCTCTTCCTCCACTGCCATTTTTCCCATCACCTTTGCTCCCCTTCTCTTTTTATTATTAATTTACTTTTTGGTATTTATTATTCTTGATGTTATGCAAGCAGGTGGTATTTATGAGATCTAGAGGATGAAAAATATAACAGAGTGTGTTTCCATTCTAATATAATGTACTTTTTTATTAGTTTTATTAAGATATGTTGAACTCCTGTATTTATAGTATCTTTGTAAACTTTAGCAGTTAACATTTGAAGGATAAGATGATGTGTTTATTTAATTATTTGGATATGAACTGACATATGGAACGAGGTTTAGGGTGTTAATAGTTTTATTTTATATATTAGAACAGTTGTATAAATGATAACATGTATTATTACATTTAACTTATAATTGTAGATGTATTGTTGCACATAGATTATATTGGAGGAGCTGATTGAAGTGAAGTGAGTGAATAATTATGGAGATGCTGTGCACGTTCCTTAGGCAATGACAGGTGATGTTGACTAACCCTGTGCACTATTTCCATACATGGGGTGGGAGTGGGTTTTCTAGAAGAGCCGCTTTCCCAACAGGAGTGGGAGCAGTACAGAATATGAGCCCTATGTAAATCAGGTACTCTAAGTTAGGGTCCTACCGCAAATTGGCTGCAGGAGCTTTTTATTCCTAACTTCTACACTATATGATGTAAATCTTTCACTCCTTCAAGTTAAAGTACTCAGTGCACAGTCACTTAAGATGCAAGAGATTTATTTGCAGGGAGTAGCCAAAACAAACTTTACGAATGAGACAGGGCCCTAGGAGCTAATATGAAATGCGAACGTCATAAATCTTGTAATGAGTGGAGTAACAAGTGCCATAATTGCAGCTCCAAGGAAAAATTGGAGATATATAGAAAGTAATTGTTTTTTTTATTAAAAATATATTTTGATATTATAAAGATGTGACAATTGTATTTAAAGCTTCCATCAGTAAAATGTGTTTATATTGTGTTAAAATATTATATATTTATAGACAATGTATCAGAGCATTTATGGTTTTATCATGTGTATTAACCCTGTGAGTTGTGTGTTACCCTGGATTTTGTATAATAAAACTGGCTTAATACTAACATATCATGCTTTTAATTACAGATATGTTGATATCGGAATAAAAAGTGTAAAATTATGTTGGTTGAAATGTCACCATTTTTTAGCGCTTTTTGTGCTATACTGTCACTTTAAATGCTTCTGGCGCGCTCAGCGAGAGTTTGAAAACTACTTATGAGTAGTATTTGGTACACGTAAAACTTTCTTCTGCAGTTTGCATTTACGGCACTACCCTTATTTGCGAGTAATCCATAAAATCTTATTAGCATAGGATTTGGGTGTGAAAGTGTAAGGGAGTAACTCGTAATTTATTGCCAGTGCAAAAATCAATAGATTTATGGCCCTCGTCAGGGCTGGGTCACTCTTATGGGTGGGACCAGACTGATATACTACAGGATATTTCTCCCTGTTAAGGGCACAAGTGAGCTAAAAGAGGTTGCTCTCAGAGTGGCTTATCAGGGCCATAGAACTAACCTATTAAGGTTGGTTTGTTCTCTGATGAGCACCTCTGACTTAGTTGTTTTGTATATGCAAATTACCTTTGGGTTTAGTCTCCCTAAGGGTAATAGGGGACTCCAGACGTGGACCCCTTGCTCACTGTGCTTTAGGGAGTTCAGCTGCACCTCACTGACGAGGCACATAAAGGCCGAAACGTGTCTGGGGTTTGCTGTTTCTCCTGTTCAGGGTAGAATTGCCTGGTATTTTGGGGCTGGGTCACTCTTATGGGTGGGACCAGACTGATATACTACATGATATCTCTCCCTGTGAAGGACACAAGTGAGCTAAAAGAGGTTGCTCTCAAAGTGGCTTGTCAGGGCCATAGAACTAACTTATTAAGGTTGGTTTGTTCTCTGATGAGCACCTCTGACTTCGTTGTTTTGTTCAGTATTATTATTGTCAGATGTCCTGCTGATGGGTAAACCACAAGAACATCCCTCTTTAAGAGCAAAATGCAAGTGTAATTGGAAAGTTTCTTTTTTGATCTTCAGACATAATAACTGTACTTGAGAGGACTATTAAAAAATTGTGTAGAGCTCACCAAACACCCATATATCTATTTAATTTCTACTGACAGTATTTGCTTGATATTTGGTAATGACAATTTCTTACTATGCAAATTTAAATGGTGAGACATACTAATTTTGCTAAATTTTTACAATAGTTTATTGGATGTGACAAGCAAAAAACATTTTTGATGTCTGTGAAATCAGATGTTTTATTATTGTATTACAAACTATTATAAAAATACTAGAAAATTGCCTGTCAAAAATGACTGGAGTAAAATTGTAATGCTGGCAATGCTGTTTGCCACACAATGAGAGCATATGACCCCTCTGGGCCCCCTATGCGCTCATTGCGAGCCCCGCGCTGTGCGCCTTCGGTCTCTTCCCCCGCGTGGTTCAACTTTGTGAGGCTCGCAGTTCAATGAGGGCCTTTGGCACTCATTGCAGCCTAACTCCAGCGTAGTTCAACCGCTCACCTCACCTTGCTTGCTTCGCATGGTCAACGTCTCGCCTCGCTTCACAAGTCTCGCAGTTGTGGCCCTACGGGCCGCAATATTGCAGCCTGTCCCGCGCAGTCGATGGCTTGTCACACTTTGCAAACGGGACGCAAACGGCTCACCTAGCCTCTCTGGGCTCGCAAAGGGTGACCATCATTGTAAGCATTACAAACAGCCCTGCAGATCCACAAATATTATGTTGATCAATCCAAAGACTTTTTACAAATCATAGGATCCATACACTACATTAGAATTTCTTCATAATCAATTTTTCTATTAGTAGTTCTTCTCGTTATATAAAATATCCATTTTTTCCCCATTTTAATATAGTGACATTTTTCAAAACGATTTCTTGGATATACAATACATATTAGCCAATATGTCTAGTTTCAGAACAATTGACTTTTTGCCTTTGACAAAGCCACTTATTTGCGGAGAAATGGCCTTCAGACTACATATTGGTGATGTTATTCTGCTATTTAGCATTCAAAACCAATGTTTTTGACTGTGAGGTTCAATATACAGCGTTTCAGCACAATATGATTGTTACAGCTTGCAGTCAATTGGTGTTTCTATTGCACATGGTAGTTATCAGTTGCACTATTATTGTCATCTTTTTGTAATGGTTGTTTTAAACTTTGTGGACTAGTTTATTGTGGTTTGGCTTGTAAATAGGAATTAGTTATCAGAGCACATTCGTATGTGAAAATGTTCAATTTGGGTTGTTTTGTTGTTAACCTTAGAGACCTCAGCCAGATTTGGGGCAGCAAATTAGTTGAGCCTTCAAGACAGCATGGACCCCCAGAGGATCACAGGCCTCCTCTTATTTCTATCAGTGTTGCTGTTTATTGGGAATATGGAGCCATTGGTATAATATATACATTTTTTGAGGGAATCTATATATCTGGGTACACTTCACATGATGCAGATGAGAGTCTTTGCCTGCTTGGAAGCTCACTCCAGACCTAATTCTGAGTCAGTGTTTTTAGTAGCAGCATTGTTTTCCTTTGATTACTCAAGACAATTTTATTCAGAATTATATTTTAAGGACAACATTATGAAAATCAAAGATTATATGACATTTCTACAAAAGTTTTATATCAAATAAAAAATGTAAAGTCTTTTTTCTATTTAAGTTTCAGTGAACTTGAATATTCAGTGAATATTTTTCTATTTAAGTTTCAGTGAATATTTAATTTTCCATTTATTAGTTATATTGTTTTATATAAGTAAAACGTTTGTTTCTCCAGCTGCACCTATTTGTATTTGTTAACTCACATTAGGCTCAATCACATTAGCAGAGATTTTAGAGTAGGTAAGGAAAAACACTTGCAGCCTTTTTAAATTGCTATTAGGCAAATCTAAAGGGCTCTATATAAGCACACAGCATATTTTTTTTACAGAAGTTTTTAGTTAGTGAAGATCTTGCTTTTGGATAGAAGTTCACTAACTAAAAACTTCTGTAAAAAATATATTCTATGTACTTATATAGAGCCCTTTAGATTTGCTGAATTGCAATTTAATAAGACTGTTTGTAACTAAAAACATGTCATTATTGTGGCTTCACATAACTCCCTGCTTTGCACTTAGTTAGCCTTTGAGTTCCATTGCTTTAAAATGCTCCATAGGAAATTAGCAAGTTTATCAATGCTCAACTTCACATTGACCCTCAGAAAGGTTAGTGATTAAGTTACGATAACAACCTTTATTTAGCACCCAACTCAAGCAGATGTAAAGACTGAAAATCACTTAGTGACACTGAAGCCAAGGCCCAAACACAAATAGCTTGTTATGTATGTGAATGTTCAGTCCAATTATAAGCAAACTGTTATCAGTTGTTGTCAACTGTTATTGTCAATAATGCATAACTTAATTAAGTGTTTACTGTATCATGAAATCACTCACTAAATCAAAAAGAGTGCACTTTGTTGCCCACACTAACACATACTTTGGGGAGGGAGTGCAAAGCTGGCCCCAAAAGATACACTTCAAGTCACTTTACTTCTAGTTAGCAACTAATGACAGCAGAAATCACATAAAAATCCTATCAGCAAATCCTGCAGCAAATCAATTTATGTTTGTATAAAAAAATATGCTGTTCTGATGATGCATTTAATCAAAATGTTTTAATGAATACTAAATTGACTTGTTTGCTATCTGCTATAAAACATTGGTGCCTATAATTCTATGAGGGCACTGAAAATGGAGGGCAGATGGAAATTAAAGCAGAGAAACTAATTTTAGAGGAAGTTTAGAGGAAGCTCTACATCCGTGTTTTGGATTCCTGGGGGGAAAAAACATATTTTCTTTAAACACTGTTTAATCAACTATATATAATTTATTTTCACTTCAAGTATGTACAGTAAACCTAATGTAAACAAATACTTCATGTGTCAGTTAATGGTGTAATTACTTATTCACCTTTAATATTAAATGGCACAAAAAAATGTATCAGCTAAAAATCCCCACATCCAACATTGGTGAGTTCCAGACAGTGACGTAATTCCAGTACCTTTAAAATGTATTGGAAATGTCACCACCATATATTACACAAAGCAGTGCACAGTTGGTATACTTATCCTTTGCTTTGTTGCATGTGAGAATGAAAAGAACATTAAATAGCTGCTGTATTGGAAATACAGTCATTTCTACTAAAGGTAATGATGGTAATAAACAAGTCTAGAAGTTAGTGATGTGAATAGTTCTGTTTATGCTTAAAATAAATCATTTGTTTTTTTAATAGTTGACCTTGCAAACGTAATGCATTACAAAAAAAGATTTGAAAACAAAATATTTGATTTTAAAACTCTAACAGTTTGCTAGAAGATTTGTTTTCAAGCAGAGAAAAAGAAAAATACAAGTTGCAAATGGCAGACATTCTGCACAATATATACGTTTATTGGATGTGACAAGCAAAAAACATTTTTGATGTCTGTGAAATAATGTTTTCAGCAACTGGTTAACATTGTTTTAATGTCAAAGCATATTTACTATGTTATATCAATATAAAGCATATAAACAACATTTCCTTATATAGTTAACTAGCGACTTGCCCGTCAAAAAATTACGGTCAATAAAATTTGAAGCCATGGCAATGCTGTTAGGCACACAATGTTAAGCTTTTTGTACTCTAAGTACCTTTGGCGCTTATTGCGAGCCTCTCCTCGTGTGTCCTTTGTCTCCTCTCCATATTTTTTTAAATACTACTTAATGAATTAATTCAATAATAAATTAATATACCGTAGTTTACATTTTTCTAATTAATATATGTAGCAATCAATAGCCTAAAGAGAGGTAACAATGTCTTTTTATTGTCCTTCAGCATATAATGTCCAGTATGACTGTTGCTGGCCTGAGGAGATAGGTTTATGAATGTCCCAACTGTGCATTAGAAATAGTCTGCATGCGCGAGGGCAAACCGAGATTTATTTGTGTAAAGCACTACTTTAGATGCGTAATGTTGTTAGTGGCAAGTTAGAATTGAAAAATAGCGTAATTTGTCTATGTGCAACGCGGTTCGCGAGCATTTGCCGTCCTTTGTAATAGTGTATATTGTACCTTGTGTGTTCCTGGGTGAAAGTGGTACGCAGTTGGCAGTGTTTTGCGCAGTCCAGGGTCGTGTAGCCTCGTTTTAATTTTTTTCTCTCGCTTAGCTGATTTTTGTGTTCCGAAACTCTGCAAAATCAACGTAAATTCGCGTTCCACCTCACTCCCAGACGTCCTGACTGTTCCCCCATGCTGTGTGTGATGTTTTTGTTGTGTTTTTTGCTTTGCGTGGTTTGGCCGTTAACTTCATATTTCTCCTATCTCGTATTTTTTTTTTTTATATGATACAGATCTTTTTTATTGTATACTAGCGAATTGCCCGTCAAAAAATGACGGCAATGAAATTGTAAGGTAGCTAATGCTGTTTGGTGTATAATAATGAAAGATGTAATACATTAATAAATCAATATGTAATGCTGTTTGGTGTGTAATAATGAAATATATAATACATTAATAAATGAATATACTTTACCTATTTTGAAGCATTGTGTTGAAGAGCTGCAATGTGTTTTGAGGTTGCCGCAGCATTACTGGTGTGGAGCCGCTGTGTAAGCGTGCTGAATGTGTGCAGTGTAATACTGTGCGTGTGCGAGACGAAACCGTTAGCGTAGTGGTGTACTTCTGCATTGGCGTAAAATGGCGGGTTATCTGTGGTATGCGTCTTTGCGGATTATCCGTTGGTGCTTCGTGGTGTTTTTTTTTCGAGTTTCGTGTGGTGTTTTGCGAGTGTGTTGTGGTGTTTTACGCGTTGAGAGTGCTGTAGCCTCGTTTCCGTTTTGTTCGTCGGCCATTTTTTGCGATTTTATTAGTTTCTAAAGTGTTTTATTTTTATTTAAATCAAGGTGTAACTTGGTTTTTTGAGGTGCTGGATGGTTCCTCCTGCTGTAGGTAAGCTTTTTATGTGTGTGTTGTGTGTATTTATTGTGTTTTAAATGTTTGTATGTCGACGTGTTGCGTCCGATGTTTGCGAGGTCGTAATGTCTGGTAACGTGTCTCGTATGGTGTTTGCGTGTGTAGCCTCGTTTTCGTTTTGTTCGGCGGCCATTTTTTCTCTCGCTTAGCAAATTTTTTAGTGTCTAAACTCTTTTATTTTGAGTGAAATGAAGGTGTAAGTTGCATTTTTGAGGTCCTGGATGCTACCTCTTGCTGTAGGTAAGCTTTTTATGTATGTGCGTGTTTGTATTGTGTTTTGAATTTTGTAATGTTCGCAAGTTGTGTCCGAGTGTTGCGAGGCCGTAATGTGTGTTAACGTGTGTCGTATGTTGTTTGCGTTGCTCGTAAAATTTAGCGAGTGTCGTAATTGGTGTGTCGTGTTGTTTGCGTTGCAACATGAAGAACTCTTTCTCCCACAAGTGAATGAAGTAACTTTTATATAATATTAGCATATCCTAGGGCCCACTTCTAGCACAACTACATTATTCTTATTAGGCCTGAATATTTACATGCCATGCTCCTTTGGGAAACGGGGTACCGGATGAGAGCCTGAGGCCTAACATTATACAGGTTATTATGATCTTAACAAAATAGTCATTGAGTTTGGGGCAGTGACAATTCAATCTTGGGCCATACAGGCCCTTGCTCGTGGGGTTCAGCGGTCCCCCAGCCTGGCACCCAAAAGTCAGTCATAACATAATGTCCTAATCCTTAAGCCTTATATGACTAGTGTTATTAAATTAAATGTAAAGCTTATATGTTTGCTTGGCATAGGCTAGTAAAAATAGTATGCAGTTTAAAATAAATAAAAGTTAATGTTAATATTTCTTACATTTTAAATTATATGTTTTCTACCTAAGCAGAACTGCTTTTCTCTACCTTCCTGTGCCCTGGGCAGAGCTGGATACGTCCTATGATAGGCATAGGTAGTTTGAGTCAAGATAGAAAACAATCATATGATCTTTACTTGTAAATGCATTACAGTCCTTTAATACCTTAATAATCAACGTAAAAATGTCCTTAAGCTCTACGTTTTATGTAATTAATCTAAGTTTTATTCAATTAATCTTCTATGTATGTCATTGTCTAACAATTCTGAGTGTTCACTGTCGGCATGATGTTTATTTTCAGCAGTGGTCAGCAATAAATGCAGATTTGCATGACAGTATTTATATTACTCATTTGTTTTTGTGTCATCTGCAAAGAGCCAAACCTTCTCTTAAAGTCAGTTATTAATATATTAAATAAAATAAGTCACAGGACAGGTGAATGAGTCACTCCAGTCGTTCTCTTCTCTTTCTCCAAATGTCTTCCTTGAACTTTGACTCTCTGAAAAGAAGCTGCAAAATGCACTCACTTTAAACTTAAATTATAGCACTTAATTTGTTTGTTACCATCGGGTCCATAGGGTGTTGACCCATGTGTTGAAGGGGTACTGGGGTACTGTAGTAAGGTCAAATGTGAAGGAGTTGTTAACTCCCCTATATTCATTTTTGTTTTCTTCATGTTCTGGCTTCTGCCTCCCCCTCCATTACTGCCTTCTCCTCTCCTTCTATCCCTCCTCCATCTTCAGTCATACAAATCTCCTAGATATTCTCAGAAGTGTCGCAAGACAGTTATTGGTTGCTAAATTGGTCAGCTTCAAGGATCCCAGATATTATCAAGTATGCCTCAAATTCAAGTATACAAGATGTATACAATTGTTTCCTGGGGAGAGGTGTGAGGTTTATCAGATGGAACATAAGAGAACATGAATTATTATCACTGATAATCAATACTTATTTTCTAGTGCAGTTTCTTTTGATATAATAGCAAGATTCTTTGCTACTATATATTTATATCCAAATATATATGGATAGCATACTACTACAGAAGCCTCTGAATTGGCATTTTGCAATCCCCAGTTTATCAAAAATGTATACTGTGAGGTAGCCTAAAGTCGGTATTAAATATCATTATAGCAGGATGTGAATGGCAGGGTTCAATTGTTCAATTTTGATATTACTTCTATACAAAGTTATTTAAGATGCATTAATGTACATTTGGACGTTATAATTTTACAGTTTGTTGTTATTATATGTCAGTAATGAGGTCATGTTAACAATCAACTTTTTGTCAAATTATATTGCTCCTTTGATGGCGAATGTATGGAATGTAAATATATGTGAATTTAACATCACTTTTTTATAGTGCAAAGAGTTGTTAAATTATGCGTGCTTGACCCCAAAAAAACACACACCTAATTTGTTCAAGATTTTCAGTGGGGTGGATAGGGGTAGTTACATAAAGCTGGATCGGCATTACTGTGCCTCATCACATACCTAATTATAATAGCTGAGTTTTAGTAAATTATATGTAAACCTAATTAGCGCTAATCAGCAATGTGCTATGGTAAATCAATTAAAGTGTGTCCTGTAAAATCCCTCCCATAGTCTATTAAACTTGAAAGGCATAAATACCAAATAGCGTGTTTCTATGGCCAAATTCAAAACATGCAGTGGTGTACAAGGTGCAGTGACATCAAAGTAAGAAAAAATATCCAATTCTTGAAATTCAAGTCCCTTTTAATGCACAGCAACCATGACTTGCTCACAAACCATATTATGTACTAATAATACCCGCTGATCAAATTTATCAAAATATCAACCATATTCAGTATATCCCCTTGATTTTAGGAATCTTACTTTGGTTGCACTTTAGTATTTTAATGAATAGTGGTCTTGAAAAAGACTTTCGATTGCAGAGCATCATGATACCCATACTGTATAAAGTGTCACCTACTTTGATTATAAATGTATCACAGTAGGTTATAAAAACATTATTGATATTTCTCTCCGTGGCATTATTATGGTACTGAAGTATAATGGAAATGTGATTGTTTAGGGGCATTTGTGGGAGCTTACCAGTATAATGATACCACTAAGGGCAATTAGATTATTTTATACTGTATCTTCACTAAGACAAAATAATATTTTAATTTTAACATTGAACCTCCACAGTTCATATCATTTTCAAAAACTGATATTGCATGATAAATATTAACAGAGTGATCCAAATAAAATGTCGGAAAACTTTATTGACACTCAAAAACAAAGCGCCAAGTAATTAAAAACAGGGAAACATAACTTTTTAAAGGATATTATGTCAGATACTCAGGCACATGCCATGAATTTGGTTTAAAAGCCCAATAAAAAAAAAATGGCATTAACAGAGAACATTACCTGAAAACACTGAAAAGCCTAATAGACTATTATTTAAAAAATAAGAACTATCAGCCTTATTAAATTGTGATTCGGCAAATTGAAAAGGGCTCTATTTAAGAACATTGCATATTTCTTTTACAGAAGTTTTTAGTTAGTGAACTTCTATGCAAAAGCAAGGTCTTCACTAACTAAAAACTTCTGTAAAAAAAATATGCTATGTGCTTATATAGAGAGTTTTAGATTTGATGAATCACAATTTAATAAAGCTGAAGGTTTGTAGAGGGGTAATTGTGCATTAAATGCAAATAGATTAAAGCCTACTTCATATCAACTAAATATTATAGTAAATACCCAAGAGACTCTGGTGCATGAATTTTGACCCCTTTTTTCACCAACCACTTAGAAAATAGTTAGCTATACTGAAATAGTTTTTATGAGAGTTACAGGCCATAACAACTCAAAGCCACCCAAACTAAGATAAAAGAGTAGCCCTAATATGGAGCCTCACAGCTATATAACTACCACAAACAACTAATGGAGTATTTTATAAAGCACATGATTGAAATTTGGCACTTTAGTATTAACCTAGGCTGCCTAGAACACCCAAGATATGTTTGGCTCTCTCTTCAAGCATTTACCTCATACTGGTGGGGTGTTTTTGAAATGTTCCTAAAAATGAACTGATCATCTCCCTTGGCTACCGGAATAATTTTCTTGGCTGAATAATGCATCTATAATATGACATCCCCCTGAAGCTATGACCTCCCACTGGGTTATCATATCATTATGCAATTGGGGAGTGAAGGAAATGTCGGAGCACTGGATTCATACATTGATTTACTTATGTTACTTTTCAAAAGCCACACTAAACAAAATTTAAGGTTAATAAAAAATGAATAACACTGTTACGCCCGCCTTATTTGGGGGATTACTCTCACCCCTAATCTCTCTCTCTCTCTCTACGGGTCGCAACTTTTTGTTCAGATCTCGACACCAGCAGACACTACAGATGACCGCATAATTTCTGAAGAGGCAGGCACCATCAGACCCCATTTCTTAGGATCTAAGAATCACACACCATGTACTTTTGATTAGTACAAGCAGACTCCGACATCACCTGTCCTTAGTGTGTCCAAAGTCAGACTTACACTTCTTTATTTTTCAAAACACATTTTCAGGTGAAACAAAACACCAAAGACCTTCCCCCAGTTCTAGCCCATCCTCCTGGGCAAATAGCTTGCTATTCCCCCTCACCCACATGATTTCCACATCTATAGAGGGGTTCTCCTCTTGCAGAGCCGTAAAACTAGCTCCCCCCTTCATGACTAAAGCCAGAACCTTCACACATGGCCGATCGCAGGGCCATATAAATTCTTTAAATTGTCACATAAGTGACTGCATTAACTTTATTGTTTAAGCATAGCACACTATCCTATTTCTAACACAGATACAGTATTCCAATGTTAGTCAATGACAGCACCACATGCACCCACCACATCCCTGATACAACTACATGTATGCACCACACCCATGATACAACTGTCATGCAAGTCGCCAGCACCCTCCAACCACACATATAATAACTGATGAACCCCAAACAGTCCAGTGAGCCCTTCTGTTCATAACAAACACATTACAATTCATAATGTTGCTCAATTGCTTCCATGCATGGCATTCCCTCCTAGTATTACTCTTTCTTCATGGCACTAGGATCCACATAATATTTACTATTCATATATTACAGTAATAGCTAGGGCTAAGGCTTTTGGTAAGTATCATTATGGGTTACAAAATGTCCTACTGCTCTTTCCAAATGGATCCACAAAAAAATATAGTGTATATATTTATAGCCTAGATTTACTAAGTTTCTAAGTTACTAAGTGCAAAATATAAATAAAATATTGGTTCGTTACTGAAGTTGCGCACTATGCAAAAACGCGTCAGGAATTGCCAAGGGGTCAATGATGAGGCATAGTAGCAGGATTAAGTATTCAGTGGGCTGTTATTGGGGTCAACGATGTGGCATTGTTGCAAGATTTTCTAATATCAGTGTTGATATAATATGCAAACAGAAAGTTGGTGTAGTGACGACTATCTCCATAAATATATCTAAATTTATATCTATACATTCAGAGTATATTCTAATAAGAATGTTCAGTAAATGGATTTAACATTCCCAAAATATCTCTAGAGAAACTGATTGCAATAGAATAGTAAAAGAATAGAATATGATAGGCAAATATTAAATATCTAAAAAAAATTATTACAAAATAAAAGAAAAATACTAGAAAAAACAACAAATATACAATTGTGACTGCTCATTAACACTCTTCATCGCTAGAGATGTCGCGAATAGTTCGCCGGCGGACTGTTCCCGGCGAACATAGCATGTTCGCGTTCGCGGCGAACTCCGAACATATGCGATATTCGACCCGCCCCCTATACTTTATCATTGAGCAAACATTGACCCTGCAGCTCACAGTCAGCAGACACATTCCAGCCAATCAGCATCATACCCTGCCTTCCACACCCTTCTACCTCATGGACAGCAGCCATTTTGAAATCATAACTAACTTGCAGTCTTACTGAGAGGAGGCTGAGTGTAGGTGATACTGCATCAATAGGGAAAACCATAGCTAGGCTACTGTACACAGTGTGCAATACAGTCCTGAAGGACTCTTTTGATCTCTGCTGCAAGGACACCCCTGTGTCTCTTCCCCCCCTTATCATCATCCTCCCCTCACCTTAGCACCCAACCCTAACACCCCTCACACTTATCCCTAACACCTAACCCTAACATCCCTCACCCTAACACCTAACCCTAACACCGCTTACACTTATCCCTAACACCCCTCACCCTAACACCCAACCCAATCACCCCTCACACTTATCCCTAATACCACTCACCCTAACCCTAACACCCCTCAAACTTATCCCTAACACCCCTTACCCTAACCCTAACACCCCTCACACTTATCCCTAACACCTAACCATAACATCCCTCACCCTAACACCTAACCCTAACACCCCTTACACTTATCCCTAACACCCCTCACCCGAATACCTAACCCTAACACCCCTCACACTTATCCCTAACACCCCTTACACTAACAACCCTCACACTTATCCCTAACACCCCTCACCCTAACACCTAACCATAATACCCCCTTACACTTATCCCTAACAGCCCTTACCTTAACACCTAACCCTAACATCCCTTAGCCTAACACCTATCACACTTATCCCTAACACCCCTTACCCTAACCCTAACACCTCTCGCACTTATCCATAACACCCATCAACCTAACACCTAACCCTAACATTCTCATACTTATCCCTAAGACCTAACACCCCTCACACTTATTCCTATCATGCCTCACCCTAACACCTAACCCTAATACCCCCTTACACTTATCCCTAACAGCCCTTACCTTAACACCTAACCCTAACATCCCTTACCCTAACACCCATCACACTTATCCCTAACACCCCTTACCCTAACACCCCTCACACTTATCCATAACACCCATCAACCTAACACCTAACCCTAACATTCTCACACTTATCCCTAAGACCTAACACCCCTCACACTTATTCCTAACATGCCTAACCCTAACACCTAACCCTAATACCCCCTTACACTTATCCCTAACAGCCCTTACCCTAACACCTAACCCTAACATCCCTTACCCTAACACCCATCACACTTATCCCTAACACCCCTTACCCTAACCCTAACAACCCTCACACTTATCCATAACACCCATCAACCTAACACCTAATCCTAACATTCTCACACTTATCCCTAAGACCTAACACCCCTCACACTTATTCCTAACATGCCTCACCCTAACACCTAACCCTAATACCCCCTTACACTTATCCCTAACAGCCCTTACCCTAACACCGAACCCTAACATCCCTTACCCTAACACCCATCACACTTATCCCTAACACCCCTTACCCTAACCCTAACACCCCTCACACTTAGCCCTAACACCCCTCACCCTAACACCTAACCCCCTCACCCTTATCCCTAACACCCCTTACCCTAACACCCCTCACACGTATCCCTGTGTCTCTTCCCCCCCTTGTCATCAAGGGAGGGGGGAGGATGATGAGGGAGGGGGAAAGAGACACAGGGGAGGATGATGAGGGAGGGGGGAAACAGACATAGGGGAGGATGATGAGGGAGGGGGTAAAGAGATACAGGGGAGGGTGATGAGGAAGGGGGGGGAGAGACACAGGGGAAGATGATGAGGGAGTGGGAAAAGAGACACAGGGGAGGATTATGATGGAGGGGGGAAGAGACACAGGGGAGGATGATGAGGGAGGGGGTAAAGAGATACAGGGGAGGAGGATGAGGGAGGTGGGAGGATGATGAGGGAGGGGGGATGAGACACAGGGGAGGGTGATGAGGAAGGGGGGAAAGAGACACAGGGGAGGATGATGAGGGAGGGGGTAAAGAGATACAGGGGAGGATGATGATGGAGGGGGATGTTAGGTTATTTATGCCCTTTAAGAATTAAAACCAGACTCTGCATCAACTATGTAATTTTCCGTGGGAGTTTTGACATGGATCCCCCTCCGGCATGCCACAGTCCAGGTGTTAGTCCCCTTAAAACAACTTTTCCATCACTATTGTGGCCAGAAAGAGTCCCTGTGGGTTTTAAAATCCGCCTGCCCATTAAGTTCTATGGCGGTTCGCCGGGTTCGCCGGTTCGCGAACATTTGCGGCGGTTCGCGTTCGCGGTTCGAGCACCAAAAATGTTATGTTCGCAACATCACTATTCATCGCCACTCATCTTGCTCAGTTGCAGTCCACTCCAGTGACAATGTTATAAAGTCAGTGGAGAGTAAACTATTGTGGTTCTTCCAAGATAAAGTTATTAAATCTTATTGTCTTTGCCTGTATGTCTTTCTATATAAAAGTTATGATTGGCAGGATACATTGATAAACAATTTGTCAGATTAAAGGAGATCTGTGTACTACGTGAACCAAAGCCATAGTTTATATTTGATTACATGGCAGTGTAGTTTACAAACCAATGAATCAGGTTATGAATAAAGTAATGCAAAACTGAGTATAATGGTCAAAAAAGTGTGCATGCATTTTTGCTTTATAAACATACGTTTTTCAAAATATTATATTATAAAAATGGGACTTCAGCGGTTCTTTAAATTATAGTTTTTTTACATTTATTTAAATACTTATTTGAAATCTGGGAATTTGAGTTCCTTTAAATAAAGGCATCTACCCACCTCTCTTGCTATTTCACTTGTTTAAAGTACAATGGAGCTTATTAATTAAACTCCAGTACAACTAATAAATCCATTTTCGTACCATCCAATATTCATCATGCTCATTAGTCCCTTTTCTCCTGTTCTAAATGTGCAAACCTGAAATTTGTTTTACAACCTAATAATTAAGCTTTGGTTTTTCAGATCTTCTGGAAAATAATAGCCAGAAAGCTTTCTTTTGTAAGGACAGAAAATTACAGTTTTACTTGAAAGGAAGAGAGAGAGGGGGAACGGGAGAAACTTCTAAACCCTGTGCAGCATTAAACAGAGCACATGTATAATATGTCACATTATCCAAGATTGCTGTAATTTGTGCTGGAAGATTTTAACATGCATATTTTTTGTTAAAGACACTTGTACAACGAAAGAGAAACCTGGAAAATGAAATTCAAAATTAACTGGTCCTAATGATACAAGAACATATATCTGTAAGTTGACTGTTAAAATATGCCTAGTTGGAGCCCTAATCACGAGGTTACACCATCAAAAAGTAAGTCCCTAGATATTCTATTCACCCATAGCAGCATCATTGCGAGAGAGCTACCCCTGATGACTATGGCAAGCCAGAGACGTAAAATATGGCAACTGCCCTATTGATTTTTACACATCAGGAATTATAAGAATTGCTTGAGTTTCAAGCTATTCAATTCAAAATAACTTAAAATTACTTGGCACTCGCAACACTAAAAAAAATATCTTTTACAAATATTGTGAGAACGCCAAAGCCTTTGCAACTACTTTCCCCGCTCTCTACCAATTGCCCCCTTCCCTGCTCAAAAACTATCCTTCTATCCTGATTAACCCCATCTACATAAGCATGAGGGGTCATAGAGACCCCTGTGTCACCTAAAATGTTAACATGGTGCAATGGGTTCCTTAAAGGATTAATTTTGCAACTATAAGTTAACCCCCACCACAACGGTCCCGATCGCACTCCTGCGGCACCTAAAACGCCTGGGTCCGTAATCTTCAGACCTGGACCAGGCAGGCTGTCCAAGTTGATTGGTCCTCTTCATTCTTGCTTAAAAAACATGCCCCTCATCTTCTGGGCCAGGAAAGGGAACTCCCAAAAAATCCTGTCATTCTATAAAAAAATTAACTAAACTAACAGCTCTTGCTCAGAGGAGCTCCCCCTACGCAAATGGCAGTTGCCACACTTAAATAGCGACTTTGAGCCTTCTGGTCGGCTTTAATAGATGTCAATAATATTTCAGCAAATCAAAATGGATTTACAATTATCACCCTGCTCAATATGATTTTTTGATTATTTGCACCAATCAGATTGCTCAGATGTTAGGTCCCTCAAATGATCGGGACCCCAGGGGTGGGGGTTAAATTATAGGTACAATAATGGTCCTTTAAGGACCACCGTTGCATGGGGCTAACTTTTTAGGTGCCATGGGGTCTCAATGGACCCGCATGGTTATGTAGATGGGGTATTCAGGAAAGGGGGAAGTGATTTGAGATTGAAAGGAGCGATCGCGAGTGTGCGAGGAAGGGGATCGCCAAATTCCCTCCACCGTGTGTATGAATTGAGGGAATACCCAAGGATTCTCATTAATTTCAGTGTGACTGTGATCAGTAATTTACTGAGCAGAGCCTTTTCCGCAAAGCCTGAGCTTTATAACTTTAATTTAAGGCTGTGGTTTATGAAATGTAGCTGTACACAGAAATATTACGTGTGTGGAGTGTTGAATGTACAGTACATGTAATATTGATGCAAAATTTACGTTACATTTACGTTGCATACAATAGGGCTCTTAGGGTCCTATGTCACTTCCATGAGGGAACTGCACGACAAAGCTGAAACTGCACGAGTAAACTGCACAACTGCATGAACTCCATGATTTTGTGTAACTTTATTTACTTAGAGCTTGTAATGTTCAAGCTGTGCTAAAACAAATGGAGTTCTAAGGCCTGTTTTGCGCCTTTGGGGGCCCATAGTGATTGTAGTCTGGTAGCTATAGAATATGTACCAATTTTCAGAATGTGTGTATAACTACTAATTGGGCAATAGGGCCCTTAGTTAGCAGATGGAAAATTTAATTCAAAATGAACTGGTCCCAATGTTGCAAACCCCTTCTGGGTTGCTACCTTTTCATGGTGAAGGGGCTTGTGTACTTCAATGAAGCTGTGAGCTATACCATGTAGCATCGTCCCAAGATGGGAAGTTGATAGCAGAGAAGTCAGACAAATCACAGTCCATTGGAGAAGGAACTGACAACCCACTCAAATATCTTTGCTAAGAAAACCATATGGATAAACATAACCCGAAACACAGACAGATGTGCCTGGTGTGCTGCATATACTGCTGTCCATATGGTCTCTGAGATTTGGACATGACTGAAGGACTTAACAGCAACAATAATGTTACAAAATGTTTATCAAATCTACTGTTAAAATATAATAAAATATGTTAAGTTTCTGTGAATCTAAGCTCATGATGAAGGTATGATTTTAATAACATTGTCATGGAATGTGCCCAATTTATAAGAAAGAAATACAAGGAACTGTTCATGGATGATTTACTTAAAGGCACATCCGTCTGATATAGCATGGCTTCCCCTTGTCCTTAATTTGTATGTGTGCTTAGAGGCCTCAGAGGCCTATGTAAATATATATTTGTAAACAACTAGGAGCCTATGTGAACATAATGTGGATGGACAACAGTAATATCACTGTAAAAGTGGAACCCCATCCTTAGAGTGCAGGACAAATGTCTTTTGAAAAAAAGCTTTGAAAAAAGCTTGCCGACAATCACTCGCCGTCAACTGTGCGCTATTTTAAAAGGCCTGCCAAACGTGCTCCGTTAAAAGCGTGCAATGTTCAAATGTGCCTTAACCCAAACTCCCCCTAACTTCCCTAACGCTAACTCTAAACCCCTAAGCCTAATCCCCCTAAGCGCAACCCTAACCCCATGCCTAAACCTAACACCCCTACACCCCTAACCGCCTTAACCTAACCCCCTAACCCTAACACCCCTAGGCCTAACCCTAACCCCCCTAAGCCTAACCCTAACACCCCTAACCATAACACTGGCGCGCATATGGCGGGCGAACATCTATGCTTATTATTTTACTGGTAGTGGCCTCTAATTGACTTCAACTCTATAAAAACATTTACATCAAACAATATTAACTGAATGACACATACATTTTAAAAGTGAAGTGCCATGCTCCTAAAAAAAAGAGTACTCTTGTTGCATATATATGTATATACATATATTACAACAATATGTTGTGAGTTGCTAAATAAGACAAATGTAATTTTTACAGTTAAGAACTGCAGCTTCCTAAATTTGCTCTTGGGCTCTTGAAAATAAAAATAGTTTACCAGTAAATGTTGAATATACTAAACAGTTTGAGGAACTGACATATGGTTGTCTCCGGTGTAAAATAATATCACATATTAGTTATGGTTAAAGCTTATAACCAGGATTAGCCAACCAGTTGAGTTTATGCATATTGACTAATTTGGGGAACGTGGTTGCACTGGGTGTAAAATAAGGTCAAAGATTAGTTATGGTAAATCTTTAAATTGGTAGCCAAAATAACCAAGTATTTCTTATCTGCTATTGATTTTTTGTCAGCACATGACATATGTGTATGTAGTAAATAGAGACATAAATCAATATATCCAATCAATACAGGAATTCTCAAATCATAAATTAAAGCAGCATATTCAGTTTATACTTTTTAAATTTGTTCTATGGATAACATCCTCTGCTTTGATACATTTAAATTTACACTGTTGTATAAGTAAAATAAAATAAATACACTTTTAAAACAGTGATGCAGTTTCTTTTTTTTAAACTTCGAATAACACATATGAATTATATATTTATTGAATGTATAATAGCAAATTTAAACAGACATAGGATTTTAACAACTAAATAAGTTTCTCAGTAGATACATGTGACTTTTCCAGTAATTCCATGTCTTTTTTTAAGCTAGAGACTTTTTTTCAGACAACAATAACATGGGAACTTTAGAGTTCTCATTTCATTAGTGAAGACATATTCACGTTTTGTGAATATAGTACTATGTATCTTTATGGATAATTTATTTAAATTCCAAATAGATGCAACAAGCACGAAACAAGCATGAAGATTAATATGTGTTAACCTGTTTTGTCATTGTTTGTTTAATATAAAATATCAAAATGGCATTATGTGCTAAATGTGTTATTTGATCTATATTTCATTGTAGCAGTATATACATTTACATATTTTATTAAGAAAAATAACACATTTTGCACTTATGGGCATTTTTTTCAGTTCACACTGTCAGGTTACACTTGATTCAATAATCTCTTCAGCAACACATTTAGAACACTGTCAGCTTCTAATGCTACTCCAGAGGAACATTTCATTTGTCAAGCATTAAATGTCAATGGCTTCATCTAAGTAAATGACCTTGAAGAAGATGCTTTAATATAACATTGTCATCTCAGCTCTGTTGAACCAAAACTCTTTTACAGTTTTCAAAATGTGCACAAATAAGGAAAACAGTATTCGTTATAATTCAATGGATTTATTTTACATTCAAATCTCTGAATAATTATATCACTCAAAATATAATACAATTATAATAATATAAATATAAATAAAATGTACTTGTAATTTAGATAGACACCAACATATCACTATAGTTTACCCTCAATGCAGGGATTAATCATTTACAGGGATTAATCATGTCAGATACCTTGGTTATAAAACCACATGCATGTGCAGTAAAATAATAAGCTTAGGAATTAAAGTTTTGCCCCTTGTGTGCTTTACCATTTGATATATATTGTAAATAGTTATTGAGGAATAGTAATAAGGCATAAATGTTGTACAGACTAAAATGCATATAAATATGTATACACATTGTAAATACAAGTATAGAAAAACTTTTTAAAACAAGTAAATAGAAAATCATACCTGCAGAGTATTGATCTCCGATTAAACCTGCTTAGATTTGTTTATCTGACTTATATTTAAAAGGCAAAGTACATATCCTTTATTTACAGAATCTTGGATGAATCTTGATGTTCCCATAACTGTCCCCAATAAATATACATGCACACATTTTTACTTTCAACCAAGGTTTTGATAGCATTCACAACACATGGTCATATATGAGCATTTACTTGGAATTTCTAAACCAAGAGGGGATCATTTAATTTACACAGTACAATACTGTAAATACACACTCACAATGGAATAATATCACTTCATTGTATGCTTAGAAAGGGAATAGACAGACTTTCTGATTAACCAGTTTTCCCATCACAGAGAGCGGACATTTTAGTTAACACTAATTGCAGTACAGTAAATACCCACAACACTAAGAGCCCTATTAAATTCTAGGCCCGCAATGGCTGTCGTACAACCCGTATGTCTGTGGGCTTGAAATTTGCTGGAGTTACAGAGCGATTAAATTAGAAAAGCCTACAAGGACATGGCCGGAATCCAAATACGTAAACCATGCTTTGGCACAAAGCATTTCTGGGTATGACCATGATAAATTATTTAAACCCGTAGTTATGGGTTTAGACGGAGCCAACAGTAAAAGAGAACTTTGCATGGTTAAAATATGATTACACTATTATACTGGATGTATCTTGGTTTATATTATGTACTAGCGTATTGCCCGTCAAAAAATGACGGCAATGAGATGTGTATGTTTGGAAAGTTGTATAGTTATTAATATACATATGGAGCACTTTGCTCCATAAAAAAGGGGTCCGTATTAACGGCTCGCCTCGCTACGCGAGGCTCGCATGCAATGAGCGCCTGCGGCGCTCATTGCCAAAGTGGTCCTGTTTAACGGCTCGCCTCGCTACGCGAGGCTCGCCTGCAAAGAGCGCCTGCGGCGCTCATTGCCAAAGTGCTCCGTATTAACGGGGCAAAACATTTTGGAAGGTTGTATAGTTATTAATATACATATGGAATTGTAAGGTAGCTAATGTTGTTTTGTGTGTACTACTGAAATATATAAGTTAAAATAATAAATAATTAATGAATGACTATACTTTACCAATTTGTATGCATTGTGTTTAAGAGCTGGCAATCTGTAGTGATGTTGCAGCAGCATTGGTGGTGTGGTGGTGCTGTGTAAGCGTTTAGAACGTGTGCAGTGTAATAGTGTGCGTGCGCGAGCTGAAACCGTTAGCGTAGTACTTTAGTTCCGCATTATCGTAAAATGGCGGGTAATGTGTGTTATGCGTCTTAGCGGATAATCCGTACGTGATTTAATGGGCGGTAATGTGTAGTATGCGTCTTATCGGATTATCCGTACGTGTTTTCCGTGGTCATAGTGCTGTAGCCTCGTTTTCGTTTTTTTCGGCCACCATTTTTTCTCTCGCTTCGAGACTTTTTTAGTGTCTAAACTGTTTTATTTTTAATAAAGTGAAGGTGTAACTTGTTTTTTAGAGGTCGTGGATGCTCCCTCTTGCTGTCGGTAAGCTTTTTATGTATGTGCTGTGTGTATTTATTGTGATTGTATTTTTTTTTCCTGTTCGCGAGTTGCGGACGTATTTTTGTTCTGCGTATTAACGCTGATTGGCAAAGTGCTCCGTATTAACGGCTCGCCTCGCTACGCGAGGCTCGCCTGCAATGAGCCCCTGCGGCGCTCATTGCCAAAGTGCTCTGTATTAACGGCTCGCCTCGCCTGCAATGAGCGCCTGCGGCGCTCATTGCCAAAGTGCTCCATATTAACGGCTCGCCTCGCTACGCGAGGCTCGCCTGCAATGAGCGCCTGTGGCGCTCATTGCCAAAGTGCTATGGTTTAACAGTGTAACGGCTCGCCTCGCTGCGCGAGGCTCGCCGGGCGATGAGCGCCTGCGGCGCTCATCGCTAAGCCCGCTACTGTACTACGGTTTATCGCTAAGCCCGCAAAGTCGTACGGACCACGCAAACAGCGTGACGACGACTCGTAGTAAGACAATTATAATATGTGATAGTTTAGAATGCCAGGGTACCTATGCTACTTGTTGTCATGCCCAGAGTCCAGAATAATGTGCCTAGGCCAGTTCCTGCCCTGTGCAATCCAATAGAACATATATTGTTTATATTGCTTATGATTGAGTACAAATTGTGTTTCAGGTTACAGATATTGTTGTAGATAACATTTTACACGATCTGCAGGTGGATAGCTCTGCAGAATGTTGTATCTAGCCCATGTGCCAAGCCCAGTCCGTTTTTTTTTTTTTTTTTTTTTTTAGAGCGCGGATGGCTCCGCGGCCCAGCCGGGGCTGAAGGAGAGAAGGCCGGGGACATCGCGGGGAGGTAAGTTAAATGTATATTTAGATGTTTATTTGTGTATTTTATTTATTGTTTATATATTGTATTAATGTATTCATGTATTGTGTTTTTTTTTTAACAGGGCCGCGCCGGAAGAGCTAAACAGTGACGGGACATGCTGTAAAGGTGAGTTGAATATTTAGAATGTATAGAATGTTTATTTATTGGATGTTAATGTTTTGTACTAATTTTTTTGTTTTGTTTGACCCATAGGTTAGTGATCTGAAGCAACATCTTAAAGGTAAGTGGTCTTAATTTATTGATTTTAGCTTAGAATTAGGGTCTGTGTAGTTAGGACTGTAATTATTTTATTTTATTTTAGAATAAGGGTCTGTGTATGTAGTTAGGACTGTAATTATTTTATTTTATTTTAGAATAAGGGTCTGTGTATGTAGTTAGGATTTTTTGTATATTAGATAGATAGGGGGATGTATTTGATATAGTTAGGATTTATTTTAAATTAAATAGATTGTATGTTAGATAGATAGGGGGTATTTGATTTGGACTATATGTAATATATTATATGTAATATATTATATTTAATATATTATATGTAATATATTATATGTAATGTATGTAATGTCATGTATTGTATGTAATGTATGTAATGTATTATATTTAATATATTATATGTAATATATTATATTTAATATATTATATGTAATATATTATATGTAATGTATTATATTTAATATATTATATGTAATATATTATATGTAATATATTATATTTAATATATTATATGTAATATATTATAACTAGCGACTTGCCCGTCAAAAATGACGGCAATAAAAACTAAAGCCTGTTAATGCTGTTTGCCACACAATGTAAGCCTCTCCCCCTCTACTTTACTGGCCTTGTGATGAGTCTCTCCCTCTGTCTACTTCCTCCCTCGTGTCTTATTTTCCCCCTCCTCTCCCTCCCTAGTGTCTCCTTCCACCTCGTCTACCTCCTTTGTATCTCCTGCCCCCCTGTGTTTTTACCTCCCTCTCACTCCAGTGTCTCTAAACCCCTCCCCTGTGTCTCTTTCCCCCTTCTCCCTCCCATGCATCTCTTCCCCCCCCCTGTGTCTCCCCCAACCCTCCCCTGTGTCTGTTCCCCCCTGGCCTGTGTCTCTTTCCCCCTCCCCCTGTGTCTGTTACGGCCTTCCTCGTGTCTCCATTTCCCTCCCTTGTGTATCTTCCCCCCTGCACTCTCTCCCCTGTGTCTCTTCCCCCTCCTCTCACTCCCCTGTGTCTCTTCCCCCTCCTCTTTCTGTGCCTCTTCCTCCCTGTCTCTTCCCCCTCACCCTCTGTGTCTCTCCCCACTCTGTGTCTTCCACCCTCTCCCTCTGTGCCTCTTCCCCCGCCTCTCTCTGTGTGTCTCGCCACTGTGTCTCTTCACCCCTTCCTCTGTTCCCCCCCCTCTGTGCCTCTTTCCCCCTCTCTCTGTACCTCTTCCCCCCTTTCCCTCTGTGTCTCTTCCTCCCTCACCCTCTGTATCTCTCCCCCCTGTGTCTCTTCCCCCCTCTCCCTCTGTGCCTCTTCCCCCCTGGCCTGTGTCTCTTTCCCCCTTCCCCCTGTGTCTGTTCCCCTCTTCCCCCCCCCATTTCCCTCCCATGTGTATCTTCCCCCTGTTCTCCCTCCCGTGTGTCTTTTCCCCCTCATCTACCTCCCCTGTGTCTCTTTCCCACCTATCCCTCTGTGTCTCTCCCCCCTCCCTCTGTGTCTCTTCCCCACTCTCCCTCTGTGCCTCTTCCCCACTCTCCCTCTGTGCCATGCCTCTCCCCCCCCCTCTTCCCCACTCTCCCTCTTCCCCACTCTCCCTCTGTGCCTCTCCCCCCCCTCTTTCCCACTCTCCCTCTTCCCCACTCTCCCTCTGTGCCTCTCCCCCCTCTTCCCCACTCTCCCTCTTCCCCACTCTCCCTCTGTGCCTCTCCCCCCCTCCCCTCTTCCCCACTCTCCCCTCTTCCCCACTCTCCCTCTGTGCCTCTACCCCCCCTCTTCCCCACTCTCATCTGCTCTCGGGCTGCGCTGCGCGCAAGCGCGGCTTGCACCGCACTCTGCGTAATGCACATGCGCGGCTCGCGGCGCGCTCTGCGCATGCGCGGCTCGCGATGCGCTCTGCGCATGCGCGGCTCGCGCCTCGCTCTGCGCAATGCGCAGCAGTTTATAATTGTCTAACTGCGATTCGTCTGAAGCGTGACGACGAATCACAGTTAGACAATTATAATATGTGATTAATATATTATATGTAATATATTATATGTAATATATTATATTTAATATATTATATGTAATATATTATATTTAATATATTATATGTAATATATTATATGTAATGTATTATATGTAATATATTATATGTAATATATTATATTTAATATATTATATGTAATATATTATATGTAATGTATTATATTTAATATATTATATGTAATATATTATATGTAATATATTATATTTAATATATTATATGTAATATATTATATGTAATATATTATATGTAATGTATGTAATGTCATGTATTGTATGTAATGTATGTAATGTATTATATGTATGTATTGTATTGTGTTTATCTGTCTTTCCTTTTCAGGTGTGTACATTTTTTATTTTCTGTAGTGGGGGGTGGGGTTGTAATGTATTTTTTTGTTTTCTGTAGTGGGGGGTGGGGTTGTAATTTTTTTTTTTTTTTCTGTACTGTAGGTTTTTTTGTTTTTTGTACTGTAGGTTTTTTGTTTTCTGTACTGTAGTTTTTTTTTTGTAATTAGAGTGTTGGGGAGGTTTATTAGGGGGTAGGTAGTGTAGGTAGGTAGTGTAAGTGTTAATAGATTAGTGTAGAGGGGGGTTAGTTTAGATTAAATGGTTTATTGGGGGTTATAGTGTAGTGTTTGTAGTTAGTGTCATGATGGTCCTTGAGGACCATCATGGCACTTATGTGGTTAATGTTGGGTTGTAACAGGCCCATAATGGTAATAATATACCCTTATGGGACTGATGGGGTTAAATAGAGCCTTATGGTGGTCTGTATTGACCATCATGAGTTAATGGGTTAATTTAGGCCCTATGGTGGTCTGTATTGACCATCATGAGTTAATGGGTTAATTTAGGCCTTATGGTGGTCTGTATTGACCATCGTGAGTTAATGGGTTAATTTAGGCCTTATGGTGGTCTGTATTGACCATCATGAGTTAATGGGGTAATTTAGGCCTTATGGTGGTCTGTATTGACCATCATGAGTTAATGGGTTAATTTAGGCCTTATGGTGGTCGGTATTGACCATCATGAGTTAATGGGTTAATTTAGGCCTTATGGTGGTCTGTATTGACCATCATGAGTTAATGGGTTAATTTAGGCCTTATGGTGGTCTGTATTGACCATCATGAGTTAATGGGTTAATTTAGGCCTTATGGTGGTCTGTATTGACCATCATGAGTTAATGGGTTAATTTAGGCCTTATGGTGGTCTGTATTGACCATCATGAGTTAATGGGTTAATTTAGGCCTTATGGTGGTCTGTATTGACCATCATGAGTTAATGGGGTAATTTAGGCCTTTTGGTGGTCTGTATTGACCATCATGAGTTAATGGGTTAATTTAGGCCTTATGGTGGTCTGTATTGACCATCATGAGTTAATGGGTTAATTTAGGCCTTATGGTGGTCTGTATTGACCATCATGAGTTAATGGGTTAATTTAGGCCTTATGTTGGTCTGTATTGACCATCATGAGTTAATGGGGTAATTATAGTTGCCTGGGGTTAATATTTTTAGTGCGAGTCCTTTCAGGACCTTTACGGTCCTTTGAGGACCCGCGAGGCGGGAAATTTAAAAATGAATTGCAGCAGGGTCACGATCGGTGCCGATCGGGGCCCCCCGCTGCAGGGGGTTTATATGGGAACACTTCGGGGGTCCCGATGGGGACCCCCAGCATAGAGGGGGGTTAATTTTAAGTGCCGCGGCCGGGATTGGGTAATAGTGTTCCGCGGCCCCTTTAAGGAGCCGCGGCGGGGAATTTATACGTTTTAAATGCAGCGGGGGGCCTGATCTATGCAGATCAGGAACCCCCCCTGCAATGGGTTTATGTGGGGACACTTCGGGGGTCCCGATGGGGAGCCTCAGCATAGAGGGGGGTTAATTTTAAGTGCAGCGGCCGGGATTGGGTAATAGTGTGCCGCGGCCCCTTTAAGGAGCCGCGGCGGGGAATTTAAAAGTTTTAAATGCAGCAGGGGGCCTGATCTATGCAGATCGGGGACCCCCGCTGCAAGGGGTTAATGTGGGGGTGCTGCAGGGGTCCTGATAGAGACCCCTGCAGCATGGGGATGTGTATAGGGTGCAGGGGGGAGCCTCACACTGCTGTCTCGGGCTGTTCCGAGGCAGCACGTAGAGGCTTTCGAATCCCTTGCGTGGACTTTTTGTCCACGTAGGGATTCTTACGATATGCGAGACTCGTGCATAGATTTAAGGCTACGTAGCTCTCTCGGAGCCTATTCTCGGCCATTTTCTCGCAGTCATATCGCAAAGCAGGCTGCGAGAGATTCGGTTCTCGCAAACAGCAGGAAAACTGCCTTTTGCGAGCACCGAGAGAACTACGAGGGAGAATTTAATAGGGCCCTTGGTCTTCTAGATAAATCTTGAACAAACACTTCAGATTATAATCATGGTACTACAAGGCAATTAGTGACAATGATCAGATAGCTTGAGTGTTTACTACATTTGTTAGTTGAAGTACTACCAGGAGGTCAGAACACCATATAGGGTATTCACTTTAACCACTGGGTTAATCCATTACCAGGATAGTTTAAGGGCCTGGCATCATGAGATGTGCAGGGTCTCCCTGCAAACCAGGGACATGTCAATGCCAATTGGTCCCCTTCTATGTACCCAAGGATGGGGCTTACTGTGATTGGCACACCTCAGGCCAAAAAGTATATGTGCTGCTAGTTCTGAATAAAGAGAGAGCTCTGATATTTCTACATAAACAAAGTGTGGAACTATTTACTGTATGCCTGCATCCTGAGTGGGGAGTGGTCCTGGTCTGGGACGACTGATATCCTGTTGGAATTATTATCGGCACATATTCCTGGGCATTGCCTATCTTGAAGCAATCTTTTGTGCTAGAGGTCCCCATTGAAGAAGCAGGTCATGACAATTGGTTGGCAGTGCTGGGACCTCTGTGGAATACAGTAAGATGGCAACATATGGAGAGATGACCATGACAGAGCTAAGAGAGATCTTCAGGCTCAGAGGATTAAACAGGACAGCAGGGATGACCAAATCAATAATGGTCAAGGAGCTGCTCCTAAATGATGAACTATGCCTAGTAGAAGGAGGTCTGAAGGAGGGGGTAAGCACATTACTGGTGACCCAACTCCAGGATATGGGCCTAGGCAGTCTGCAACATAGGACTAAGATGTGTCCAGAATGTACAAAAGATGGAGGGAGATACTGCCTGCATATTTAACCAAGGATCAGCAGAGGGACCACTGGACACAGATCATACAGGAGGTAAAGTGGGAGTGGAGAGGGGTAAGCAACGGCCCTTTCCCATCTCCTGTGGAGGGGAAATGCTTATCCCCAGTAGAGAAAGTAGAGAAAGAGAGTTTTGTGGTAACTGGAAAGGACTGTCAAGGAATATGCTGTTTGGGTGGGACCTTTTGGGATACCTCATGTAAGGCCCTGTTTTTCAATGGGGCTGGAAGAAGCACTTTGAGTGCTTCCCCAGTAGAGAAAGTAGAGAAAGAGAGTTTTGTGGTAACTGGAAAGGACTGTCAAGGAATATGCTGTTTGGGTGGGACCTGTTGGGATACTTCATGTGGGGCCCTGTTTTTCATTGGGGCTGGAAGAAGCACTTTGAGACATTGTACATGGGAATCCAGTTGTGGCTTGGGGACAGAGAAAAGACAGATGTATTTGTTTGCCAATCACTGTAAAATGCTGGGACTGGAGGCAGGCTCTCAGGTAGCTAGCATTCTTTGGCCTTTGATCTAGCAGGAGTTACAGCTGGAGGTGGATTACAGTGCCTTGCAAAAGTATTCACCCCCCTTGGCATTTTATCGTGTTTTGTTGCCTCACAACCTGGAATTAACACGGATTGTTTGAGGATTTGCACCATTTAATTTACAGAACATGCCCGCAACTTTGAAGATGTTTTTTTTTATTGTGAAGCAAACAACAAATAGGACAAAATAACAGAAAAAGTCAATGTGCATAACTATTCACCACCCTAAAATCAATACTTTGTAGAGCCACCTTTTGCAACAATCACAGCTCCAAGTTGCTTTGGATAAGTCTCTATGAGCTTGCCACATCTTACCACAGGTATTTTTGCCCATTCTCCTTGCAAAACTGCTCCAGCTCCTTCAAGTTGGATGGTTTGCGCTTGTGAACAGCAATCTTTAAGTCTGACCACATATTTTCTATTGGATTGAGGTCTGGGCTTTGACTAGGTCATTCCAACACATTTACATGTTTCTCCTTAAACCACTCAAGTGTTGCTTTAGCAGTGTGTTTGGGGTCATTGTCCTGCTGGAAGGTGAACCTCTGTCCTAGCCTCAAATCACGCACAGAGTGGTACAGGTTTTGCTCAAGAATATCCCTGTATTTTGCACCATCCATCTTTCCCTTTATTCTGACCAGTTTCCCAGTCGCGGTTGCTGAAAAACAACCCCACAGCATGATGCTGCTACCACCATGTTTCACTGTGGGGATGGTGTTCATTGGATGATGTAATGTGTTGGGTTTGCTCCAGACATAGCGTTTTCTTTGATTAATGCCCTCCTTGCCCGATCCGTGAGTTTTGGTGGGCGGCCGTCTCTTGGCAGGTTTGCTCTAGTGCTGTGTTCTTTTCATTTGGTTATGATGGGGATCATCAAAGATTTGGATATTTTTTACACTGAACCCTGACTTGTACTTCTCAACAACATTGTCACTTACTTGTTTGGAGAGTTCCTTGGTCTTCATGGAAGTGTTTGGTTAGTGGTGCCTCTTGCTTATGCGTTGCAGCCTCTGGGACCTTTTTTTTTAAAAGGTGCTTATATGTAATGACAGATCATGTGACACTTAGATTGCACACAGGTGGACATCATTTCACTAATTATGTGACTTCTGAAGGTAATTGATTGCCCCAGAGCTTTTTATGGGCTTCATAACAAACGGGGTGAATACATATGCACATGCCAATTTTCTGTTTTCTATTTCTAAAAAATAGTTTTATGTATATATTTTTCTCATTTCACTCCACCAACTTAGACTATTGTGTTCTGATCCATCACATAAAATTCAGATTAACAAAACATTGAACTTAAGGCTGCAATGTAACAAAATAGGTATGTAGACTTGCTAGATGAAACATGCCTGGATGGGTTGTGGCCACCCATTTGTGAGGGGTCATGCCAGTCAGGAATGAAATAGAACAACGTAACAGAGACTACAGGTTCAGACTGTTGGGAACATTCTGAATGCAGGGATTTTAAAGAAACAAGGACTCCTTCATTCAGTGGGTTGACTGGGAAGAGAAAGAACTGGTCCCTAGCTTTAGGGGGCTGAGCCTCGCCCAGCTATAAGCATGGAGACAGTGCCTAACCACAGCAGGGAAGAACTGGGGAAAATTTACCCTGCTCCTAGAGTCAGGGAAGAACCAAATGAGCACTGGGCCCTACCAATGGACTGTAAACATAGCGGGGAATTTCCTTGGATAATCATTGCCCAGGTGCCAGCCACAGACCCTGGAGCAGAAACAGCAAGCAGTCCTGCTCTTCAGTCTGCACAAGAGGTGGTAGCAGTTGTATCTACACACTAGGCAGTCTCAGATGGATTGAGCCAGGAGGTTCTACCTGAGGATCCAGAGACCAAGGAGCCAGAGGGAGGTGAGAGTTGTACCCAGACAGTAGTTCCAGAGGATGGATGCTTGGAGACAGTGAGCTCAGCACAGCCCCAAGGAGTGGAGTCCCCAGGCAAGGACATCAGGAGGAGTACAGACTGGCAGATGTGGCAGCTATAGTCCTCAGCTGAGCTATTGTTTTATTTGGTGCCCCAGAAGAATATTTTCGATAAAAGAGGGGGGGAAAGGGGACAGTGGCCCTGGATGTTGGGGGGTGGGGTGGTGATAACCCCAGATGAACAGTCACTTGAACTGGCTATCCCCTTTAAACCACTTGAATTGGGTAAGGTAGAAGGCCCAACAGATCACCCAGTACTCAAACACTGGACAGGGAAAGGAGCAGACATGGGGAAGGGAAGAAAGTTGGCCACTTGTGGTCCCTTAGGCCTATGGACTGTTATAAATACCACCAGTCAGCTGTTTCTACTGGCTTGGCTGGGGAGGATGGGTCCCCAGGATCACGGCAAATTTGTTTACCACTGGATGGGCTAGTTTCCCTGGATAGCCACAGAGGTTACCCCAGGGTGTGGTTTTCCACCTGGCCTCCCTGCATTAACTCCTCTGCAGCTGCCCAAACACTGTTTGTATACCGCTAACACTGGAAAGGGGTGGTCACTGGCCCGACTCATTGGGAGGAAGATTGGCTACTGAACCACAATAGCTTATGTCCGAACTGCCCATTACTCCGGCATGGATGGCACCAGAGAATGTCACTAGCCCACTTTGCAACGCCAGCATCCCAGTTCATCCAGACAAAATCTCAGGCCTGACAAAGGGATACTTGTGCTCCCCAATTTTACCCATGGGACTGAGTACTATTCCAGATTCAGCAGGTCAAGAAATGTCACTGACCTGGAAGGGAAGGGCTGAGCGAGGGAATGATCCTCCCAAAGTTCTGCCTCAACTACTAGCCTGGATGTACTGTTTCCCTTGGACTATCCGGAAGGTCCTCCTGATCTTGATGCCGCAACATGCTGCCAATCATCTGATGGAGATGATTGGCAGGATGCTGCATTGATAAGGGGGGGGGCAACAGATGTCACGACCGGATTTTGGGAGACACAGGAGGACCCTTTGCCACCCCATTTCTTCCTGCTCAGAGTTTTACTGACTATTGTGGACTGTGTATTAGAATATGGTTAAAATAAGATTACACTATTATACTGGATGTATCTTGGTTTATGTCCTGTATAGTTTGGAATGCCAGGGTACCTATGCTACTTGTTGTCATTCCCAGAGTTCAGAATAATGTGCCCAGGCCTGAGATGACCAGTTCCTGCCCTAGCACAATCCAATGCAACATATATTGTTTATAATTGAGTATAAGCTGTGTTTCTGGTTACAGTTATTGTTGTAAATAACATATAAGATGATCTGAAGGTGGACAGCTCGAATATGTTGCAACTAGCCCACCTGCCAGGCCCAAAGTAGATGGCAAAACCTCCTAGAACAAACACTTCAGATTATAATCATGGTACTGCATAGCTTGAGTGTTTACAACATTTGTTAGTTGAAGTACTACCAGAAGGTCAGAACTCCATATAGGTTCATTCACTTTAACAACTGGGTTAATACATTACCAGGATAGCTTAAGGGCCTGACATCATGAGATGTATAGGGTCTTCCTGAAAACCAGGGGCATGTCACTGCCAATTGGTCCCCTTCTATGTACCCAAGGATGGGGCATACTGTGATTGGCCTGCCTGTGGCCATAAAAATGTATATATGTTGCTAGTTGTGAATAAAGAGAGAGCTCTGATTTTTCCACATAAATAAAGTGTGGCACTATTTACTGTGTGCCTGCATCCTGAGTGGGAAGTGGTCCTGGTCTTGGACCACTGATATCCTGTCTGAATTATTATCTGCACATATTCCTGTGCATTGCCTCTATCCTGAAGCCATCTTTTGTGCCAGAGGTGATATGAACTGCTGGGGTATGTGTGAACTAGGTTCTTATCAAGCCCTATTGAAAAAGCAGGTCATGACACTCTTGTTATTGAGGTGAACCCTAAAAAAAAGCTTATTAGAGGAAAGTGAAAGTTAGTAGATTTGGGCAAGTATCCACCAAGGAGGGCTTACGAAAATCAAAAGTGTGCCCTTCCACAAGAAAAGAGCTTAGTAGACTCTAGGCCAAATCTGCCAACCAGCTTAGTAGATGTGGGCCAAAAACTATGAAAGGAGCTATGGAAAGCTAGAAGCATAACCTTGGACATGGGCAAGGATGCGGCTAGGCAGTTTTGGGCCAAAATCTCCTAAGGAGGGCTGATAGAAGGTTGTGACTTACCTGAGATATAAGGAAATAGTGCAGCTTGGGCCCAAAAGCAATGAAAAATGCCCAAAACTAGAGAAACAGGCATGAAACAGGCCAAACAAACTAATGAGAGAGGTCAAAAAACCAACAAAACAAACATGAGAGACAGGCTCAGTGAAGCCAGGAAAAGATAGAGCTAAGAAGCACCTTCCAGGCACAGACTCAGACAGAAATGAACTGATGTGTGCAAAAGAGGTGAGGACAGGAACTCCTTATGAAGGCTGAATAAGGCCCATCCCTTGGAAGAGGCGGAGCTAGAGAAAGGTACTGACCACAAATATATATATAATGGTTTGGCAATGGAGGGGAGCCCCAGGGGTGGGAGGTGGGAGCAACATAAATAAATATTTTGTGCCTTGCCTACCCAAAAAATATTTGCACCTCTGGAGAGTTATTCACAACCATTTTTCCAGCTTTGCATAGGAATGTTGTTGTTAGAACATTAGCTTTATTATAGACCTTATCTGTCATCTGTTGGGTGCCTTTTTGTTCTGAAGTCAAAACACTGCTGACAATATAATGTAAAAACATTAAAATGCACTAGTTAAAAAAATATATATATCCTCATTAATAATAAACAGAATAAAAAAATAAAATGACATGTTGTAAAGGGAGAATAGTCCAAAGAATATGGTTCCCTTGGATTTTGTACTCCATTACATAACAGCAAGATTAAACAACAGAACTGAGGTTGGGTACAAGATAAATTAACTTGTACTGAAGCACAGTACTTTGGGTCAAGCTTTAGCTAGATGTAATTCACTTCCACATGTAATTTTAAATAGAAAATATATGTTCAATAACATTCAAGAAACACCCCTGGGTCTAAATATATTTCACTCATCACTTTGTGTGCTTGACAGCAATGCTTTTGTAATGCTAGCGTCTACCATCATTACCAACAGTAGTTGCAGTCGTATGTACCTAAGGAGAACCAGTTTTTAAAGGTTCATGAAATTATTTTTGTTGTATCAGAAGGAGGGTATATGATAAGTCGTCACAGTGTGTATTACTTTCTCAAATAAAGGTCACAGAGCATAAAAACATATTCAGACACCTACTGCTGTTGGGAGATTGAAATTTGCCAGCCAGTGCCACAGTTTAAGTTCCTATATAGGCAACAACCAAAAATGACAATATCAAAGTCAATTCTTGATCAGTTTTAAAAAATCTGCAATACATACAGTGCCTTACAAAAGTATTCACCCCCCCCCTTGACTTTTTAACTATTTTGTTACATTACAGCCATAAGTTCAATGTTTTGTTCATCTGAATCTTATGTGATGGATCAGAACACAATAGTCTAACTAGGTAAAGTGAAATGAGAAAAATATATACATTCAATTATTTTTACTATTTTTTAGAAATAAAATACAGAAAATTGGCATGTGCATATATTCACCCCACTTTAGGAAGCCCAACCAATTACCTGCAGTCACTTAATTAGTAAAATGATGTCCACCTGTGTGCAATCTAAGTGTCACATGATCTGTCATTACATATACACATCTTTTTTGAAAGGCCCCAGAGGCTGCAACACTTAAGCAAGAGGCACCACTAACCAAACACTGCCATGAAGACCAAGGAACTCTCCAAACAAGTAAGGGACAATGTTGTTGAGAAGTACAAGTCAGGATTAGGTTATAAAAAAATATCCAAATCTGTGATGATCCCCAGGAGCACCATCAAATCTATCATAACCAAATGGAAAGAACATGGCACAAGAGCAAACCTGCCAAGAGACGGCCGCCCACCAAAACTCACAGCCCAGGTACGGAGGGCATTAATCAGAGAGGCAGCACAGAGACCTAAGGTAACCCTGGAGGAGCTGCAGAGTTCCAAGCAGAGACTGGAGTATCTATACATAGGAAGACAATAAGCCGTACGCCCTCCATAGTGTTGGGCTTTATGGCAGAGTGGACAAAAGAAAGCCATTACTTTCAGCAAAAAACAAAATGGCACGTTTTGAGTTTGCAAAAAGGCATGTGGGAGACTCCCAAAATGTATGGAGGAAGGTGCTCTGGTCTTATGAGACTAAAATTTAACTTTTCAGCCATCAAAGAAAACGCTATGTCTGGCGCAAACCCAACACATCACATCACCCAAAGAACACCATCCCCACAGTGAAACATGGTGGTGGCAGCATCATGCTGTGGGCATGTTTGTCAGCAGCGACTGGGAAACTGGTCAGAGTTAAGGGAAAGATGGATGGTGCTAAATACAGGGATATTCTTGAGGAAAACCTGTACCACGTACCACTCTGTGCGTGATTTGAGGCTAGAATGGAGGTTCACCTTCCAGCAGGACAATGACCCCAAACACACTGCTAAAGCAACACTTGAGTGGTTTAAGGAGAAACATGTAAATGTGTTGGAATGGCCTAGTCAAAGCCCAGACCTCAATCCAATAGAAAATATGTGGTCAGAATTAAAGATTGCTGTTCACAAGCGCAAACCATCCAACTTGAAGGAGCTGGAGCAGTTTTGCCAGGAGGAATGGGCTAAAATCCCAGTGGTAAGATGTGGCAAGCTCATAGAGACCTATTCAAAGCGGCTTGGAGCTGTAATTGCTACAAAAGGTGGCTCTGCAAAGTATTGACTTTAGGGGAGTGAATAGTTATGCACATTGACCTGTTATTTTGTCATATTTGTTGCTTGCTTCACAATAAAAAAAAAAAAAAAAAACATCCTCATAGTTGTGCGCATGTTTTGTAAATGAAATTATGCAAGTCCTCAAACAATCCATGTTAATTCCAGGCTGTGAGCCAACAAAACACGAAAAATTGGGGGGGGGGGGGGGGGGGGGGGGATACTTTTGCAAGGCACTGCATCTGCATTTAAAGGCATGGCAACCAGAAATGTTTCACTTATGTACTGCCTTTACAAGAGTCTGCAGTAAAAGCTACCATTTGTGTTTTATACTAACCTCCTTCAACAAATGTGAGGAGTCTTTGATTTCAGATAAAGTTTCCATTTTTTTTTTTTTAAGTATTTTATTGCTTTTTTTACATTCAAAATATACACTATACAAAAACCACATATATACAGACATAAACATTCACGTAGCTGCCATAACATTTCATACTGCACAAAGGTATTAGAGTATAACAGTAAACGTTGACCATATCATACCTTTAGACAGGTAATTATTCCTGTGCACTTTGTACTGACAATACATATTGATCACATAGCGACCATTTTGCACACAGGCCCTTGTTTATAGGATTAAATTCAAAATTCTTCCTCATAATTTCCCGATTCATTTTTATTGTGTTTACTACTTCATTCCATGAGGGGATTAACGGTTGTTTTCAATATTTTGTTAAAAGATGTTTTACAGTCAAAATAATATGAGAGATTAAGAATTTTGCTTGTGGAGCTACTGTATTTATATCTAGGTGTAAAAGGACCATCTGAGGAGTGCCGATGTTTACCAAGGATCTTTGATAATTCTAGAAAACATTTTGCCCATAGCGTATTGATACTTTCACATTCCCACCAAACATGTAGTGTAGTGCCTTGCATACCCCATTCTTAAATCATATGGCTGAAAATTTAGTTTTCCCATAAACTGGGGGGTGAAATATCACCTCTGTGTGATTTTAATATATAGCTCCAAATATGAGGCATTAATCACTGATTTTTTTTACTAGTTGGAAGGACTTAGACCAGGAAGAGGGCTCAAAAAACAGGTTTAAGTCCTCCTCCCAAGCCAAAACAGCATTAGATTTGATGAAAAGGGGCTCTTCGGACATCGCCTTACTGCATTTTGATATAATTTTAGTGTCATCCTCTTTGGCCGCCAAGATCTCTATTTTAAATAGATTTTCTTCAATCACTGGTTTGAATTTCCAATGCATCATATGCTTTTTTATTGATTCATATTCAAGCTACGAGATCTTACTAGTGTTAAGTTTACTTGAAATTTCAATAGGAGAAGACAAGGAGGGAATATGAATTAGATGTTTTTTAGATCTGATTTTAAACCCGAATTTCAACATCTCATCTCAACCCTCCTGGTAAATTTCTAAGGAGGATAGACTCAATATTTGGATGCCACAAAATTGTATGGATTGGTATATCACCCAAAAGATTATCCTCAATATTTTTCCAGATTGCTCTGTTACTCTGGAAATTCAGACCCATCAATTTTGAGACCAATTTTTTTTAATATGAATGTCCTTTATTGACGGTATACCCAAGCCTCCTTTTTCATTTTTTTTGCAAGGTGTAGATTTCTTAATTCTTACTTTTTTAATAGTACAACAAAGTAACAGGTGGCTCAGGTGTAAAGGGAACTGGGTACAAAGGGGTGCTACTAGGGATACAATTTATAACAATAGAAAGGAAGAGAAAAAGTAAAGGGTATCCCTTTTACATGGTACAGGGGCCTAATTTTAATATAGAGAGGAGTACATACTAAAACTTAATGTTTAATAATATGGATAAAACTAAAATTAAAATCTTGATACTCTGACGTCACGTGAAATTGGATAGGGAGTAGAAAGGACTCAGTATGCCACTATATATATTAAATAAATGATACTATGAGAACACTGAAAATGTGATCCAGCTATAAAGTGCTGAGTGCTGTGAACAACTGGGAAGCAATTGCTGTAATAAATATTGCACAAAAATGAAAAAGTGAACAGTGCTGAGTGCAAATAATGATTATGCTGAATCACATAATCATGAATATGATGAATATCAATATGATGGATAAAACATTACTAAATATCCAAAGAAGTGAATATACCCAAAATTGGATGTCCAAGAGTGGATATATCAAAGTGCTCAGTATTAAATATATCAAAGTGCTCAGTATTAAATAATAAAGTCCAAATAGAACAACAATAAATGCTAATAGTGATTGCACAAGGTCCTTTGAATTATATGAGACCACTCCTCAAGCTACCAATGCTTAGGAGCTGTTTATTGTAGAGGACTGGGCATCCACATTCCTAAATTAACAAGTAGACATAGTATTCCTAGTTTAAACACTTGTAATCTGAAAAAAGGAAGGAGGACTTGTAACGTCTATTAGGTCTATAAACCGGGCGGTAAGCCCATGCAAAAATGGGAGTCACAGCTCCTAGCTCCTGACTATGCGCCCAGTACTGACGTCATAGGTCAGCGTCGCAGCGTCACGTAACGTGCAACGTTTCTAAACAATTTCATCAGGGGTTACCGACAAGGGCAACAGGAGGTTATTTAAGCCATTCCGTTACCATGGAGATATATGAATTAAACCAAATAGCTTATATGTACAATAAAAATGAAATTGTTTAGAAACGTGCGTCGGGTTGGACTATAAAGTGATACCTTAAAGGTATGATTTTTTTATCCAAAATCTATAAAACAAAAACTTCAAAATAAAAAATAAAAATCCACATCTTTACGTGCGTAAATATATTATTTTCATCTACTATACTATCATCTTGTGCAGTAAAAATATTACATACTAGACCCTAAATATTAATGCCGATGGACTAGGATTATGCCTATATAGATTCTGTAATAAATTAATTTGATCAGTATGTATTGCTCTAGTATTTAAGTAGAAAAATAAACAGAAAAATAGTATCTAGGCCCAGCAAGTGGTAGAATAAGATTATTTAACTATTTGCCATTCTGAAAATTTCAGATTCAAGCGTGGTTTTATCTTGGATTTAGCCTGAATGTCTGCATTTAAATTCCATCTTTGTAGCAGTAAAAGACTATCCGAAGTAGAATTCACATTATACTAAGTCCTTCCAAATCACACGGCCATTAGCTGATTTCCATTTATATTTAATCTCTTCATGACGCAAACAATGTGTAATCGAGGAATACTCTTTTCTTTCGGGCCAGGTTTGTGGTGAGATATCCACTTCAAAATGTCTCTTGTTGAAACTTGCTTTGACCAACTCCTCTTGAAAGGGAAGATAGTGTAAGCGTATGATAATATCTCTAAGGGTAGTGTTTTCCAATTTCTTTGGTAGGAGTAGTCTATGTATGGCATCCATTTTCCTGTCTTCTTGGGGAAGTCAGGTACTATGCTCTTAAACAAAGCTTCCACATAGGCCTTTAGATACTCCCCTTGTATAGTTTCTGAAATGCCCATGATACGTAAACTATTTTTTCTAGAGCGATCCTCAAGATTGCAGATCTTTTTAGATAAATCTCCATTTTTTGGTTCCAATAATGAGGAGTATTTCAACAAGGAATTATTGTCACAGATTAGTTTATCACATTTACACTCCAAATTTTCAGTCTTAGTAGAAACCTCCGCTACTGAATTTGTGTTTGCTGTTCTTTGTTTTGATAGCTCTGAAGTAAAATTTATTTGGAATTCACCCAAAATTTCTCTCAATTTAGAACATGTTAATACTTGATCTTCTTGTGGTGAACTTGTTACAGTTTACTTGTTAACAGTATAGACTCACTTTGGGAAGTATTTAAAACTTCAAATTTATTTTTTGGGGCAAAAAAATCTGAGCTTTTTATTCCATCTCCTTTTTTTGTTTTTGGTTTGGAAGGGTTTTACTTTCTTGTTGGACATCCCTTTTGCTCCCACGCTTGTGCTTGTTGTTTTGGCTTTCTACACATTTTTATATGTCCAAGGAATTTTATAGAATCTAGGCGAGCAGGTGATCTGATCTGCAGCAAGAATAGATGAGTATATCACATATATAGTTGTGAGCATACGAGCCGTTGCTCACGCTTGCGGGCTCGCGCAGCGAACTCGCAAGAACTGCATCCCTCGCGAAGCGAGGGGCCACATTTGCGGAAGGTGGAGGCTCCAACGTCCGCTGTGTTTGTCCGCAAATGCGGACCCTCACGAAGAAAGGGGCCGCATTTGCGGAGGTGGAGGCTCAAAGGTGCCTCACACATGGTTAAAAACACACACGCACAACTTAGAAAAAAAAACAACTGCAGCCCGAACACAAAATACGAGACACGCTACGACCCATTCCGAACACGCAAAAAATGGCAGAAAACGGCGTGCATGAAAACATCAGAAACACAATAAATAAACACAACGAACATGGCAGATGGAACTCAAATTGTACACTGGAACGCAAATAGCGCATGCGTATTGCGTTCTAACGGTCTGAGGCACCTCAAAGTTTATAAATACTGCCTACTTTCAAGAAAATTCTACATTTCTACTCAGGTGATGAACGGAGTAACTGGATAGTTAACTGCTGCTGTTACTTGAGAAGATCATTATTTCCTAATTTCCTACTTTACACTGTGCAAATTACAACTGAGAGGTAAGCTATAATATATTATATTTTATTACCAAGACAGCAAAAAAAACAAAAAAAAATACCAACTTTAACTATGAAAATGTGATTCATGTATAGTGACATGTGGCACGCACATTTATGTGTATAGGCCCTACAACAAACTAATGTTAAGCGAAACTAATTAAACAAGTATATTTAAATATTTTCATTTTAATTAACTGCAACTCATAGCAAAAAATAATATGACACTAATACATATGTAACCTGAAGCTGAATCTTTTCACTTTTTTTCACTATTCAAACAGACTCTGCATCAACAGCGTCACTCAAGAATTTGCACCGTGGACTGTCAAAGAGAATTACTTTTACAGAACACAAAGAGAGAAGAAGAGGTAAGATAGAAAAATACATTACATGTTGAAAAAGACCATGCTTTGCTAAATCAAAAAGAAGAAATATACAATTAACCATTTAACTTTCTTTTTCAAACAGACACTACAAGAAGACTGGCGGATTAAGATTGGCAGGAGGGGACCCTCTGTCATTCGGACAAGAACAACACTTCAATCAATGTATAGCATAAGAAGTAGAAAAAAAAGGAAATATATATGTTTAATGGCCGCCAATATAAAAATTAAAAGTAAAGAAAAAAAAAATATATACAAGTTTAATAAAGACTAAAACAACACAGTTCAACAAACTTCACGAACACCAAAGCAACCAAAAAGTGGTGAACACAAAACAGGATAAAACAAAAAAGCCTTCCATGATATAGAAAAGGCAATTAACATTCATTTTTACTGTCCATATAGAACACTCATAAAGAAGACTAATTAAGCAAATAAAGTATGCAAAATATGGTGGAAACAAAACAGGATTGTACCAAAAATCACACAAGCCGATAAAAAAGTTAATTAATATTCTTCTTTACTGTTTAAGAACCTATAAGTCTTACAAAGAAGCCTAAATAAGCATACCAAAAGTGGTGGACACAAAACAGGATAATGCTAAAAACATTGTGATCATATCCAAAATAGTAAAAACATTAATAATTACAGTAAAAAAAAAGGATAACTGTAATATACAAATACAATTAAAGTATTTTAAAAGGTTGCACAAAAAACAGCATAGCAGAAAAATTCAGCATAACAGATAGAATAGACCAAAACAATGAAATATGCTATTCATTACAAATACATTAAAATAAAATAACATTTTACTTTTTCTTTTACAACAGACACTGCGTGAAGAGCATCGGACGAAGACTTACACCAGCGGACCAACAAAGATTCTGCTTGAAATCACACTTCAACCAAGGCACAGTATAACAAGTAAAAAAAGAGAAAACTAAATAAATATGTTTGCTCTGCATCCATGTCAACAGAAACAAAAAACAATACCAACCACTAAATATAACCTTTACCAAAATATAACTGACACATTTCTCATTTACCTCTTATTTGTCTTTTACGGACAACAATGTTTAATAGTAAATCCAAACTTCAATCTAGCCAAAAAATAATAAGATATATAATGGGACCAAAGATAGCCTCAGGATAGCCTTAAAAGTTAAAAGAATGACTACCAAGTAATTTCAGGATCAAATGATTACTTTAGAAATGTAGTAGTCATTATAAATTCATACATCCCAGGTGAGTGTGTTATTGAATATTGTGCAGCACAATGCAAAGTTTTCAACCCCCAGATTATCTAGGAAGTGTTGTGAAATATGCCTTTTTTTACTTCCATCCTCGTCCTTCTGTAGATATTTTTCTATACCATCTGCAAGTGTTCTCTTCTCCCTGTGACACTTATTCAATTACCCTTCCAAGTCATATTCTTCTCACTCCCAGTTTCTACCAATATTCCTGTTGTTTCAGTGGGGGTTACCATCATACTGATGCTGTAACCGCCAACTTTGTTGAGGCACCTTAGGCTAAATCAAAAGTGTAGGGCATCCAAAATTGCAGAAAGATCAAATAAACAATCTTGCTAAAACATACAGAGAGCATAAGGCACAGAATCCATTTGTCTGACGTCAATAGTGCTGAAGTGTTTCAGATATAAGCCGGTAGTATATTCTGAATAAAAATTGGAGAGCCTGAATAAAGATACCATGTTACTAATACACAAGATACTTGAGAAAATTAGCTTTTCTATAGTGAATAGAGAAGAGCTTTAATTAAGAAAAGATACTAATGAATTCATGTTCTAATGTCACATTCCTCTGTATCACATTTTGATCGTAAAATCTGAATTAATGATATTATACATTAACCAATGCTGTATTTTAAATTTAACAAATAATATTTATTTATAGCAACCATTGAACCTTGGCATCATAACTATAAAACTGTAGATTATCATATTATTTATTAACAGTAAATCATGTTACAGAATGTTTTTTACTGAAAGGCAGACAAAATACAAAAGAACGAAGCAGACGTGGGAGCTGTTAACAAGTGAGACAAGCCAAAAAAGAACATTTGACCAACTCTGGCACCTCAAGTAGTGACAAGTTCAGATAATTAGGACATTTCCTTATTTGACATTTAAAATGATGGAACATTTAAAATATCATAAACTGATTTGCCTAATCATGTTGGTAACAAAAATCATTATGTTCTTGTTACATTTTTTACCAATTAGTTACGCATTTGGCAGAGTTAAAACAGATTAAGTATATAAATACTATAAGACTGCATATTTGTACACTGGGACAGGCGTAGATGAGGGTCCTGCTATTGTGAAAGCTTACACTGTAAGAGCAATGCCTTTTCCTGTGGTGTAAAATCGCAATTTCAGCCCTTTACGCACGTTTGCAGTTCCTGTGACAGCATAGTGACTATCCATTATCCATTATTGTCATTCATTTTTAATACTGGTTTAAAGTTTTTGCTGCCATTATAACATAGTAATTTCTGGATATGAATGACCTAGCTAGCCCACCAGCAGACATCACTGTTTTGTGGAACTCATCAGTGTGGGGCAGATTTTTAATGATTACTAATAGCATTCTTAATAGAGATAATACAGCAGAAAACAAGTGGTATGAAAATATAAATGTTATACAATATATCCTTTCTACTGCTTCCTTCAATTTAAAAACACAGGTAGCTAAAATGTAATAGTTTGAATCATATTCAATATAAAGTCTCTCATTGAGAAGTTTATATGAAAGTTATTTGGCAATTATGTTGTTTGACTGATATTTAAAAAGGACTTTGCTTTAACCTAAATTAGGACACCGATATAAAACAAACAAAATTATTTCGGTTGCTTATACGACAGTGAATCAAATAATTTTCTATTTGTGCTTAATGTGATTGCTAAGCAAATTACCAAATATCCATTAGGCTTATAAATATAAAACACTTGGTATTAAGATCATTATTACTACTAAACTAATAGCATTTATTATGCATACTCCTGTAGCCTAAAGCAGATTTACTACAATAAAAAACCTAAATCTGAATCTACAGCTTGAAAACCTATAATTCACTACTTGGTTTGTTGGTATTTGCAGAGTGAGGGATGGAAGTATGACTCCTACAGGGAAGGAAAGGCTCATATATTTTTCTTCCTCACAAGGCAGACTGACTATCAAGGAGCAAGCCTGATTTGCAAGTGAGCTTGATATATAGCACTTAATAACGACTGCCTAAATAGTTCATACCTGATTTTATTCTGTGCTTTAATGAACCCCACTAGGCTACTAAGTAATATTTTTATAATATAAACATAAAGATTTACTTAAAGTATTAAAAACAAAGTTATATATTTATTATGTTTTGTATTAAATGAATCAGAATTGCAGAAACTGTTAAACATCAACATTTCATGTACCAAACCATTCCCATAAAATATTCTACTTTAAAATATACATTTAAAAATAATCTTAAACTGAGGAAAGCAAACCGTAGATGAATGATCTGAGATCATTAATACTGAGTAGCAGAGTTATGGCAAGATTATTACTAATATATCCCCTTACAATTACGGTATGTATAAATGTAATTGAAAAATTGAAAAATGAACTATGCAATGTAAACAATGGAACAATTGCAATAATTATAGGTTGAAGATTTTGAGTAATACTGAAAGGTCCTATTTACTGAACAAATGATAGGTAAACATAAGAATAAACATAATTGTAATTCGTTATAATTAAATTCTTAGTGGAAGTGCCTTCAGATCAATATAGAACGTAGACTTATCTTATGTATATATTAACTGAAAGATCCACTCTCTGAGCATTTAGATAAGATTAACTGATAAGCATGTCATGATGAAAAAAAAATAAAGGTATTCTGACCTAAAACCTACAGTTTCAAAAACAGAGGCTTTAACTTCACATATGTGTGTGTGTTATATATAGAACAGAATATACATCAATAAAGCTGAAATATAATCAGTGGGACAGTCACAGCCTCATTATCTCTGCAAACTCTTCTGTTTCAGCAACTACCAAACATTACAATATATAGGAGAGTTTAATACATAAGATAAGTTCCACTTTTATTTTAATTTTAAGGTCCTTCTACTTATAATTTTTAATGCTGTGCCATGTTTAAAAAAACTGTTGTATTCATATCCCTCTATTTACAATGCAGTTGTGATTAGCACTGACGTCATTCTTCTAAGGTAAAGGGAAGTGACCAGTTTGAGCAGTCTTAAGGGAAGGATGATCAAGGAAGCACTGGTCTATAAATACTAAGGGCAAGGCATTTACCATGGTTGATTTTAAAGGTAGTATCTGATTACAGTGATCAAATGTAATTGTAATATTAGTTGGGTTTATAGATTCTTTGTTTCAGGAGGAATGCCTAAATACTTCAAATAAGAAGTAAAACGGCTAGTCTGTGACAGTGATAAGCAAAAAAGTCATATATTAAAGAACCACTAAAGTGGCAAATTTGTAATATGCTATTTTGAAGAACTTTACTTGTTAATCTGCAAAAAATGTTTACACAGTTTGAAAGAAATAATAACAGCCTCTAATTTTTGCCTATTGTATTTAGAGTTTTGCTTTACTGGTGACAGTCATTGGCTTCCATTTAATTGCAACAGTTAAAGATCGATCAAGGCTGCAAGTACAAGGCCAAAGCCTCAAGACCGTAAACCCTTCCTGCGGTCGCAAGCTGTTAGCTGGCTGGAATAGATGTGGTCCACTGTTACAATCCAATCCCATAGTTACAGAGTGCGAAACAGGCCTCAGAGCCAATAGAAAGTGAGATAGAGGAAAATGATTGACAGAGAGAAATTATAAAGCTGCGTTCCACATGTCCATATGTTGTATATTCTCACAAAGTAGCACACAGGTCCTGGAGTTGGTGGTTTGAGCTGGTAGATAGAGAGTAGGCAAATTTTCAAAGTGGGTACTTACGGTTTTGTTCATTTATATTATTCAAATTACAATTTTACACTTAAACTTTTATTACTGATTACACATAATACAAATACACATAGTGTAAATAACACACATAGATACATACATAGCTAGGTCACTACATACACCATACACTATACCCCCAACAGTTAATAATTACACATAAAACATACATTTTTTTAACCTCACAAATATATACACATTTATACTTTGTTTGATTTATCCTTATTTCACTTTTGGGATTATCATGGAGGGAGGAGAGAGGAAGGGAGAGGACTGGAGAGGTGGAGAGGAGGAGAAGAGGAGAGGCGAGGAGGAGATAGAAGTGAGAGAGGTGGCCTTGGGGTGTGGTGGAGAGGAGGAGTGGAGGAGTGGAGGAGAGGAGGTGGAGAGTGGAGGAGAGGAGGTGAGGAGTGGAGGAGGAGAGGAGGTGGGGAGTGGAGGAGAGGAGGAAGAGAGGGGATGAGGGGAGGTGGGAAGTGGAAGAGAGGAGGTGAGGAGGCGGGGAGTTGAGGAGAGGAGAGGAGGAGGAGAGTGGAGGAGAGGAGGTGGGAATTGTAACAGAGGAGGAGGAGAGTAAAGTAGATGAGGTGGAGGGTGGCCAGGTGTCTATAATGATAGGCACATCTAGTCCAGAGACAGAGGGGGAGGTGCCTGATCGCAGGGGGGGTGGTAGCTTGGAGGAAGGACAGGACTCAGGTTCAGATGAGGGATCGCAGGATCCCCCTCCACAGTTGGGAGGGCAAGAGGCTAAAGGGAAACACAGGGCCCTGAACTACACATACACAGAGAATGTGTTCCTCCTCCATGCCCTAGATGTGCCCCCTGCTATCCTTGTGGGGGAGGGAAGTTTGGCCCGGGCCTAGGGCCCAGGCCTGGTAGGAGTGAAGGAGGTCGCAGCTGCAGAAACAGCAGTGGGCACAGCATTTCAATGACATCAGGGCCAAGTTGAGGTGGATGATGGCCAAGGAGGCCAATCAAGCCACAGTACCAAGTGATTGGCCCCAAGTGACTGTGAGATACAACGATTGTGAGAGAGAGCTCAAGGACTTACTGAGCCAGGTGCCCGCCGCTGAGGCTTCAGGCCTGGTGGATCCAGCCTCCACGTCATGTGAATATCACATACACCAACATGCCACCACATGTACATTACACACACTACACATGTACATGATAACCAACAAGGACACTGACATGTCAGCTCTATGTAATTAAGCTCTATGTAATTAACAAAGAATAGATGGATCAGTCATGCATTATTAATTCCATGAAGAGAGTCCATGTATGGGTGTGCCCCTTGCAGCGTATGCAGTTACAGACTGCAGCCGGAATCAAGATAGCGTTAGGAGCCAAGAACAATCAAGATCAAGAACCGAAGAATAGATCACATCTAGCAAATGATAGCTACACATAGTTGCAATTAAGAGACTCATCCAAGCCTAGATGTCAGATAATTAGGAATGAACACAAACCAATGTATTATTCATCATAACTAACACATATACCTTTATTTTCTTTTTTTCCAGCTTCCAGGAGCTTTTTTTCCAGCTTCAGTGGTGAGCCAGAGGCGGTGACGTCGGCTCCATCAGAGCAGGATATAGAGGACCGAGAATCTGCCCAGAAGGAACCGGTGCAGGGAAGGAGGAAACAAGAGGAGCCGAGGGCCCTGGTTATGGGGAAGAGGACGTCATCTAGACAGTGGGTCACCTGCAGGGCCATCTGCCACATTTGACCCCACTGTCCCTCTCCTCCATTGACTACTTTCATCACCAGGGCCCTCCTACTGGAGGGATGACCGTTGCTTGCCAGCACCTCCTCCTCCCCCCATCAGTGCGCCAGCCTGGCTCCCACCCCCCACCACCAGGCACACCACCACCACCCTTATGGAGCCAGGCCCCAGCCGGGCCCCAGCCATTCCCCACTGGGCCACCACGCCACCTCCTCACCCTACAATGCCCCCCCCCCCCCCCCCAGAGGGCTCCTCCATCCCCTGGACCACCAAGCCAGGCTGCTCAAGTGGAGATGCTGGCCATCATGCAACAGCAACTGCAGTGCCTCCGGGGCTGCTCAGGATAGGGGCAGACCAGAGCTCAATCCAGCAAGTGACAGCAGATGCCATGCCCCGCGCACCCCAGCCTTACCTCCTCCACCCCATAGGCCTCCCCAGCGCACCTGCAGTCTGGCCGCTCCTCTCCTCCCCCCATCCCTCCACTACGACCACTGCCACCAGCACCACTGCATTTTCTGCTGCCTCCTGGGGTTGCCTCCCCCTGCCCCCCCCCCCCCACCAGTCTTGATGAAAGGTGGAGAAGGATGTAGGGCTGCACATATTTTTGTGCCTTCTCAATAGCACTCCTCAGTGACATTCTAATGGTCAAAATGTTATTTAATGGAGTATAGGATCATGGCCTATGTGATTGTGATATTTTGTACACAGTTGAAAGTGTCCTAGGAAGAGTCTTCAAGGAGTGCCAGTGAAAGAAGTCCAAGTAGAGTTGCTAAGGAGCCCAGAGATCAGTCAAGTGAGCAGTGACCATTGGTTCTATGGAGTATGAAATTGAGGAAAACATTGACTATAGAGTTAGTTTAATGTAGCTTCTATAACATAATGTAGAATTCATGCTTCACCCTTGTAAATATTGTCATACGTATTGTTCTCTATCTGTTCATCTAATACACATCTTGTAACAGTGTTCAGATTTATGTGGAATATATGTTTTTAATTATACTTTATTTGTCTGTTTGATTATTCACCTGCCCAAAATGATCCTCAATTTGCAGATAATTTAAAGTTTCAGAGCCCCTAAGTTCATCGAACCTAGTGCAGGTCCAATGATTTAGAAATGTGCAACTAGATAGATAGATAGATAGATGATAGATGGATAGATAGATAGATAGATAGATAGATAGATAGATAGATAGATTGATAGATTGATAGATAGATAGATAGATAGATAGATAGATAGATAGATAGATAGATAGATAGATAGATGGATAGATTTCAAGAGATTTGAGAATTTCAACATCTCAATATATGCCACTATCTTTTACTATTTAAATATAACAAATAAAAAAAGAAGCCTTGCTAAGGTTATTATTATTATTATTATTATTATTATTATTATTATTGTTATTATTATTATTAATAATAATGATGATGATGATAATAATAATATATGACAGGATACTGCTTTCCTTCTCACTATACTTGACCCTGAACAATTTAGAAAGCACTCTGACTTTACTGGGATATGGTAACATGATAAATTAACACTTGCTGAATAGTTAGTTCTTACTTATGTGCTTGGAGGCATATCATTGAAGTAATTTTCCTAAACACTACAAACATTAGAGAGCAGTACAAAAGTTAGCCTAGTGACCCAGCAAGAGTTTGCATTTAAATAACAGTTTATCAAATCACCCTGCATCAGCAGATATTGTAATGAGCTTTTTTTCAGTCTAAGATGGAATTTTAGCTGTTGATACTATATTGCATTGCATTTTAATGCATCTTTTTAATCCTTTATGTCTGAAGATATTAAACAACAGTAGTACTTTAATTTGCTTCAATAGGCCTACATTTACTGCATTCTTAACTGATAAATGAGCCTTACAATGTGCTTATTAGTAGATGATTAATTCTTAAAATGAAATTTAACGTGGCAAAGCTAACCTATTATAGCTCTCTTATATGTAGATGAAGTCACAAGTGAAGGTCAATTCCAGGAAATGTTATATACACAATATAACACACCCACAACACATGTGTTTGCAAGGCTGGTTAGGATAGTTACCCTTTTTTAACTTTCATGCAGTTGGCTTGTCTACTCCTAAGCATTCCAGTTGTTCCTGTATTTCATAAGTTTCATACGTTTGTGCATGTGTACATATAGATAGATATACAGATAGATATACAGATAGATAGATAGATATACAGATAGATAGATAGATAGATAGATAGATAGATAGATAGATAGATAGATAGATAGATAGATAGATGGTATGGATATAGACATATCTGTGCATATACAAACATTTTTCAATCTACTACACCGGATCTTCAGTAAAAATGAAAAATCTGCAGGCGGCCTGAAAATGTGCTGTCCTCTTTGTGGTTCCTGAATTTTGTTGGTGGATTCTGCTTTGGACTAGACTGACCTTTGGACTAGACTGACTTTGTGACCCTTTACTGCAACCCCTTGACCACGGCTTGGCCTCTGGTTCTTTTGTCCTCCTGCACAGATAATCCAAACATCTTCTTTTATATTATAGTTCTTGTTAGTTTTACAGATGGCGAGGGCCCAGAGATTTCATGCTCTACAGCTTGGTCCGCTACTCTGTGATGACAAACACCACATATGGAATGTATAAAGCCTTACATTACTCTTAAATTGAACATATATTGAAATCATTGCTTTTCCTTTTATTTTATTAGTGCACTGTGTGGTAAGAAGTATTACAAGTATTCATTCACAAGTCAGACAAATCTCTTCAAACCCCAAGTGTGGGATACTAATAAGCTAACAAAAACGAATAGAAAAGCTTTTATTTCAAAGAAAAAAAAGCTACTGAGTTTAATTTATCATTAATTCTTAAATATATGACATTACTACATGTCATTTTATCTGAAAATGACATTGCAAATACAGAAACTATTTTATTACATTGCTATATGCGGAGGTTGCTTTCTTTTTTCACCCAAACCTTGCATGATGGAACAGGAATAACCAGACCACAGCTGGAATTCTGCTAATTAGTCTGAACTAGATTTTCCCTGTTACACTAGCTGGTGGGCACTGCAAGGAGATTGAGAAGAATGCAAAGACTTAGTAGGAGGGCTGTAACACTTGATAAATGATCCTTAGAGGTCAAAGAGTAGAGCAGAAACATGTCTCCTCAACCTACTCTTCCTTATTGAATAACACACAGATTTTATGTACAGTGAACTACAATAAAACATTCTTATGCCCCACTCAGATAACGCAAGCCAATTAAGACCCCCACAAGTAGCTCAGTTGACGGGCTGGTATCGGAGAGTCTACATGTACTATACTTGTACTTCCCTCGCTATAGAGCCACATATTTTATTGTAAGCATCCCACCACACACACAGCAAGACTGATTAGCAGAAAATTGTTCAAGCCAATTTGTCTTTAACATTTTGCTAGAGGAATATTAGCAAATATGACACAGTTATCCTTTAGTGTGGTGTAAAAAACAAAATAAATCCCACAGAGAAAACATGTTTACGTTCTCTCTAGGTCAATAGAATCCATAGGCTTCCCTATAATTCTAAAATCTTCTCAGAAATATTGAATAAGCTGCAAGAAATGATTGAAAAAGATTAAATTCCTCAACTCAATGTCTAAAACATATATAATTAAAAAGCAGAACTCACAACATCTGTATTCCTCATCTAGAGATATAAAATTGACTAATATATGTTTTCTTTTAACTTTGCCATGCAGTTAAAATAATATAAACTACTGTCCAGAGAAATCCATTAATTACACTTGTTAAACCAGTGTTTAACTGTAAAGAGCTTGTTTAGAAGTATTAATTGTTTGTAACTACATATTTGTAAAATTAGCTCAAAAGTGTAGTACATGGAGAGGTCACATCTTAGCAACACAGGAGTGCATATGAACTATACAAGTTTCAAATAGAGCTTTTCAAACTTTCAATGTGACAAATCTGGTTAAATAATTTGTCCAGGAACAGAGAACTAGCCAATAAACCAAAACAAGGTTGATAGGAAATTCATGGCAGGAGTTTGACAGTCAAATATTCTATAGTATTTTAATAAATTGCTAAAATGTTGTTGTTCTATGTTCAAAAACTCTAAACTTATATTTGGAATATACTGTAATATAAACATTTTGTTAAACTAGCTGTTTGGAGGTTTCTTCTTTAATTGGCTATATAGGTTCAAGTGAAAAGAAAAGAAAATCACGTTTGGAGCATGCACAAGGAAAATTTTAAAAAAAATGTACAAATCCAGTTTATATTTTTATTTCATCTGTGTCTTTGGGTATAGACTGTTCAGTGACATATGCAGAAGTCACATTGTACTTACAGTAATGTTTTTGTGGGTACACAACCAATAACTTTACTTACTACCATATATATTTTGTTTACAACAAAGTATTTTTTTAAATCACATTGGTACATACGGTCTTATAATATTTTAATGTCAAAAACAGATATAATTAAAATGATGAACATTTATTTACAACCCTTCTTTAAGTGATAGGTTTTAAGTAGTAGGATACTGTGCATGCAGCCATTACCACAGCTGCTAATCTATGTACTGTCTCAAGCCAGATATATACTATGATTCCAACAAGCCATGGTATTTTTCTTAGAAAGAAAAGGCAACAGTGTTATCTGGCAAAGGACATACAAATTTAAAAAGATTGTGCCAAATGCATTATAATGTTGCTCTTCATTTGCCAGTCAATTAGCTACATCTACATTTCTTGCTAAGGCATATATAATGTATATCAGTAAAGTCTCCAATTTCATGAACAACAGAGGTGGTATTAAAAGGAGACTTGTTTTAAACAAATAATTAATAAATATGTTTTCCTATTATTATTATTATTATTATTATTATTATTATTATTATTATTATTATTATATAACATAGTACTAATGGTTTACTTGACATCTGGTGTAACATTTCTATGAATGTTTAACATTATCAATCTTGGTACAGTACCTTCCTTTTTAATTTTCATGTTTGTCCCTTCATATCCAAATAATGCCAGCTTAATGAGGCATAACACTACATTTTAGTATACTACTGAAAAAAATGGTTGAGCTAATATTATTACAAAATTGTATTTCTTTGTTTTTTGCAATATCTAGAGCACAGTCCAAATTATGCAGCTGTACTTCTGCTGACACACTGATCATTTCAATACTATACTGAGCCCAAATTGGAAACCAGCACCTAAAAATGACTCAGATACTTTTAATGTGTTTATGAGCAATCCAATGTAGTTGGTGTTGGCATTGCATAACCTGTACTTACATTATGTGTAATGCTAGCGTGAAGGGAAAATTAAGGTGTAATAATTCAGGGATTACAGATTTAGGAGAGGGGTCAAAGGTATACAAATTGGGCCATGAGCATCATAGAAATCCAATACATCCATAGAAGAAGAATGATAAGGAAATTGCTAGGTTGACAAGCTCCTATGTTTTATCAGAATAAGATGGAGAGGGGATGGATCATATTGCAATGTCTGATAAGAATTCTGATTTGGAAGTAGTTCATTCCAACTGAGGGGGAAGAGGGCAAAATAAACAACAAAAATCTAGGTTTGCAATACTTTAGTTTCACTTCATACACGTGTGAGCCTGTCCCAAGCAATTTATGGAAGAAAATAACTTTACAGTATGTTTTCTTATCAGCTGCATGGTATTAAAGAGAAAAGGGTCTAGTATCATGTTATTTATCTCTTCATTTAAGATAAACAAAGACACATGGTCACTTTTGCAGTGCAAACCTATTGCTATTCTAATCTCTTTGGAGACAAATCATTTAAAACTTAACCTTTAATAAATACTAGCGACTTGCCAGTCAAAAAAGGACGGTAATAAAAGAAAGTGTTGAAATGCTAATTGTCACACAATGTGAGTGTACTGTGTGCCTCAAGTAACTAAATTCCTCAAAAAGCAGAAATCTACATTACATAAAATAAGAAAAACTAAAATCACCAAAAATAAAAAAATGTACATTACAGAACCAAAAAAAAAAACCTAAGTCACAAAAAATAAAAAAGGAACATTACAGAAAATAAAAAAATACATTACAACCCCCCCCTCACTACAAAATTTAAAAAAAATTACACACCTGTAAATGAAATACATATACAATTAAAAAAAAATACAATACAATACAATTAAATAAAATACAATAACACAGAAAAATACAATACAATTAAATAAAATACAATACACCTCTATCTAATATACATGCAACTATCTAATATACATGCCAGTATCTAATATACATGCCACTATCTAATATACATGCCAATATCTAATATACATGCCACTATATAATGTAATATACATCCCACTATCTAATATACAATACTATGTAATAATACATCCCTCTATCTATCTAATATACAATACATGCTATCTATATATATATATATAGCTCCCCTAATTGTAAGCTACAATAAAATAATTAAGACCACTTACCTTTGAGATGTTTCTTGAGATCAGCAACCTACGGTAAAAAAGATTAAAAAAATTAATACAACACGTTTACATGAAATACCTAAACATTCTAAACATTCTAAATATTCTAAATAATATTCTCACGTTTCCAGCATGTCTCGTTCTAGCATGTCACGTCCCAGCATGTCACGTCCTCCATGTTCCGTCGTCCATCTTTGCGTCTTTTACTCCTGTAAACAAAAACATTACATTAGTTAACATAAACCAAATTTAAATAAACACAATCTACATTATACTTACCTTTCCGCGATGTCTCCGACCTCCTCCCATGAAGAAAAAAAAAAAAGAAGCAACACACATCCACCCTGGCGGATATCTCCGACGCTAGTGACCTTCCTATGGAGTGTTCCAGAATAAAATTGGCAATGGTGGCTTCTGATTGGCTGAAAAGGCTGTCTATCAAATTCAGCCAATGAGAAGACCCCATTTGTGAACCAATGAAAAAAGTATACACCCCAAAATACAACGGCGATTGGATAACACACCTGTCCATCTTTATTTGAAACAATACTAAGGCTTTATTTTCATCAGCCAATCACAATGGAATATACCCCCACGTACTGATTGGTGAAGACATCTGCGCCTTCTCATTGGCTGTAATATTGATTGATATTAAGAATAGCCAATGAGAATGCGCAAATCCTTCACCAATCAGTACGTGAGGGTGTATTCCATTGTGATTGGCTATTGTCAGTGCAACCAATCAGAATGTGCAGAGGCTCCAATCAATCACCCTGTGGGGGTGATTGGCTGAAGGCATCTGCGCCTTGTGATTGGTTTAAATAAAGATTGATAGGTGCATTATCCAATCAGAGTGGTATTTTAAGGTGTATCCGTTTGTGATTGGTTCACACATTGGCGCCTCCTGATTGGGTGAATTTGATAGACATTGTTTTCAACCAATCAGAAGGCGCCATTGCTTGTTTTCTTCCGGAAAAGTCTCCTGGAGCCTCATTAGCGTCGTGGATGTCCGGGAGTGCGGATGTAAGTATATATATATATATATATTATTTTTTTTTACCGGGCGTGGCAGAAGAGGATCTGGAGGAGGCCGGAGACATCGCGGGGAGGTAAGTAGAATGTAGATTATGTTTATTTTATTTTGATGTATGTCTATTAATGTTATGTTTTTTTTAACAGGTGCCGCGCCGGATAAGGATTAAAAGAATGCCGTACGGGACATGCCGGAAAGGTTAGTAGAATATTTAGAATGTATAGAATGTATAGAATGTTTATTTTAGAACTGTAAACGTGTTGCACTAATTTTTTTTTTCCGTAGGTGGCTGATCACAATGGACTTCTGCAAAGGTAAGTGGTCTTAATTATTTTATTTTAGCTTAGACTTAGATTAGTTAATATATAGATAGCATTTATTGTATGTTAGCTAGGGGTATGCGTTTTATATAGATAGCATAAGAAGTATTGTATATTAAATTGTGTTATTTATTTAGATAGATTGGGAATGTATTATTATATAGATAGCATGTATATTAGATTATGCTATTTATTTAGATAGATTGTGTGATGTATATTAGATAGGGGTGTATTGTATTTTGTAATTGTATGTAATTGTATTGTAATTGTATGTTTTTGTATTATATGTATTTGTATTATATGTATTTCCTTTTCAGGTGTGTATTTTTTTCTGTAGTGAGGGGGGGCTTGTAATGGGTTTTTTTTTCTGTAATGTTCCTTTTTTTATTTTTCGTGACTTAGGTTTTTTATTTTCTGTAATGTAGTTTTTTTGTGAGTTAGGTTTTTTATTTCATGTATTGTAGATTTTTTTGTGTGTGACTTTAGGCTTTTTTATTTTCTGTAATTAGAGTGGTGGGGGTTAATAGGGGGTAGGTAGTGTAGATGTTAATAGGTTAGTGTAGAGGGTTTTTAGTTGATCTTTAATGTTTTATTGGGGGTGGTATAGTGCAGTATAGTGTTTAAACTTAGTGTCATGATGGTCCTTGAGGACCATCATGGCACTTATGTGGTTAATGTAGTGTTGTAACAGTCACATAATGGTGTTAATATACCCTTATGGGACTGATGGGGTTAAATAGAGGCTTATGGGGGTCTGTATTGACCCCCATTAGAGTGGTGGAGGTTAATAGGGGGTAGGTAGTGTAAATGTTAATAGGTTAGTGTAGAGGGTGTTTAGTTGATCTTTAATGTTTTATTGGGGGTGGTATAGTGCAGTATAGTGTTTATACTTAGTGTCATGATGGTCCTTGAGGACCATCATGGCACTTATGTGGTTAATGTAGTGTTGTAACAGGCCCATAATGGCTTTAATATACCCTTATGGGACTGATTGGGTTAAACAGAGGTTTATGGGGGTCTGTATTGCCCCCATGAGTGACAGGGTTAATGAAGGGCTTATGGGGGTCTGTATTGACCCCCATGAGTGACAGGCTTAATGAAGGGCTTATGGGGGTCTCTATTGACCCCCATGAGTGACAGGGTTGATGAGGGTTTTATGGGGGTCTGTATTGACCCCCATGATTGACAGGATGACAGTGTATATATTTTTTCTTTTACAACGGGTCCTTTAAGGACCTTTACGGTCCTTTAAGAACCTGTAACGCGGGAATTTTGATTGCAGCAGGGGTCCCTGATCGCGTGCAATCGGGACACCCACTGCGATGATTAATGTGGGGTTAATGCAGGGCTCGGAGCTTATCTCGGATCCCCTGCGGTTAATCTGGGTTTCCGAGCTTATCTCGGATCCCTTCTTGGGTAAGTTGTAGGTGGCTGGGCGGTCCTGGGTCTTTGAGGCCCGTTTTCATTTTTTTCGGCGGCCATTTTTTCTCTCGCTTAGGGGATTTTCGTGTGTCTGAACTCGGGAATTTGGACATCAATGGAGGTGTAACTTCACTTTTAGAGGTCCTGGATGCCCCCCCCCTTGCTATGGGTATGCTTTTTATGTCGTTTTTGTAAGTATTTGTTGTGTTTTGACTGTTTTTAGGCGCGCGCACTTCCGCCATTTTTCATGCGTGTGGGTGTTTGTTACGTTAAGGTTGGTTCGGAGGTGGGTTTAACGACTCGCCTCGCTACCAGAGGCTCACCAGCAATGAGCGCCTGCGGCGCTCATTGCCTCATTCCCTAAGTGCTTTGCGAGGACCCGCATTTGCGGAGACGTTGGGATGCTCCACCACCGCAAATGTGGCACCTCGCTTCGCGAGGACCCGCATTTGCGGAAGCGAGGGCCTCAGTTGCTGGCATGGAGCGCCTTCGGCACTCCATGCCAGCAACTGAGGCACCCGGTCGCGGTGTGTGTGTGTAACCTGGTGTGAGGCGCCTTTGAGATTTTTTTTGTTAAAAACTCGTGTGTGTGTTAACACAGCCGACGTTGGAGCCTCCACCTCCGCAAATGCGGACCCTCGCTTCGCGAGGATCCGCATTTGCGGGGACATTGGGATGCTCCACCACTGCAAATGCGGCCCCTCGCATTTGTGGGGAACTGCGTCCCTCGCTTTGCGAGGGACGCAGTTCTTGCGGGCTCGCTGCGCGAGCCCGCAAGTGTGAGCAACAGCTCGCATGCTCACAACTATATATGTGATACTTTAAAAATACTTCAAAAATCCTTCTCAGACGCTGCTATCATATCAGGATATTTTTTAACATAGATACACTTTAGAGTATTGTCAGTACAAACAGAGTGCGGAAAAAAGTGCCCAGTACATTAACAAAGTGCAAGTGCTCATAAAAAAACATAAATTGGTAAGAATGGAATCAGATTCTTGATCCATGATGAAATATCAGAAACTTGTATCGGGTCAGACGCTGCACACATTGTACGCGGGTTGATGACGTCATAGCGAGGCGTCTCAACAGCGATACACACACTAGTTTGCTGTCTCTAATGAACTATAATAAATAGAGAATATGATAAATTGAGCAGTGTTATCAGTTTCACGGTAGCCCTGGATTTTGGATTATTTGCTGGACTCTTTTGGGCTTATCGTGACTGTCATGGCATCTTACTTGTCATAACTCAAGTTGGCCACTAGTTGTGCCTACCAGGAGGGACTGTTATATACCAATCGCCGCCATCTGTATATTGTGTTATGGGTGATTATATGTTAGTATTATGTTGTATATTGTATTAGGGAGTGATTGTATTTAGTTAACCATTCCCCATTGTATAAACTCTCAGTCAGGAGTTGGCCATATGGTCCTTAGTATAAACAAAGAGATTTGCCAGACAGCCAGGCACTTAGATAACAATGGGGGGGCCTAGGAGCTCAAACAGGAAGTTTCCCCTGGGACAGCCTGGGTCAGAATGAGCTTGGTGGCCACGCCTGGGGGTGGCCCATGGGAGGGGTCTGGTGGTTCCCATAGCCTACCTCTGTTACATTGGACAGAGGTAATTAGGTTACTCTGGAGGTTACCCTATTGGCCAGAGAAAGGGGAAAGGTTGATCCACTCCCTCCCCTGTGTGTGTGTGAAATGTTTTAAATATGTTGTTCCAAAATAAAACGTTGTTCATAATTTTCATCAAGACGTGGCGTGTAGATGTATTATTTACCCGGGGACATATGCTTGCAGTAAGATTCATCAGACTTACTGTCAATATTGCTCAGTCTAACCCAAGGGCTGAGACATGATGTTCCTGTAATCCAAAAGTCCAGAGTCACCCAAATCCGATCAACAGACCCCAGCCAGAGAGTGGGTCTTGATATTACTTATATAATATAAAGTTAAGGCAGTCACATTGGAGACAAATGGTTAAGTTCTATTATGTGGATATGGCCGCAGATGAAAATAGAGATATTGTAACCAGGACCTCCCTTAGAATGTTTAGTTATCAAAGAAAGTCGTAAAACTGAGATAAGAGACTAGATCTTGTGACCAGAGGCAGCAAATACCAGATGGAAAGATCAAACAAGTATTAGCAATAAGACCCCCTGGTCTGCCGAAGAGGGAGTTGGTAAACATAGTAATGGTGGGAAGAGGGCCATGTGTTTTTTGTATTGCTTTTGAAGAAAATGTGTCTGAAGGGTGAATAAAGTTTCAGTTGCTCCTGGAAATGTATGGTGTGCTTCCTTGAGTTATTTTCTAGCTGTATTCTTGCTGCTGAAAAAAGGCAGAGGTTACTGGGATATGTCTGGTTAAGGTCTTGCTGACTTACAGAGGGGATTCCAAACAAACTCAAACGATACTGCAGGGTACGGTCGACTCTACTAAACCTGCCCAAGTCCCATAAGAATAGCAGATCATTACAGTCAGGCAAAAATCCAATGGCTTACTAGGGTATTAGAGCCTTGTGAGTGTTTAACAGCAAAAGATGCTGTAATACCTACAGTACATAAATCAATTTAATTTTCACTAGTATATCTTTTTCATAACCAGATTCAGACAAGGATCAGATTCCATTCTTAGCACTTTATGTTTTTTATGAGCACTAGCACATTATTAATGCACAGGGCTCTTTTTTCAGCACTCTGTTTGTACTGCCAATCCTCTAAAGTGTATCTATGTTAAAAAATATACTAATATGATAGCAGTGTCTGGGAACGATTGTAAAATTATTTTTAAAGTATATTAGAGTAAGATATTAGAATAACAATAGGTGTGCACTGCAATAAGGACCCTGTGTCTTTGTTTATCAAAAATATCTTTAATCCCTAGTAGCACACTATTTTGTCCATTATTCTAAAGTCTGTACCTAGAGCCAGCAATTCTCGTCCTTTTAGTATCTCTTAATGTTTACACTTTTTCTTTCTAAATTCTAAATTTCTAAACAAAACATTTTACTGTTACTTGTAGAACAGGATGATAAGTGACTCTACATCATTGCCCTAGGAAATGTCCCATTTGACTTTTCATGTTCTTTTCAAGGACTTTTTTTATTTTAATGCCAAAATCACTTTCAGTTTCATAAGAGGCATTTACTGGCAACTTATATTTGACATCTGTTCCATAAATGTACTGTGTTGTTTTGTTTTAAAAGCAGTCTATACCTAACAGTTTCTCAAAGCTCAAAAGTCTCTAAGGGATTAGGCTGCAATGTTCAAGCTAATAACTTGCATAAATCACACAGGTCCTAGTGGACTGTAAGATTTTTACACACAGTACTGCTATGTCATCAATTAACGAATATAAGTATCTACATCTGATTGACAACATGAGCTATATTTATTATTAAAAAGGCCTAGCCAACTAATTTTATTGTTCGAAACAAGGAAATATATAACAGGTAAAAGATTTGAGCACTACCCAATTTACGGATCATAGCTTACTAGCTTTTTATGATGATGTTTTCATGACTTTAAGATTGATGCCCTTAAGATTTTCTACATTGAAGGAGAAATAGAAGTCTGCAAACATTTATGTCTTTTTGATTTGCTATTTCTTCCAGCATAGCCTAGCAGATAATAAAATAGAATTGTTTGCCTATCAGTATTTTTATAGTGCTGTTTAAATTTTTAATAAAATGTATGAATGTGTATGCATTGTGTTCAGTCATATTATAAATCCAACAATTAAGCTCCAGCAACATAGCAAAATTGCAATTATAATGAACCAAATGAACTAAACATATATAATGTTTAGTATGCCATTCATTTACTTTAACCTCCAAATAGTTTGTTTTTCATATCCTTCACCACATATGTTGGCATATCTACATGTGTCACATTTCATACAAGAAAAAGGACAACTTCCCATTGATCGACCATGATCATTACTAGTCAGTGACTGTAATACATCTTCAATCAAATAATGCAGCTGAACTACTTCTCACAATGTTACAGGCACAATGTTATTAAAAGCTTTTAGGACATCAAAGCAATATGTTTCATATTCATGCATCATTTATAGGTCAATAGGTGGATAATTTTTGTATCTATTAGTATTATAGAGAAATTTATGGCAAAACCTAAATTACATAATTCTTGTTAGTAAAAAGTTTTAGTGAACAAATATTCAGTGGCTTCAACAAGAAGAAAATTACCTAAACAATTTAGCAGTATTGCAGTGTTGTTTTTAATGGCAAAACATTCAGTAATGGACCAGCTCCCCAATCATATAATAATGTGACTCACCATATTCTGTTGTGCTCTGTGGTAGCACAGATATTGTGAAGATGCCACCTCAAAACTAAAAAGCAAAAATGAAGACAGAACATGGCAAAAACATGAAATAAATTTAAAACAGTTCAAATTAAATATTTATTGCTTTGACTGAATTCATCCTATGTGCAAAAGAAAAAGGGACATCACAGCATAAATCATATTATTACTTTTTATTACTATTATCCTTTATGTGTCCATATTCAGTAGCTCAAAACAGGGATTCAGTGGAAAGAGGAATACAATATGAACACATGCCGAAAAAAATGGAGAGCCCTGTCTTTGAACTTCAAATCTCACATATATAGTCATCTGTTTCTAAAGCATCTTAAACAATTGAAAACTAACACATTCATTTACAATCTAAAGTGAGTGGGAGAGGCAGAAACCTGGGTAAGAGTAACAGATAAGGATTTGAATAAACCAGGAAGTTAAAGTTGAGCATTACAGAGGATAAAAGAAAACAGCATACAATTCTGTTGTTGTAAGAAAGGTGTAAACTCCAACATAATGTAAGAGACTTTCCTCTCCGAGGCCTCTGGTTTCCCCTCCTATTTGTGTGATTTCTCGATGGGCCCCTCAACAATAAAGTTATTATGAATCCTTGAGTCCATGTAACACCAATACTTCAATGCTAGGAGAAGTGAATAAGGGACTTGAAATAAGAAAGAAGGGCTACATTATTTTGTGCTCTGGGAAAATATAAATTAGTGTTCACTAAACATTTATAATTAATTTTATCTCCTTCTCTTGCTGGTACTTTAACCTTTCCAATCCCATGGAATTCAAATAGATCTGAGTACAAACAATGCTCTGTAATAAAGTGTCTAAAGTGTCTAATTATGGGAGAAAGTGGATGAGCTTATTCTATGAAACTTATTTGTCCACAGAAATTATGATATATTACAACATTTCAGTCATTACTTATAATGCTGATTTCCTATTATTATAAACTACTACTATTGACATTATTTTAAGACTGATATTCATTTATTTTAACTTATGTGTTTTAATAGATTATTTTTCATAATACCAAACTTACGCTGATATCTAAACTTGCCTCATGTCATGCACAAAGCCAAGAAAATGGACAATTTCACATTGATCGACAGTGAGCATTACTGGTCAGCAAAAAGTCAATGACTGTAATATATCTTCAATCAAATAATGCAACTAAGCTATTTCTAAAAGTGTTAAAGGAACAACAAAATGCTGAAAATACTATATTTTCAAAAGTCAGTCAAAAGTTATAAGAGAACTGAGGGATAAAAAAAGGAGAATAAAGCAAGGCAAAAAAAGATAGGGTCACTTGACCCTCCCATATCATTCTAAATTTTTTCTTTCTCACCCACTGCATAGTTCTTAGTCACAGATACCATGGACAGCTGTCAATACAGATAACACAAATAGCAATAGTATAAACAGACAAAACATATTTAAAAACATTGATAACCATTCACACTGATGAAACCCAGCAAAAATGATTGACTATTACAACCCACACATACTAACAAGACCAGCTGTTAGTCCACAGTTATACATCTAGAATTTGGTTAATCAACCCAAAAAATGGGAAAATCTTTTGGCCCATCAATTATTTTTAAAAAGCCCACTTCAAGCAGAAAATGTTTCTTTGTGTGCAGGATTTGTTACAAGTTCCATCCAAAAATTACGGGGGAAAGCACTTTGCACCATCAGATTGGGAAAAGGTGCTTTCCTTTTAATAACATTGTCAATAAATTAAGTTAAGTACTTTTGAAGTTAGTGATTGTGTCTGTTTTTAAGCTTCCACTCCTCAGCAGATTACAAAATGTGTTACATTTACAGTACTAGTTCTGTATTAGGTACCATATAGTGTTTTTTTCACACATTGGTACCAATGTAGAGGCTTACTGCCTTATTAAATTGCGATTCAGACAATTGAATAGGGCTCTATATAGGCACAGAGCATTTTTTTTACAGAAGTTTTTAGTTAGTGAAGACATTGCTTCTGGATAGAAGTTCACTAACTAAAAACGTCTGTAAAAAATATGCTCTGTGCTTATATAGAGCCCTATTCAATTGGCCAAATCACAATTTAATAAGGCTGATAGCCTGGTAGTAAAGTGCAAGTAGCTAAGAAATTGCCAAGCTGAGTTTGATTCATTTCACAAATTTTCCTTTAATTATTTTATTTTTAATGATATTTAGGTTCACATGTAATTAAGTAGTTTCATATATATGCCACTGAACAGTTTGACTTGTCTATAGTTTAATTCCTTTTAAAAAACATTTTCAACAGGATAGTAACCACCTCCAACTACTATCCCATACTTTCCAGCACATAGATACAGTATATATTGAGCATGTCCGTCCCAATTTACATTTGTAATCTGCAGGCACACACATATTTACATATACAGTAGTCTGGATTCTGTATCCTCGAGTGCTACTTTAACACAGAATTGGCTATGAGCCTGGCACTGTGGAGATACTCCAGTTAGGGTACTGGGTATCCATATTCGATATGCTGTGCAACATAGTCTGTGAGTTTTATGTATTCATGTATACATTGTTGTGCTGTAAAGACAAAGGGCCAGGTGACAGGGTATTTCTGTTTTTTGTCCTGTGTGTGTGTATATATATATATATATATATATATATATAATATTTATTATTTTCTTTTTCTGCATGCACATATTAAACTGTGCACAACTATATCGGGACGGTGTAAAAGCCAGAACGGAACAGGCCGGAACAGGCCATTTATAAAAGAAATCAATGTCAATATCACTAGGATGTGTTAGATAATATTGAGAACAAGATAATATTGAGAACCAAAAACAATTTGATATAATACTTTATTAACACTTTAAAAACCAAAATATCAAACGGAAAAGTCAAAAACAAGCTGGAACGCACACTTTATAGGGAATTCATGCTAAAATCATTGGGATGTGTTAAATATAATTGAGAACTATATTTAAGAGACAAACCGCATCTGATAGTATGCATAATTAACCCTTTAACATGCCAGGATACAATATTTAGCAAAAATGACCCAGAACGGCGACTTTCCAGAGGGTAAAAAATACCAAATTCACCAAGTACATAACTAGGTGGGATTCATGTAATAACCTTCATAAATTCCACAGAACTTAATTTCAAGTACCTGTTCCGGGCAGAATACAATATTTTGCAAAATGACCCAGAACGGCGACTTTTTGGAGGGTCAGTATGACCAAATTCACAAATACACATAAATAGGTGGGATTCATGTAAATACATACATTCCACAGAACCTAATTTCAGATACCATTTCCAGGCAGAATACTATATTTTGCAAAAGGGGGTCAGTATTACCAAATTCACTAAATAGACATAACTAGGTGGGATTCATTTTAAGAAATATTGTATTCTGGCCCGAAACGGGTACTTGAAATTAATTTCTCTGAACTTTACAAATGTTATTACATGAATCCCACCTATTTATGTGTATATGGTGAATTTGGTATTTTTGACCCTCTAAAAAGTCGCTGTTCTGGGTCATTATGCAAAGTATTGTATTCTGCCCAGAACGGGCACTTGAAATTAATGTCTGTCGAATTTATGAATTTTATTACATGAATCCCCCTAGTTATGTGTATTTGGTAAATTTGGAAAGTAGCCATTCTGGGTCATTATGCGAAATATTGTATTTTGACCCGGAAAGGGGTAATTGAAATTAGTGTCTGTGTAATTTATGAAGGTTACTACATGAATCCGACCAAATGATGTGTATTTGGAGAATTTGGTATTTTTGACCCATTAAAAACTTGCAGTTCCGGGTTTTTTTTTCTAAATATTGTATTCTGGCCTGGAACGGGTACTTGAAATTAATTTCTGTGGAATTTATGAAGGTTATCACATGAATCCCACCTAGTTATGTGTATTTAATGAATTTGGTAATACTGACCCTCTAAAAAGTCGCCGTTCCGGGTCATTATGCAAAATATTGTATTCTGTCCGGGACGCGTACTTGAAATTAATTTCTATGAACCTTATGAAGGTTATTACATCACTCACCTAGTTATGTGTATTTGGTGAATTTGGTATTTTTGACCCTCTGGAAAGTCGCTGTTCCGGGTCATTTTTCAAAATATTTTATTATGGCCCGGAACGGGTACTTGAAATTAATTTATCTGAACTTTACGAATGTTATTACATAAATCCCACCTATTTATGTGTATTTGGTGAATTTAGTATTTTTTACCCTCTAAAAAGTCGCCGATCTGGGTCATTATGCAAAGTATTTTATTCTGCCCGGAACGGGTACTTGAAATTAATGTCTGTGGAATTTATGAAGGTTATCACATGAATCCAACCTAGTTATGTGTATTTGGTAAATTTGGTATTTTTGACCACCTGGAAAGTCGCCGTTCCGGGTCATCATGCAAAATATTGTATTTTGACCCAGAAAGGTGTACTTGAAATTAGTGTCTGTGGACTTTACGAATGTTATTACATGAATCCCACCTAGTTATGTGTATTTGGTGAATTTGGTAATAATGACCCTCTAAAAAGTCGCAGTTCCGGGTCATTATGCAAAATATTGTATTCTGTCCGGGACGGGAACTTGAAATTAATTTCTCTGAACTTTACGAATGTTATTACATAAATCCCACCTATTTATGTGTATTTGGTGAATTTAGTATTTTTTACCCTATAAAAAGTTGCCGATCTGGGTCATTATGCGAAGTATTGGATTCTGCCCGGAACGGGTACTTGAAATTAATGTCTGTGGAATTTATGAAGGTTATTACAAGACTCCCACCTAGTTATGTGTATTTGGTGAATTTAGTATTTTTGACCGACTGGAAAGTCGCTGTTCCGGGTCATTTTACGAAATATTGTATTCTGGCTGGGAACGGGTGCTTGAAATTTATTTCTCTGAACTTTACGAATGTTATTACATGAATCCCACCTATTTATGTATATATGGTGAATATGGTATTTTTTACCTCTAAAAAGTCGCCAATCTTGGTCATTATGCAAAGTATTGTATTCTGCCCGGAACGGCTACTTGAAATTAATGTCTGTGGAATTTATGAAGGTTATCCCATGAATCACACCTAGTTATGTGTATTTGGTAAATGTGTATAAAGGGAGAGAAAAAAGATCCTATTGTAGGGCACACCTAATCTTCCTAATCTTAGAAAGAAGAGAATAAACTAAACAATAAAACTTAGCTTTTAATGGTAATTAAAATCCTTATTAAAATATGCACATAGGTAGCAGAGAGATAAAGGGCTGTGAAATTGGTAGGAATAAAAATTGCTAAATAGGAAATTCTGTCCTGACTAAATTGACCATATATAATATAAAGTGCTAGTGTTGCCACAAAAAAGTGACTATTGTGCAAAAAGGTGCTAAGTGTATAAAGTGCCACGTACTTTAACTAATATTTTCTGCAGCTCTATGCTGTGCACTTATAAAAAGTGAAAATCTAAATAAATTTATATAAATATAGTATATAGCAATTTATATGAGTCCAAAATATTCTATTATCCAGCTGTATGCTGGTATTATTGAGGCAACACAGTGATACATATTGAATAATTCATGCCTCAATATTGATATGAATATCGTATAGTAGGTGAAATTCACTGCTTATTGAAACTACAGCGTTGGCTGATAGAATATGATGCAAATACTGCCTCAATAATGTCTCAATAATAACTGCGTTAATAACCAGGATCTTTCCATATGTGACTAAGCCTTTCTTCTGTAGTATTACCAGCTAAATAGCTGGAATTTTAGAAAACAGGGAAGGGACTTTAGTCTATGGGCCTGAAAAGAAGGACGCCAACTCTCTACCAATATTGCCTCAAAAATATTTCCTTAATAGCAACGTTTATCGCCAGGATCTTTCTATGTAAGACTGTGCCTTCCTGATATTGCGTAACTGGCTAAATAGCTTCAGTTTTTGAAAGCAGGGAAGGGACTTTAGTCTATGGGCCTGAAGAGAAAAAACGCCAGCTCTCTGCCTAGCGCGCCGCCGTCTGGACGCACATGAGTGACGTCATTGACCTGCGACTGCGTTCCTACGTGAACCCGACGTACGTTTCTTGAATTTTATCAAGGGTTACGCCAGCCTTCCCAAGGTGCCTATTTAAAGGCTGGCGTAGTCATATCAACAGAAACGGAGTTAAAAAACCTAATAGGATTAAATGCATAATCCTATATCTTGCAGTTAAAAATATAGTTAGTGGACTCTTCTTTTGAAAATAGAACTGTTGTTAAATATAGACAGCCTTATTAAATTGCCATTCTGCTAATTTAAAAGGGCTCTATTTAAGCACATAGAATATTTTTTTACAGAAGTTTTTAGTTAGTGAAGACCTTGCTTTTGGATAGAAGATCACTAACTAAAAACTTCTGTAAAAAAATATGCTCTGTGCTTATATAGAGACCTCTTAAATTTGCTGAATCACAATTTAATAAGGCTGAGAGTGTCTATAGGGAATGTCTAAACTAAAATGGGGTTTTGTTTGACTTGGATGTGGATATAATAGAGATGTTAATTTGGTGGTCTTTACAGCCAAAATATGGCATTACATAAAGGGTATCAAAATAATTAATATAAATAGAATCTTTTGTATTGGTTATTAGTTTGATTCCAGATAACCAAATTTAAAGCAAAATATTTTTTTTACCTCTTTGATACTGGGTGTGTAAAACCAGTTTAGCTTTGCTTATAATTACCTATATTTCTTAACATCCTTGACATAGATTCCCCTAGCGGGGAGCTAGGCAGAGAGCTGGCGTTTTTTCTCTTCAGGCCCATAGACTAAAGTCCCTTCCCTGCTTTCAAAAACTGAAGCTATTTAGCCAGTTACGCAATATTAGGAAGGCACAGTCTTACATAGAAGGATCCTGGCGATAAACACTGCTATTAAGGAAATATTTTTGAGGCAATATTGGTAGAGAGTTGGCGTCCTTCTTTTCAGGCCCATAGACTAAAGTCCCTTCCCTGTTTTCTAAAATTCCAGCTATTTAGCTGGTAATACTACAGAAGGAAGGCTTAGTCACATATGGAAAGATCCTGGTTATTAACGCAGTTATTATTGAGACATTATTGAGGCAGTATTTGCATCATATTCTATCAGCCAACGCTGTAGTTTCAATAAGCAGTGAATTTCACCTACTATACGATATTCATATCAATATTGAGGCATGAATTATTCAATATTTATCACTGTGTTGCCTCAATAATACCAGCATACAGCTGGATAATAGAATATTTTGGACTCATATAAATTGCTATATACTATATTTATATAAATTTATTTAGATTTTCACTTTTTATAAGTGCACAGCATAGAGCTGCACAAAATATTAATTAAAGTACGTGGCACTTTATACACTTAGCACCTTATTGCACAATAGTCACTTTTTTTGTGGCAACACTAGCACTTTATATTATATATGGTCAATTTAGTCAGGACAGAATTTCCTATTTAGCAATTTTTATTGCTACCAATTTCACAGCTTTTTATCTCTCTGCTACCTATGTGCATATTTTAATAAGGATTTTAATTACCATTAAAAGCTAAGTTTTATTGTTTAGTTTATTCTCTTCTTTCTAAGATTAGGAAGATTAGGTGTGCCCTACAATAGGATCTTTTTTCTCTCCCTTTATACAGTAATAATTAATATTATCCTAAGGAGCACTCTAATTCAAACATTTGCATTTGGTTCCTATGTAATATACCTGAGCCACCACACTCTATCCCTTTTATTTGGTAAATTTGGTATTTTTGACCCTCTGGAAAGTCGCTGTTCCGGGTCATTTTACGAAATATTGTATTCTGGCCCGGAACGGGCACTTGAAATTAATTTCTTTGAACATTACGAATGTTATTACATGAATCCCACCTAGTTATGTGTATTTGGTGAATTTGGTAATAATGACCCTCTAAAAAGTCGCTGTTCCGGGTCATTATGCGAAATATTGTATTCTGTCCGGGACGGGTACTTGAATTTAATTTCTATGAACTTTATGAAGGTTATTACATGACTCACCTAGTTATGTGTATTTGGTGAATTTGGTATTTTTGACCCTCTGGAAAGTCGCTGTTCCGGGTCATTTTACAAAATATATTTTATTATGGCCCCCGAACGGGTACTTGAAATTAATTTATCTGAACTTTACGAATGTTATTACATGAATCCCACCTAGTTATGTGTATTTGGTGAATTTGGTAATACTGACCCTCTAAAAAGACGCTGTTCCGGGTCATTTCGCAAAATATAGTATTCTGGCCCGGAACTGGTACTTGAAATGTATTTCTCTGAACTTTACGAATGTTATTACATAAATCCCACCTATTTAGGTGTATTTGGTGAATTAAGTATTTTTTACCCTCTAAAAAGTCGCCTATCTGGGTCATTATGCAAAGTATTGTATTCTGCCCGGAACGAGTACTTGAAATTAATGTCTGTGGAATTTATGAAGGTTATCACATAAATCCCACCTAGTTATGTGTATTTGTTAAATTTGGTATTTTTGAACATCTGGAAAGTCGCTGTTCCGGATCATTATGCGAAATATTGTATTTTGACCCTGAAAGGTATACTTGAAATTAGTGTCTGTGGAATTTATGAAGGTTATTACACGAATTCCACCTAGTTATGTGTATTTGGTGAATTTTGTATTTTTGATCCTCTAGAAAGTCGCAGTTCTGGGTCATTTTGTCAAATATTGTATTTTGGTTTTCATAGTGTTAATAAAGTATTATATCAAATTGTTTTTGGTTCTTATATATTGTTCTCAAAATTATCTAACACATCCCAGTGATATTGTCAATGATTTCTTTTATAAATGGCCTGTTCCGGCCCGTTCCTTTCCGGCTTTTACACTGTCCCAACTATATCAGAGTGTGCAAATCGGCGTGTTTTTTCTATGTGTTATGCATTAGGTTTTATGCAGTATGCATTTTATTTATTTAGTTTTTTTATTTTAATAGCAAACTTTTTTTTAATGTAAATATCTATGTCCTGCACTTTGGGGCCTTATGAGGGTCTCTTTCTACCTGTATTTATATTTAATATAGATATTATATCATTCTTTGGGTCCTTTGATAGAATTTCTATGCCGTGTTTTACCTTCACTTTTGGCTTGATATAGGTGTTGCTCACAGTATGTGGGCCAATTTTCTAGCTCTCTGATTGGCTCCTGGGACAATTTTCTGTCTCTCTGGCTTTTGAGTTCCATACTCTGGCTACACTCTGCTGTATTTTATTTTATTCCCCTTTTTATGTAGTTAAGGCTTGTTTGAGCACTTTGATTATCCCTTTATGTTGGTGTCGCCCTTCTTTTACTGTGCACACACTGTTAACAAGTGGCCCATTTTTTCAGCATTCTGATTGGCTCCTGGTTTCTTAGTAAAATGGAAACAGGCAGTTCACATGCCACCACAGAAAGTGATGTAATTAAGCTATACAGTGGCGCAATTTTAGCTTTAAATAGGTGAGGCAAGCCATCTAGGCTTCCTGCATATAGCTATTTATCTAGTTACTAATTTTTATTTTATTATTTATACATTGAGAAAGCCCGTAAGATCGGATGAAACGCGTCTGTCCTTTAATTTTTTTTATTTATTGTTATTGACATTTTTTTATTATTATTATTACTATTATTATTTTTAATCTTGTATTAGCATGTTTTTTATACTGCTAAAAATGTGACTTGTAACTAAGAGTCATTTGAAGTACAACCATCCTCTACCATTTGATAAGTATCGCAACTACTATACAGCTTACTTTGTCATTTGTGTACTGGATTTCTTTATGAATAAAAATCTTTTATTTTTATAAACTATCGTATTAGGTTTGAGCTATGAGGGGTCATAGGGACATATTGGACCTTTTTGGGGTAAGGTACTGGGACAGTCCTTAAACAGTTGTATAATATCCAACTATTTCTTTGTTCTACTTTGGGCCTATATTGACTCTGGAGCACTCCTTTCATTGGTCTTATTTTCTATTTATTAATCTAATTTTACAGTTTCCAAACGTATCTTTGCTGCGATTTGCAGATCCGAGCTTGCAAGTGGAGGTTGCAGTAAAATTTGCTATTCGATTGGCGTCTTTGTGCGGGCTCGGATCGGGTTACGAGTCACGAGTTACGAGCTTGAAACATTTTGGCCGTCCAACCCATAACTTACACCATCCAGAAGCCTTTGATGTGTCACTTTTGCAGGGCTAAAATCGCAAATCCTTATTCAATTGCTCCAATTCCCCAAGCTTGGAAACGTATACACACTCGCAAACCACAAGTGGAGGAGAAAATCCTCAGTGTATTGAGAGGAACCGCAAAAGGGGTTAAACACCGATTTGTAGCACTGTAAATTCAAATAAAACAGTAATCCTGCACTGTAAATTACCGGGGGACTGATGAAAGACATTAGAATTAATTGCACAACAGTCTCAAGCCAGCACAACTGCAGGAAATAAGTTTTATTTTCATGTGTAATTTCTGGGTTAAATGATCTTGGGTATCAATGAGTTAATACATATAGAGCCACCCATATGGACTAGAACAGTATTGGCATTCATTTTAATAATTCTTGATTTTTAAAGTTGTGTGAGTCCGATTGCATATCGAACCTGTGAACCTGATTGATTGACATGTAACCTCCATGTTTTACTGCCATATTTATGACTGTCTCATTTTCTATTAGCCAATTCGAAATGGGCGGTTTCGGGATCAGTGAATTGATAAGGTTACCACCCACAACTGCTTCAAACTGGTGCATGGTTTACGGAGCTGGCTTCAGGATCTCAACTCGCGACCTGAAGCAATTGAATAGCCTCACAGATGGAGACAAACGGGAGCCTGCAACTCAATCTCAGACATGTGGCCGTCTGCAAAGTTACAGGTGTGCAATTGAATGTGGCCCTTTGTCTTTTTTTTTGACAAAACATCAAGGTTATAGTTCTTTAGGAAAGTATTAAATTATGATCATGCATGAGTGGACACATACTTCTACACTGAAATCTCTTCCAGACAAGACAGGATTTCTGGATTTGGGGTGAGTGCCATAATATAGCAAGTAAAAAAAGTTTAGAATAAACGTGTAACGTAGGGAAAAAAAGCTCCTGCAACCGATTTTACAGTATACTGCATATTACACCACTCTATATGAATGGGGCTCTAATTCTGGAAAAACATTACTTGCATAGGCCATGATGCAAAAAATTGCCCTTGTGTAGTGTGCTTTTAAGTCTCCCAGAGATGGTTCACAATTTATTGTATATACTTTCTTAATCACCTGAATTATCTATCTATCTATGGTAGCAGATGTAACTTTCTCTCCCTTCTTACAAACTGAGGAATGGATAAATAAGCACTGGGGTCCACAACAGTGTAGAGGCCCTTGCAGTAAATGAGGAACGTTAATTTTTTTAGATGTGGATGGCAGAAAATTACTTTATAGACCTTTGATCTTATCACCATATGGGTGGACAGAGAAATTTGGGGTAATTTATTTTTCTCTGGAGCCCTCCATCCACTACCTCTGCCACTGCTTCTAGCATGGGTCAGGAAAATCTTTTGTTTGTAAGCCACTAACTAGGAGATTCTTCTATGGGTTCAAAATGTATCCTTGATACATCCTTCAAAACTGTAGGAATGTTTGAAGGATAAGTGTAAAATGTCCTAGTGTTATGCCCTAAAACCATCTAGGGGACTGTTGGACTGCCAGGGGCCTAAACCATCTAAGTGGGCCACTATTACTCCTCTTTTCTCTGGCAGTCCTCTTAGCAGGAGTGTCGGGTCTATAGAAGCCATGTTTGTCATTTTGAGTTGATGTATGTATGGTACCCAGCCATGTTTAGTATCTAAATGCTGCATTTTCATCAGAGAGTTCACCAAAGTATGCTACAATGCTTCTAGGTTTTCCTGGGGATGTGAGTTAGAGGGTTCAAGATGCCTGGTTGGGAAGGGGATCAATTCATCCACAGGAGGTAGCTATCAGATTCTATCAGATTCACTGGAACAAACAAGGAAGGGCAGTGAATGGGGCTGTCAGCAAGCTGCTGACTTTTGCCTGGACATTACACTAAGGTGATTATTTAAGCAAGTGGAGATCAAGGGAGAGGAAGTTGTGAAGGTGGGTACCAATGGTTATATTCTGTGCTCTGTTCATTCTTCGTAACAGGGATTTTCCAAAGACCCTCATGACCTACTGGGTGATATTGATATCAGATCTTTCTGAGCCTAACTGGAGCAATAGGATTATAACACCTAGGTGGTCTTATTTTTAAGGCCACTTTCATGAATCTTATTACAATGTCATTGAAGGCCAATTGTATGTTAATGAGAGCAGACAAGGCTGATATTTGCACTTTTAGCATGCTAGAACTTCATGTCAAGGCCTTTTTGTAGGAAAGAATGGATGTGGCTTAAGAGGTATTGAGGATATCCATATCATGGAAGTAGGAGGACCAATCTACAAATCTTCCCCATATTCTGTAAAAGGTTGAAAAAGTACTCAATGACTGTAGAGTATGGAATACTTTGTTAGATAATTTTAATATATCCAGTCCAGACAGAGATTTGATGTCTGCGTTGCATTTGGAACCTTAAACAAGTAGATCCTGTCTGAGGGGCAATTTCATAGAATGGTCTGTGTACATTATTTCTAGATGAGGAAACCATTGTATTCTTTCTAAAAAAATTGTGCTGTGAATGATATCTTCCTATTCTGCTATGATTTTTTAAGAACTTTCTGGATGACAGAAATGTAAGGAAATACATACAACAATCTCTCCTCATCACATGGAATGGAGAAGACATGCATTGCATTGCTTTGAAAACCTTTGTATTTATACAGAATGTGGGTAATTGGAAGTTTATGCATGATGCTGTAAAATCTAGCCAAAGTTTCCCCAGTTGTGGGGTTATTTCTTTGAAAAATTTTTGTTGTGGGGTTACTTCTTTGAAAATCCATTCTTCTGGATTGAGAGATGACATAAAAAGTCTGATTTCTAGTTTTCTTACCCTGGAAAATAGATTGTAGATATCCCTGTAAGATTTATTTGAGCCCAAAACATAATTGGGAATAGATGCTTCAATAGCACCTTATCTCGTTTTGCCTTCTTGCTTGTTGATGTAGGACAGCACCACTTTGTTGTAACTATTTCATAAGGTGGTGTAGAACTTGAGAGCAGAAATGCAGCACAAGCAGAGCTGTTCCCTCTAGCAGCCAGTATAATAGTTCTACTGGAGGTGAGGGATGGCCAATTAGGCAGAGCAACACACCGGTTTTGGTGGCAGGGACCTATTAGAAAGGTAAACAGTGTGATTTGTCACCCGGATCCCAACATTCAAACAGTTTCCTGCCTCTGGGGTGCTTGGGAACAAATTAAGTGTAAGATGACGTTTCCTAAAAAAGGACCTCACATGTAGTATTTTCTGCGATACTACAGTGCCATGTGCTAGCCCAAATAGACAGAAGGAGTTAAGGGAGATTAATGCTTGGCTCCAAGACTAGCGCAGGAAGGAGGAGCTTGACTTCTTAGAGCAGTGGGTTGCTTTTTCGCTTGGGTTTAAACGAAATGAATTGGTGACCTTTTGTGCTAGGTGGAGTGGATGGTAGAAAGGCTAAAGGAGTTTGTAAACTAGTAGGAGGGGGAGGACAAGATAGAAGTAATGGGGTAAAAGTTGTAGATGGGTAAACAGTGAATTAACTACTCATGAGGGAGGCTTATAGAGAGGTCTTAGCAGTTTACTCAAATACAGTGGCAAGCACTTCAAACCTGTAGAGACATAGCAACCAAAAAGTGTATACTTGGTAATGCAAGAAGTGTGCCAGGAAAATGAGAGAGCTGGAATTACTAATAAATGAGAAATTGCATTTGATATGCATTACTGAAACATGGTGATGATTCTATGGACTGTAAATTTGATTGGTTCAAACCTTTTCAGGAAAGAAAGGGACAATGGAAGAAGAGGAGGAGGGATTTTTCTGTATGTTTGTCCTGACCAGCCTGGACTGATTGATAGACTCTATCCCATGTGGCTAAATACCTCAAGGGCTATGTTCATGGCTGTAAGTGCTTTTTAAAAGGACTATGTCCCTTTTGGATTAATGCTGTTGTATAAAGTTGCACCCAAAGCCTTGGTTGTATGACCTGGGCCTCCAAAAGCCATTTTACAAAGTCATTTGAGCCTTAAGGGCTCTGAATCAGTTTTAGATTTTTTTAAATATATTTAACACGCAGAATGTACTTTGGGTTGTAACTATTACACTGGGATAATAAAATATTTAGTGGTTAGTGCTACTTTAAGGGGCAAACAGTAGACACTTCCAGCAGTTCAGCTAAAGGGAGCAGGTTCTTGAGTATTCTCAGAGATCATTACCTGGTTCAAGTTATACAACAACCTCCTAGAAATAAGGTTGTGTTGGATTTAGTTAACAAAAATAATCACATATTATAATTGTCAAACTGTGATTCATCGTCACGCTTTGCTTTTTCACAGTTTGACAACGATCCTATCACAAAGCCGATCGAAGCGGATCGAGCGCATGCGCGGGGGGGAGAGGGGGGGGAGAGACACGGGGGGAGGGGGAAAGAGACACAGGGGGGGAGGGGGAAGAGACACAGGGGGGGAAGAGACACAGGGGAGGTGAAAAGAGACACAGGGGAGGGAGAGGTGGGGAAGAGACACAGGAGGGAAAGAGACACTGGGGAGGGAGAGGAGGGGGAAAGAGACACAAGGGAGGAAGAGGAGGGGGGAAGAGACACAGGGGAATGAGAGGAGGGGGAAAGAGACACAGGGGAGGGAAAGGAGGGGGGAAGATACACAGAGGAGGGAAATGGGGGGATGAGACATGAGGGAGGGGCCAGAAAAACAGAGGGAGGATGCAGCCAAGAAAAAGGAAGTGGAAAAGAAATCAAAATACTCAAAAGGAGCTTCGGCCAAAGGACTACAATCACTGTCCCTTAATTAACGACCTACCCACCACTGAGCAGCAGCCACAGGAGTGCACTCCCCGGGCCAGTGCTGCCGCATCACTCGAATAATTACTACAAAGTAAGAGGGGGTGGGGAGAGACACAGGGGAGTGAGAGGAGGGGGAAGAGACACAGGGAATGGAGAAAAGGGGGAAGATACACAGGGGAGGAAAATGGGGGGGAAAGAGACAGAGGGGAGGAGGGAACATGCACAGGGGAGGGAGAGCGGGGAAAGAGACACAGGGGAGGGCGAAAGAGATGCATGGGAGGGAGAGGGGGAAAGAGACATAGGAGGGAAAGAGACATAGGGGAGGGGGTTAGAGACACAGGAGGGAGAGGGGTGTATAAACACAGGGGGGAGAGGAGACACAAGGGAGGGAGAGGAGGGGGAAAGGAGACACAAGTGAGGAAATAGACAGGGGGAGAGACTATGAGCTTCAAAGGCACTGAGAGGACGGTGTTGAGCGCCAAAGGAGGTCATTGAGAGGCCAGTAAAGTAGAGCAGAGAGGCTCCCACTGTGTTGCAAACAGCATTGCCAGGCTTCACTTTTTATCGCTGTCATTTTTGACTGACAAATCACTAGTAGTGATATAATATCACATTTTGAAATAGGGGAACCATTGAGGAACAGTGATAACAACACAGTCTCATTTGAGGTACAGGTACAAAAAAAAGAAGGCATGCAAATTTTACAGGCCAGATGGAATAGAGGCAGCTTTACCTGGTTACAAGGAACATTGCAACACAATGGGGATACAGCAAATAATTGATTGACTTGGGTGGAATTAAAAAGCAGTTGAAAGAATAAATGTTAATAAAGCACCAGGTCTTGATACATTTAAGGTTACTGAGGGAACTGGCTTATGTAAAAGCCAGACAAATTTTCTAGATTCACTCACCACAGGCTTGGTACCAGATGATGCCTTTGTTTAAGAAGGGAGCAAGAGGAAATACAGGGAACTATAGACTTGTAAGACTCACTTCTGTAGTGGGGAAGCTTTTGATGGTTTAATAAGGGACAGTATTCAATAATATATCCATGTGAACAAGATAATACGTTGGAGTCAACACGCAGATGTCGTCTTTTTTTGATTTTGTGAAGGCTTTTGATACAGTGACACATGGGAGGCTTTTATGTAAACTAAGCGATACAGCAATTGCAGTAATATATATGTGCATGGACTGAGAACTGGCTAAAAGATAGGAAACAAAGGGTTGTTGTAAATGGAAAATACTCAGATTGGACTAATTTGGTAAGTGGGGTTCCTCATGGTTCAATATTAGGTCCTCTACTTTTTAACATATTTATTAATGACATAGAAGTGGGACTTACATAAATTAGAAGAGTTGGCAATTTAATGGCAGATGACATTTAACACAAATAAATGTAAGGTTATTCATTTGCAAATACGAAATAAATAAATAAAATCTAGGGGTACCAGAGATAGAAAGGGATCTATGAGTGCTAGTCGACAATCACCCCACATAACAGTGCTCAATATCAAGCAGCATCTGCAAAGAAAAGCAAACATAATAAATATAATTCTGCCAATACATAAATCGTTAATATGCCCTCATTTGGAATATGAAGTACAACTTTGGGGCACCACTTAAAAAAGGACATTTTGGAGTTGGAAAAGTGCAGAGAATGGAAACAAAACTAATAAGAGGAATGGACAGGCTATGTTATGAAGAAAGACTAAACAAATTAAACATATTTCCTCCAGGCCCCTGTTGTCACTAGGTATGCCATTACTTTGTTGTCCACTAACCCTATTTGATCTAGAAAAGAGGCGTCTCTTGTTGAACAGCATCAGGTTTGATTGCCTAACTTGTCACTAGGTGGAAGAGTAGTAATCTTTATTCTGTGCAAACTTATCTACATATGTTTTTTTATATTATATCATATTATAGAAATTGAGGTTGAAAAAAATACTATTAGGCCATCAAGTTCAACCTTTTTAGATGTCCTCTGATCCTTTTCATATGTGGATTAATCGTTAATTGATCCAGAGGTGGGCAAACAGAAAAAACCCCATTGAAACATTGGGAATTGTCATAAGCGGAAAAAAATTAATTCCTTCTTGACCCCAGATACTGGCAATCGGATTCCTCCCCGGATCATTACTCTTTCTCTAGTTATCCAGAATAACCCTAAATGCCCCTTTTTTATTAGAAAAATATATGCAGCCCCTTTTCAAAGTTATCTATTGAATCCGCTGTCGCAATCTCTTTAGTAGAGAATTCCACAGTTTAAGCGCCCTTACTGAGAAGTACCCTTTTCTTTCTTTAAGTTGGAATATTTTTCCTTCTAACCTCAAGGGATATCCACTTGTCACAAAAAGCTCACTTGGCAAAGCCTTATATTGACCCTGTATTCATATAAAGTAATCATAACCCCTTTCAGAAACCTTAAGTCTGATTCAATTGAGCTTTCGAAAGTTACTGTAGCCCGTAAGTGAGGTCGCAAGTTAATTTGCTATTCATTTGGCATCCTTATGCAGGTTACGAATGGGTTACGGGTTACAGCCTTGAAAACTTTGTGATGGTTAAACCGGTAACTTACAGCCTCCGAAGCCTTTGATCTTTCACTTTCTCAAGAGTTATGATGGCTAAAATTGCAAATTGCTATTCAATTGCTCCAATTCCCCGAGCCTGCAAATGTTTTCACACCTGTAAATGGCAAATGCAGGAGAAAATCCTACGAGTGCGAGAGAGGACTCGCAAGGGGGATAAACACCTATTCGTAGCACTGTAAATGCAAATAAATAAACAATGCAATGTAAATAACGGGGAAAGCTATGAAAGACATTACAATTAACTGCACAACAGTCTGAAGCGACCAAATCTCCATTATATAAGATTTATGTTTTGTTTTTCGGGGTTAAATCGATCTCGGGTATCATTGAGTTAATACATATCAGGCCACTTCCATGGGCTAGAACAGTATTGGCATTGATTTCCATAACTCTGTATTTTGCGGTTTTGCGAGTCCCATTGCATGTCAGACTGCAGAACCTAATTGATTGACATATACCCTCCATGTTTTACTACCATAATAATGACAGTCTCATTTTCTATTGGCTGATTCGAAATGGGAGGTTACAGTCATGGGATGTAATTGATCATGTTCCCGCCCCGAAACTGCTACGAACCAGTGCATGGTTTACGGAGTTTGCTTTGGGCCAGTAACTTGCGGGCTTGAGCAACTGAATAGCTCCGGAATCAGAGACAAACGGGAGCCCGCAACACACCCGCAAACATACAGCCTACATTGCGCGAGTTGCAGGGTTGCAATTGAATTGGATCTACATCCTTTCTAGAGAAAATATGTTTCCTTTGTTTAGACTGTCTTCCTAGTTTAGTCCCTCCATTCCCCATATTAGTTTTGTTACCATTCTCTGCACTTTTTCCAGCTCTAAAATTTCCTTTTTATGAAATGGTGCCCAAAATTGTACCCCATATTCCAAATGAGGGTGTACTAGGAATTTGAACAGTGGCAGAATGATCATTTTCTTCCCTTGATTCAATTCCCTCTTAATACATGCTAATAGTTTATTTGCCTTTGCACATGCTGCTTGGCATTGAGTTATGTTGCTGGTTAGCCACAAGCTCTCCCAAATCCCCTTCTATCTCCGATATCCCTTGATTAAAAATATAAATTGCATGGATATTTTTAATTCCCAAATGCATAGCTTGGAGAGAGGGAGAGGAGCAGAGATAGAAGATTTAGGAAGAGATGTGTATGATAAAGTGGGTAGTAAGGAAGAGAGTGAGAAGTGAGGAGAGAGGGAGAGATGAGGAGAGAGAGAGGAGCAATGATTGAAGGGGAGAGAAGGAGATGGGAAATGAGGACGAGTGTGAGCAACTGGGGGTCCAAGAGGGCCATGAGTGGGAGCAGCATAGGGTAAGCGAGGGCCAAGAATGAGAGCAGCGGAGAAGAGTTGGAAGCAGGGATGGATGTCCCAGTTCCAGGAAAGCTGAGATCAGGTAAAAAAGGTGGAGGGACATGATCTTAGTGATGGGGCAAGGCCTTGAGTTCAGGAGGCTTTACCTAAACATAGGACCCCAAATGATATACATAAGTTTATGATACTCCTCCATGCCCCATGCTAATATCCTCCATGGGTGCAGAGATATAAGGGCAGGCCAGAGCGCAAAGATGTGAAAGGAGATAGCCTGGCAGGTCAGTGCCCTGGGGGTGTATGTGAAGGATGTATGCTCTGCTGGTGCAATGTAAGGAGGAAGATGTCTAAAGAGGCTCCAAGGGCTACAGTGCACTTACATTTTTTTGAAAAGGATGCTCAGGGACTGGAAGGCCCCAGCAACATTGGTTGGACTCCCTGGTCTGATGGACACTCAGCAGCCCGTAAACCTATCAGGTGAGTATCAAAAACACTAACATCTGTTACATACTCAAACATGTATACCTCACACATAAATAACATAAGTCCAATGTAAATGCTTCCCTTCAATTAAAGGGATATGTACAGTTCCTTTATTTGACTAGGTATATAATATACATGTGTGTCTAATTATGATGATATACCAGATTTAATTGAGAATCAATTAATACATCTATTTAAAATGAATAAACATCAAATAATTTGTCCTTGTATTGATGTGCCCACTGCAGATGCAGACTGGATGTGCAGCATTAGAAGACTATAAGGTTTTTGAGATTGAGAGAAAGAGCAGGAGATCTGAGAGGTTTGAGAGCAAGTTACTACTTAATTTTACTTATTTCCTTTACTAAATATTACTTTACACTTCTACCAAACACTTTTTGGGGATTTATATTGAAGGAGGGAGGAGAGAAGGAGAGAGGATGAGAGAGAGAGGGCTATGGGGAGAGAAAGGGAGGGATGGAGGGAGAGGAAGAGAGAGAAAGAGAGTGGAGGGTAGGGAAGGAAAGGAGAGAGTGGGAGGGAGAGGAGGAGGGAGGGCTAGCAATGGGAGTAGTGGTATTTCTTGGAAGGGGAGTTTTGGAGGTGAGGTTAAGGGAGGGATGCTCTCCAGCAGATAGGAGCACATAGCCCATGGTCAGAGGGGTAGAGGCCTGATTTTTGGGGCATAGTATTGTGGAAGAACATGCCTCAGGGTCAGTGCAGGAAGGGCAGGATGCCCATCCGCAGTCAGAGGGACAAAAGGCTGTGGACAAACACAGGGCACGAACTACCGACACAAGGAGATGTGGTCCTCATCGTTACTATCCATGCCCGCGTCCCAATCCTGCTGGGGGTACTGGGGGTGGGGGGGAATAGGCCTGGGTCCAGGCTAGGAGAGAGATAGCAGCTGAGGTAAGTGCACTTGGTTTTGTGAACAGGGATATGAGGTCCATCAGGTACTGCTATGACAACAGCCAGACAAAGATGAAGATTGAAGATGAGGCAAAAGCAGCAATAGCTGGTCACCAATGACAGCACGTTTTCATGAGATTGCAGATCAGAGGAGATCTTAACAGGTTGAACTTGATGGACTGAAAGTCTTTTTTCCACCTAAATTACTATGTAACTATGTAACTATGTAATGAGTGGGAGAAGGTGCTGAGGTACTTGATTGCCACAATGACCATTGCAAGAGCTTCAGGCTTGGTGGCCACAGAGGATCCAGCCACTGTGCCAGGTGAATATCAGCTACACCATCATCCCCCCACATACCCACACATGTACACTACACATACAACACATGTCCAATTTAAATGCTGTTAACCAATGAAAATAATAGATATTCCATCCCTAGCCAAATCCAAGAAGCATAATGTCACTGCAGCATATGCAGATACAGACTCGTAATGGATGTGCAGGGTAGTGTATTAGTCTATCAGGGATCACGTCTCAGCAGCATGTTAACAACTATTGCTGAGAGATAGTAACTGATTGGTTACTATGACACACTGCACAGCAAGTTCAGCAGAGTATGTGCATGTACAGTATACACTGCGGAGGACAGATCGCAGCAGAATAACTTCACATAATTGCAAATAACTCAACCATTCAAGTTCAAAACACCATGATGTCAGATATATAGGAACACACGGTTCTGAAATGATCATACAATGTTATTAACTCATATACTATTGTTCTCTTATTTCAGCTGCCAGGAGGTCTTTTTCCTCTACGAAGGGGTATCCGCACAAGAGGAGCAACAGATGGATATAGAGGATTGTACACCTGGCCCACAGTATCCATGTAAGGAGGAGGAGGCAAGGAGAGGATCAGAGGGCCTGGATGTTCAAGTCATGTGGCCAGAGGGGAGACTTGCTGGCCCATCAGCCACACTTGTGGCATTCAAACGCACTGGCCCCCTCCTCCTCCAGATCAACTCACTAACCGGGGCCTCCTTTTTGGATGGATCGTTACCACCTACCACCACCGACACCACCCTACACCAGCTCACCCAACTAAACATTGACATTAGACAGCATGCTCCGGGTACCAGTACCACCTCATCCACCCTGGAGACCCTCGTCCCTCACTCTATGCGCCCTACACCAGGGTCAGTAATTCTGACTCGGGAGGAGGATACTCCCCCATGCCACACCCTCTTGACATGGGATGATGCATGGTAGGAGGGGGGGCTCTTTCTTCAGGCAGAGGAGGAGATAGGGGTTGCATCTATGTTTTGCCCTTCTTAAAGACATTCCTCAGTGAAAATCTATTGGTCAGGATGTTAACATACTCATGACTGTCTAGAGAGTAGATGATGGCCTATGTGATGGGGATATGTTGTAGCCATGTGACTACCTGCCATCACATGCTTCATATTCCTCTTCTCTGTGGACACTTATGTTTGTGGTTAACATTTTACAAATTTATGGTCACTGAGGAATGCTATTAAAAAGAGATAGCGCAGTCCCTAATTTTTTCTATCACTTACTTTTTAACTTTGTTTTTCAGATTTTGATTTTAGTCAAATTTCAATTCCATGAAAGTATTTTCTTCATCTGCAAGCATAGATACTAAATAATGTAAGATGTTATTACAAAGGGAATGCCAATGGAAATATCAGCTAAGGGCACAGAGCCTGCTTGGGCTAATCGAAGGCTTCTCCTTTGCAGCATTCATTTAATCGGGCCGCGTGAGGGCTGTTCTTTTGGAATATTTTATTGTCACACCATACTTGGTTAGATTTGTATGTTCTTTAGAGCAATGGTATTTTCCTTGATTTTATTTTTGCATTTTTATATTAGTAGAAATTTTGTCTTCCTTCATACATTTTTTACTTTACCATTATTTCATCATACATCATATTATGTCTTCACACTTATAGTCCTCACTTTCTTATCATACAGCTCACGTGATTAATACCTAAAAATACTCTTTGGTATGGTTCCCACTATTGGCACCTATTACATATATGACTATTCACGTTAATATCCTTACACCTATAGATTATTCCCTTTCTTTTATTTGTACAGCTTATGTTATCAGTACCTGATCATATCTGTTTGTATAGTCCACCCTATCAGCATTGGATACATATATGTCAATTATGTCAATTATATAATATTCATCTATTAACTTATCATTATTATTCTCTCTATTATTATTATCAGTACCTATCAGGTAGTATTGTTCTAGCAATATTATACTTCAGTATAATACTACCTATGCGGAAGTATGATAATACTGTCTTAGCATTTACATAATCACAATTAGTGTTCAATCATATTTTCCCATATTTATATTTACACAATACCTTTATATACATTCACACTTGGTTTTACAGTTCCCTTTTAGTCTGATTTGCTCTCTTTGCTGTTGACATTCGTTTCCATGGCAACTTCTATGTTGTAATTTGGAAGTAGGACCTATGTGTGGTTTTCATTGCAAGTACGGTGTTCCATTTGCTGTTCACGCCGTCTTGCGATTACTACTGGTTTAGGTTATTGCAGTCTTTTGTGGTCTCGTAATCTTTCACACGGGGTGCGTAATAATGTCAAACACACTTTACCGTTGGTTATTTAAACCTGGTTCTCGCTGAGGATATGTACACATTGACTTTGATAAAGCTGCGGCAGCGTAGAAACGGTCGTCAGGAGTACAGCAGGATCATTTTTCTTGTTATATACTTTGTCATGGATATTTAAATTGTTTACTTTCTTTCCAAAATCTGCAAATGTGGGTTTAGCCTATGACTCTTGTATGCAGGTACTATATATGTTTGTTTATTGTATGTTTGGTTTGTATTGGTGAACCTTTGAGTACAAACAAGTTCTTTAGCATATACCCATGAGTTCTGAGGTTCCTAATTATGGGCCCACTGAAACAAATATATATATTGGAGTCCTGGACATACCTATCCATGCTTTTCCATTAAGACTATTTGATTTACACAGAGACCTATTATCACAGAGTGCTTTACTCAAAGTTTAGATATTGGCTTCACTTTGTTTTGTTGTTTCATTATTGAAGTCTCAATCTCATGCTTTATGGTGCTCATTGCAGGGATCACGATAAGCGCCATAGGTGCTCATCGCATGGCTCACACAACTTTGCTGCAATGAGAGCCAGAGGCACTCATCGCGAGCCCAGCACAACTTTGTGTTATAAATGTTGGCCTTTCCTTGGCCCTCTAAGGGTCATCTTCCAGGTAGGGTTGTTATTTGGCCGAGGACGCTCCACCAATGGAGGATGGAAACAGATTGATGGCGCCCCCTGCAAGGCTCGCGATCACCGCAGAGGCTCATCACTCATCACTAGAACAAGACTTTCTGCAAGACTTTCCTGCAATAAGCGCTGAAGGTGCTAATTGCACGCCTCGTGATCATCACTGTAGGCACTCATCGCGATGCCCATTTTGCTGCAATGATTGCAAAGGTGCATAGCAATTTGCCGCTGATCAAGAGTCATGCAAGACTTTAAAAACATTATACATTTTTTTTCATGCACATTACTTTGAAAAACAAAAAATTACAATTAATTAAACAATAACTTACAATCTCGCACACAGCACAGGGGGAAAGACAGGAAGCCTGTAAGTGAGGTTGCAAACTAATTTCAGGCTTAATCTGTGTTTTTCGGAGATTAAAAATCGACTAAGCGAGGAGTGGGGAGAAGCACTCATTGCGGACCTCGTGATGAGAGCCGAAGGCGCTCAATGTGAAGGCATGAAAGTGGCGGCTTAGGCGACGTCTGCAATGAGTGGCCAGTAAAGTGGAGGGGGGGGAGAGGCTCGCAATGAGTGCTGTAGGTGCTCATTGTGAGGCACCAGACAAGTGCCGAAGGTGCTCATTGTGAGGCGTGAAAGTGGCAGATTGGCCGAGGCCTGCAATGAGCGGCGAAGCCACTCATTGCAAGGCCCGTAAAGTAGACAGTGGGAGAAGGGGGAGAGTCTGGCATTGTGTGGCAAACAGCATTGCCCGCATTCAAATTTTATTGCCGTAATTTTTGACGGGCAAGTCACTAGTCAATAACAATGGTCATGGCAAGTGACTTATTATCACAGATACAGCATGGTTTGCACTGCTTATAGATGAAGATCAGCTAAGGTTTATTATTATTACAGTTACCGTATAAATCACTGTACTGTACATTCAGGTATTGTTACATTTTTCTCCTCCTCTGCCTTTTTTAGGCTATGACCACCTGTTAATGCATCTGTGTAACTGAGCAGATGAAGACTGGATGTAAGTGTATTACCTTTAACCCTTTAGGTTTTTCCCATTTTCCCACTCAGTCTATTGTCCCATGCAGCGTCGCACACACCACACCCATGATATTAATGCACAATCGGTTACATTTATGACTACTCTGTGTATATAAACTATTTTATTGTTCTAATGTTATCAATATGTCTGTGTGTTTCTAATGATTACTAATTTGAAATCTAACATTTACATAAAAATAATATTTATGCAAATAGATTATCTTTCCCTATACACATCTTTTCAAGAATTTGATGTCTGTAATTTTATGCTTGCATGTCACCTAATTTATGTTAATTTGTGATTAATGTTGTCATGGCCAAGTGTTTACACTTTCTATGTTAAATCTGATGTTAATATCATTATTAGTTAACATCAATTCACATTTTGGTGCACACATCATCAAAGATTTGCATTTAGTGTAAACTCACATTACAGAGACACAGGTGTTGTTTAAGTGTGGCCACATGTATTAATATGTCCAAAGTGTGTTGAAGCACCATTTTATATGGTATTATCACAAAACTCCAAATCCTGGGTGAACAAAAGTAATACCAATTTTTGGGAGTTCATACTTACTAACCTTATAACACTGTTCTGTATCAACATTCCACTGTAGGTTTCTTAAACAAATCAACTGTGATTTCAATAATTAATTAATACAATCACACTAGATATGATTTAACATCTTTATTATTGGTATACATGTTTTCACATGCACAACAGCAATGGTGTGGGAATTCCCAGGACAGGTGAATCCAAGATTCCTGTTGATGGAGGTAGGTTTCATGGGTCTCCTTCTACATCTCCACAGCCTTCTTGTGTGGTTGCTGGTCTCCTTCAACAGCTATTACACATTGATGCAATACTCCTTGTCATGATTTGGTCCCATATCCCCTTATTTTTCTGTACGTATAGCACCCCGTTCCTTACATGCTCCCTATGACAATTCAGTGCATGGCCTGTGCCATGAGGTGGTATTTCTGTGCTGTTCCCCTCCATTATGCATTAGTGGCTCCCATTTTGCCACAATCAGTGTCACCCACTATCTCTCTTTAAGGTCACAGGCTGTCCAGGATGAGATTTCTCACACCCTAGTGTATTACTCCCAACGTTATTGTGTAGATAAGGTAGTGTCCCATGATCACTCTGTACTGTACTGTAGTTTGTGCAGGATCAATAGAGTTCATAGGCATTGTTTGGGGTGTGCATTGGAGCACCTGTAGTAGATCATTTGAGTTTCCTGATCTGTTTTTACCTGTTATGTACTAAGGCATATGTTTCCTGATCTGTTTTTACCTGTTATGTACTAAGGCATATGTTACCCTTGAGGTTGATTTGTATTATGTGGAGGTACATTATTGCCAATAATTGATGTTCCCAATATGTATATTGATGCAAACATAATATTTTCAAAATAAATGTATATATATATATTTGTACATTTTGATTTCTAATACAGTTACATGCTTGTCCATGATTTTTTATTATTTTACTGTCTCTTTAACTGCTTTTGCAGGTCTCAGCAATGTTTTGATGTTCCCAATATGTATAATGACTCAAACATATTAATGAAGAGATACAAAAATGTAACATTAGCGTTTTTCCTATGGGACTGTTAAGCAGTAAATTATAATGCACTTACAAGCTTTTTTATTTTTTTTAGTACTTTACAGTTTCTTTAAAGGGACACTCAATTTAGCACACTTTAGATCACATCAAAGTAAAGATCTACAAAAAGCATCTTACATTTTTTTTTAAATACATAAATATATCACTGAGAATTCAATAAAGCAAAATTGCAAAACTGACTGACCACTCCCAAACATGCAGCTTCAATTCTTTGTACTGAGCAAAATAAAAAAAAACTCAAGAAATCAATCTGTGCAGAACATGGAATGCTGGAATTACCTAATTAACTAGGGGTTAACTTTTCAGTGCATTCCAGAGTTCATGGAAAAACTGCAATCAAAGTCTCTCCTCACTGCGCGACTTAGCTGTCTGTTATTAATCACGAAAAAGCCACTCAGCAGGACAGGCTGTGTTTGTAATCAAACTTAAAACTTAAGATTAATAGCTTTTACTAGCCACTTGCCCGTCAAAAAATGACGGCAATGAGATATGTATGTTTGGAAAGTTGTTTAGTTATTAATATACATATTTGACACTTGTAAGTTTTGTGATATTAAACATGTTTAGTTTTGTAAAATGTTCTCTTGGTGAACAATAAGTCTTAAAGCATTTTGTATTCAAAGTATTAACATTTGAATGTAAGAACAGTTGAGCTTTAAATTAATCAGTATTGTAAACTTGAGGTAATGTTTTTTTAACATGCAATTTGTATCTGAAGAATTGTTAACTTCAATATACATTGAATCCAGAGGAAAGCAAACAGTAAAAACCCTTGTTCAAACGTACACAATTTTAACACGAACTTTGTAATATATGTAAGTAAGAAACTTGAAAGTATATTTTTTGAAACTTGAACTTTATTATCTGTGTAACTTTGTAACTTGAAAAAAACTTTTTTTGAACTTGGAACATTATAAACAGTAACATAGTGAATACATTTTTTAACATAATTTTGTATTAAAAGTATTAACAGTTGAATGTAAAAACAGTTGAACTTTAAACTAATCAGTATTGTAAACTTGAGGTAATGTTTTTTTAACATGCAATTTCTATCTGAAGAATTGTTAACTTCAATATACATTTAATCCAGAGGAAGACAAACAGTAAAAACCCTACTTGAAACGTACCCAATTTTAACATGAACTCTGTAATATATTTAAGTAAAAAACTTGACATAATATTTTTTGAAACCTGAACTTTCTTATCTGTGTAACTAAGAAACTTGACAAAACATTTTTCCAACTTGGAACATTATAAACAGTAACATAGTGAATTAATATATTAACATAATTTTGTATTAACATTTGAATGTAAAAACAGTTGAACTTTAAACTAATCAGTATTGTAAACTTGAGGCAATGTTTTTTTAACATGCAATTTTGATCTGAATAATTGTTAACTTCAATATACATTGTATGCAGAGGAAGGCAGACAGTAAAAACCCTCCTTTAAACATACCCAATTAAATTAATTCCTTCCTGACCCCATGAACTGTCGATAAACATTAATCCAGGGAGTAATCTTAACATAACAGACAATATTTACATTGTGACTAAAAACGTGGTTGAGCTCTTAACATGAACTTTGTAATATGTTGAAGTAAAGAACTTGAAATTATATTTTTTTAAACTTGAACTTTCTTATCAGTCTAAGTAATGACCTTGAAAATATTGTTTTCAAACTTGTAACATTAGAAACAGTAACATAGTTAATGAACATTTTAACATAATTTGGAAAAATAATGGAAGGCAAGTGTTTTGTGAGGCGAATCATCCATAAACAGTACTTCCATAAATTATGACTGAATTGTTTATTGTTTTGTATTTTCCAATGCTTTTAAATTTGTTTTGCATGTGTTTTATTTCTTTATAATGAAAAGTTATAGTACTTCATAGTAGACAATGTTTTTAGTAAAAATACGTCCATCTTCTAATAAATCACCTTGACTTTCATTCTTTTCAATGTAAACTTTAATAGCCTGTGGATTTTTGCACCATGATAACGCATCGTACAATTGACCATGTGCAAATACTGGTTCTTCCAAGAAAATACCCACAGATTTGAACGTTTGACCTTGTGATATATTAATGGTCATGGCAAATGCCATAATAATGGGAAATTGTCTTCTTTGAAGTATAAAAGGGAGACTACTTTCACTTGGTGCTAATTCTATTCTTGGTATGAAAACTCTCTCTCCTTTATGGGTACAAAAATTTAAAAGTTAAATTTTCAGCATCTATAAAATGGTCCTTTAATTGTTGAAAAATTAATCTTGTCCATTTGCATATGCCTTTTTTGGGGTTCATATTTCGCAGTAACATGATAATTGCACCTTTCTTTAGCTGCAAAATATGTGGTGGCATTCCAGAAGGAGTTAGTGAGTTTATGAATTCAGTAGAAAAGTTAGCCTGACTTTCATTGTCATCAGCAAGTACAGAATCAGCACTGTGATAATTTCTTTGTGGTGCATTAATTTTTTTTAAGATTTCATTATTGAGGATTAATGCATCCTTATTTTTACACGTTAGTATGACTTGGTTGGCAAGCTCGGAATATTCCTGGTTATTTATGCTACCTTCAAATATAGCCGATAGTGATGTCGCGAACATCAAATTTTGCGTTCGCGAATAGCGAACGCGAACTTCCAGCAAATGTTCGCGAACGGGCGAACATCGGAGAACCCCATAGACTTCAATGGGCAGGAGAATTTCAAAACCCACAGGGACTCTTTCTGGCCACAATAGTGATGGGAAAGTTGTTTCAAGGGGACTAACACCTGGACTGTGGCATGCCGGATGGGGATCCATGGCAAAACTCACAAGGAAAATTACATAGTTGATGCAGAGTCTGGTTTTAAGCCATAAAGGGCATAAATCACTTAACATTCCTAAATTGTTTGGAATACCATGCTTAAAAACATCAGGTATGATGTTGTATCGATCAGGTAGTGTAAGGGTTACACCCGCTTCACAGTAACAGACCAATCTCCCCGTTTAATGCACCGCAAACAACCGCAAACAGTCCCTTTGCACAACTGCAAACTCCCCATTTGCACAAGGTTGGATACCAAGCTAGCCATGTCCCGTTCCTTGTCCTCACTGATGTCATTGAAGGTCTCTTCCTCCACCCAGCCACCAAGGGTCCCTGAAAGGTGACAACAAGCCCCCTGGGACGCCTGCTGTGTTTGGTCTTCCACCTCCTCAAAGCCACCTTCCTCCTCTGACTCCTCTTCTTCATGCTCCCAGAGTCTGGGGGCTTCCACTGCCCAGCATGGAAGATTATACACAGGTCAGAGTCTGGAGGCTTCCACTGCACAGCATGGAAGATTATACGCGTTGCCTCTGTCTGCGTTATTATAAGGTGTGTACTGTTAAGTAGTACTATTCCTATCGGTTTAATCCCTGTTACGTCCACTATTAGGGGACGTGTACATGGCATTGATTTTTGGAACAGGGAGATGGAAAAAGATGCTTGGTCGGTCCTCCCACTTCAAATTTGGAGCACTGCGCGTGCAATCTAAGGTGCCACCAGATATGAGTGTCACTGTGCACTGGCAAAAGTTGGCAGTGTAGGCGCTGTAGGCCTCACACACAAGCCTGTAGGCAGGCAATTGCTATTCAATCTATTACAGTCGAAAAAGTGTTGTTTTATGTCACTGAGGACAATATAAGCTGTGAGCCTGACACAGGCAGGCAACTGAAATTAGATTACAGGAAAAAATGGTTGTTTTCAATGTATGTTACACCACCAGGTATGAGTAGTGAAAATAAGCACAATATAAGCTGTTAGGTTTTAGCCTGTCACACACACACGCTGGCAGGCAGGCATAGATTACACAAAAAAAAATTATAAAAAAAAATAAATGATGTTCAAAGTTTCCTCAATGATAAAATATAGGGGGCGAACCGAAAAGCGCATGTGTTCGCCGTTCGCGAGATTGCGAACATGCGAAAATCGCCGCAAATAGTTCTCCAGCGAACTGTTCGGGACATCACTAATAGCCGATATAATATCTTGGTGACAAATCATATGAGGTGGGATCTCTACAGTGTCGTCAGGTAAATTTGGTATTTGTTCTGTTATGGCTTCTCCAATTTTAATAAGCCAATCATTGAAATCAGTTTGGCCTTCTGATCTCATATTTTGTTGCAGTTGAAGATGGGTAAAATGTTTCCATAGTGTGCTTGACTTTATACAGGTTTCGATAATGTCAGTTCGATTTCCATGTACAACGACAGGTAATGTTTGTCTAAAATCTCCACCTAACAACATTACCTTTCCACCAAATGGAAAAGTATTATCCATGACTTCACGAAGCAAACGGTCAATACATTGGAGGGCATAGCATGACATCATTGTGGCCTCATCTATTATAATTAATTTAATTTTTTTTCAATTTCTTTGCTTGTAATGATGTCATGCGAATATCTGACACAGAAGTTTTTAAAATAGGCACTGGCAGTTTAAAGCCACTATGTACAGTTCTTCCATCTTCTAACAAAATTGCAGCAATTCCAGTAGTGGCAAACGCCATTGCTATTTGACCTTGTGCTCGTACCAAACTCATAAATAAATTATATAGATAGGTTTTTCCTGATCCGCCAGGTCCATCAAGATAGAAATAACGCTCTGTCACCATGTCATCATCTATTGCATTAAATGCTTGCAATTGTAAGGTATTTAAAGTTGCAAGTCTTTTTTCTATTCTTTCTACTTGTAGTTGAATGTCATAGTCTTCAAAGTTTATGTCATCTATAAGACCTGGATCAGGCAAATTAAAACTTGCACAACTTAATCCATGAGTTAAAAATACTTCTTGAATTTCCATTAACGGTTATAAGTGTGCAATCGGTTCATTGTATCGTTGAATAAAGTCTTCAGCCATATTACTTTTAAATGTCTCCCACAAAGCTAATGCATTTGGAGCATTTGAGAAGATACAAATAAATGAAAATTGTTCTCTCATCTGCCGTGGCATTTGACATTGTGCTGCTTCTTCTAAACATCTTTCCCATTCTTTATCATCAGCTAATAAGTTTCTATGTCTTGCAGCTAAATGGAAGGATTCATATACTATGTCATTAACAGTTCTTAAGTGTTCAAAACTTTGTGCTCCAGGAACATTTAAAAGTAATATCCGTAAGCAAAAACGTTCAACATCTCTTGGACTGACTGTGTAAATTCTTGGGATTATTTTATTGCCTCTGCTTTTTCTCAGTCTCCATAATCCATTCACAAAAACATAGTGATATGGAATTTCAATATATAAGAATGGTGTTGCTTGTGAATCTGTGGAATTTAATTCAAACCATGCAGTTAGTGTAGTGTGACGATCTTCACTTTGGGCCAATGCATTCATTTCATTTCCACTAAATGTCTTTGTGGCAAATGTACTGCTAATCTACATACTGCATGTGATCTATCATGCATTTCAAATTTTTAAAGCCGCCACATAGCTTCTGGCGCACTGACATAGCGGGCATCTACATGAGATGCAAGTTCATCATGTACTAACTCACTACTTTCAGGGTTGTCTGCACTTTTGACGACTACAGTAGCTGCATCATAGCCTTTGTAAATATAATTGTAGACATATTTAATGGATTTGATGGAAATGCAGGCTTCTACATTGATGTGGGCGTTGTGCTTCATGAGTAAATGTGGATTGTAGGGTACTACATATCTATTGTCAACTTTTTTTCCACGAATAATGGCACTATCTCCTTCTCTTCTTTTATAAAGTGGATAGCCATCACAATTGGCATAGGTTTTGTCTCTATAATCTTTTGGAAATTCTTTGGAACATTTATTATTTTCCATACATGGTGATTGTGGATTAAGCTCACCACAGGGTCCATGAATCATGCAATGAGTAACAATCTCATATAGTCTACCATATAGTTCTGGATCTGGTAGTTCAGCAACAATGACTGCATCCACTTTGTCAGAAGTATCTAATTTATCTTTTTCTTGAAGAATTATCAGAAGATGTGCATGTGGAAGGCCTCTTTTTTGAAATTCAATGGTATATACATAAGCAAGACATTTGCCAAATAACTGACTTATAGTGATGTCACGTATTAATTCATTTAATTTAATCTTAAAAACTCTGGCTACTACATCTGGTCTATCAGAAGCACTTTGTCCAAGAAGTACATTTTGTGTAATTTCTGGCCATTGTCGATTACATGTAAATGTAAGAAATAAATCGGGTTTGCCAAATTTGGTGACACTAGCCATAGCATCATTGTATCTTTCTCTCATATTTCGAGGAGATCTTTGAAAGGAAGATGGTAAAATGATGGCTTTGCCAGCTGTCATGTCTCTGCTTGTAGCCACGTCAGCAACATAGTCCATTAGTCCCGAATATTGTTCTACATGTAGTTTATCTTGTTGATACTTTATAAAGTTTAAATTATTGGCCTCAACTTGCAAATAGGAATCAATAATCCATTGTTGTGTTAGTTTTCCACCATAAAATTTGATTAAATGCATTTCGAATGGCAATTTGAGCTACTTTAAATTCAAGCATAGAAACATTATTTCGGATTCTGGCTTTAGCATTTGGGTAACTGGGAAGTGTTAATTTTGGTTGCCAACCTGCTTCTCCGTGTGGGAATAAAATGGGATATGTCATTGGATCTAAATTTGGTCCTCATTTCTGGGATATATTCTAATGTCTCTTTGAAATGGTGGTTCTCCTTCATCATTTTTAAGCACCATTGCAACCTCATTTGATGTTGGCAAGTTATAACGACGTTTATAAGTATGTCTGTCTCTTTTAAGCACCATATTAACCTTTGGCATTGGTAATTGATGTCTTTGTGCATGAAGTAGTTGTTCATTAGTAGTTGTTCATTTTCTACTTCTGCCAATTTTTTATAAGCTTTACTGTAGGGATTATAATGTTATTTAGCTCTATAAAAACACTGGGTAAGCATTTGTTTTTCTTCTTCCAGCTGCATACGTTGGTCAACAGCTTCCATTGTATCTAGGACATATAGTTGAGCAAATTTTCTTTGCTCTCCTTCCTCTGGATGTAAATGGGAAGTCCGATGATTAATTTGTCCTTGGATTTTAAAACAGTAAGGACCATGTCCTTGTACATTAGCAGCTAATGTTGCCCCCATAGATGCAAAAGATATGGCACTATTGTAGGATCTTATGTTTGTCTTAAAATTTTTGTAGTTTTGAAAAGTAGGTTCAGTCATAATGTTTTGTAAATATATTGGAAATTCTTTTCTTTGTGTAAGTTTGAACTTGCCTTTTTGACAGCAACTAATAAATTGGCCATCTCTGGATCTCTCCTGTTTAAAATAATAAGCCTCACAAAACTGACATTGAGTAGTCATGTCCCCACAACTATGAACCTCTACTGCTAAAGACTTGAGTAAAGGACAATTTGCAAAGCATATAGCAGTTTGACTTTCATATTCATCAGGTGAAATGTCATGTGATGTTTCCACAACAGGTTCTAAATGCTTTGTTTTTTTTTTGTGGATTTTCTTGTATATCTTGTATTGGTTTATGTAAAATGTCATGTAATGTTTCAGGAACAGGTTCTAAATGATTTTTTTTTTCGTGGCTTTTTTTGGTATCTTTTTTATTTTGTCAGGTAAAATGTCATCTGATGTTTGAGGAACAGGTTGTAAATGCTTTATTTGATTGGTAGCTTTTTGTGGCGTATCTTTAATTTTTGCAGCTGATAGTCTTTTGCTTGCAAGTCTTTTGCGTTCTTTTTCTCGTCGAATTTCTTTCTCCTCTGGTGTCTGCTGGTCGGCCCATCTCTCTTGTCTTTCTCTAGTTTGACGTCTTTTCTTCTCTTGTTTGCTCTCATTAGTAGCCATGTTAATCTGTAAAAGAAAATAATTAAATTTAATTGGGTATATTGAAATTTGGATTTACTGTTAAACATTATTGTTCATAACAGACAAATAAGAGGTAAATCAGAAATGTGTCAGTTATATTTTGGTAAAAGTTATAGGCCCTTATTCAATTGCGATTTGGCCAATTCAATAGTGCTGTAAATAAGCAGATAACATTTTTTTTTTTTAAATAAGTTTTTAGTTAGTGAAAACCTTGTTTGTGGATAGATGTTTACCAACTAAAAACTTCTATTAAAAAATATGTGATTGCTTATTTAGACCTGTATTGAATTGGCCAAATTGCAATTGAATGTTGGCCATAGTTAGTTCTTGTTCTTGTTTTTTTTTCTGTTGACATGGATGCAGAGCAAACATGTTTATTTAGTTTTCTCATTTTTTACTTATTATACTGTACCTTGGTTGAAGTGTGATTTCAATGAGAATCTTTGTTGGTTCTTTATGTTGAAAGTCTTCGTCCGATGGTCTGGTCCTCTGTTGAAAGTCCTCGTCCGATGGTATGGTCCTCTGTTGAAAGTCCCTGTCCGATGGTCTGGTCCTCTGTTGAAAGTCCTCGTCCGATGGTCTGGTCCTCTGTTGAAAGTCCTCGTCCGATGGTCAGTATCTGTTGTAAAAGAAAAATGAAAATGTTATTTGATTTGAATGTATTTGTAATAAAGAAAAAAAATCATTATTTTGGTGTATTGTATCTGTTATGGTGAATTTTTCTGCTATGCTGTTTTTTGTGCAACCTTTTAAAAATAATTTAAATGTATTTGAATATTCCAGTTATTCTTTTTTTATACTGTAATTATTAATGTTTTGCTTATTTTGGATATGATTGCAATGTTATTAGCATTATCCTGTTTTGTGTCCACCACTTTTGGTATACAAATTTATACTTCTTTGTAAGGCTTATAGGTTCTTAAACATTGAAGAAGAATATTAATTTACTTTGCTATTTGTTTGTGTGATTTTTGGTACAATCCTGTTTTGTGTCTACCACTTTTGGTATGCTTATTTAGGCTTCTTTGTAAGGCTTATAGGTTCCTAAACATTAAAGAAGAATATTAATGTACTTTGCTATTAGTTCGTGTGATTTTTGGTACAATCCTATTTTGTGTCTACCACTTTGGTATGCTTATTTAGGCTTATTTGTAAGGCTTAGGTTCTTAAACATTAAAAAAGAATATTAATGTACTTTGCTATTTGTTAGTGTGATTTTTGGTACAATCCTATTTTGTGTCTACCACTTTTACTATGCTTATTTAAGCTTCTTTGTAAGGCTTATATGTTCTTAAACATTAAAGAAGAATATTAATTTACTTTGCTATTTGTTAGTGTGATTTTTGTTACAATCCTATTTGTGTCCACCACTTTTGATATGCTTATTTAGGCTTCATTGTAAGTTTTATAGGTTCTTAAACATTAAAGAAGAATATTAATTTACTTTGCAATTTGTTTGTGTGATTTTTGGTATAATCTTGTTTTGTGTCTCCCACTTTTGGTATGCTTATTTAGGCTTCTTTGTAAGGCTTATAGGTTCTTAAACATTAAAGAAGAATATTAATTTACTTTTCTATTTGTTAGTGTGATTTTTGGTACAATCCTATTTTGTGTCTACCATATGTTGCATACTTTATTTGCTTAATTAGTCTTTTTTATGAAGCTTTAATGTTTTTGTACGGTGAAAATGATTGTTTTTTCTATTTTTGATATTCTGACTATATTTTTAGCATTATCCTATTTTGTGTTCATCACTTTTTGGTTGCTGCATTTGTTATATTGGCGGCCATTAAACATATATAGTTCTTTTATTTTTTGTACTTTATACTTTACCTTAATTGAAGTGTCGAATGACAGAGGGTCCCTTCCTACCAATCTTAATCATCCGGTCTTCTTGTAGTGTCTGTTTGAATAATAAAAAAAATTGGTTAATTGTATATTTCTTCTTTTTGATTTAGGAAAGCATGGTCTTTTTCAGCATGTAATGTATTTTTCTATCTTACCTCTTCTTTCTTGGTGTTCTTTAAAAGGGATTGTCGTTCACAATGCACAGTGCAAATTCTTGAGTGACGCTGTTGATGCAGAGTCTGTTTGAATAGTAAAAAAAAGGAGAAAGATTGAGCTTTAGGTTATATATTGAATTACAATAAATAATTGTCATTTAAATATACTTCTTTAATTAGTTTGAATTAACATTAGTTTTTTTTTGGGCCTACACACATAAATGTGCGTGTGACATATCACTATACATGAATCACATTTTAATAGTTAAATTTTTTTTTTTATGTCATTTAAATATACTTGTTTAATTAGTTTGCGTTAAGATTAGTTTGTTGTAGGGGCTATACACATAAATATGCGTGTCACATGTCACTATACATGAATCACATTTTCATAGTTAAAGTTGTTTATTTTTTTGCGGAGATGTTGGGATGCTCCGCCACCGCAAATGCGGCCCCTCGATTCGCGAGGACCCTTATTTGCGGGGAACTGCGTCCATCGCTTTGCGAGGGACGCAGTTATTGCAGGGTCGCTGCGCGAGCCTGCAAGCGTTAGCAACAACTCGTATGCTCACAACTATATATGTGATTAGTGTAATTAAAAAATTGATCATTTTAAAATGCAACCTTGTGCTCTTTCACACCATGAAGAGCACTTATAGTGAAGTAAATGGCCCTTTTATTGCTTTTACAGGTCTCAGAAGGAGTTTTAAAATCATTTGCGATTGCTCTTCAGTGCACGTAAATATTTAGAAATCCTCAATATTACAAGTTATTAGCCTTGTTCAATTAGCTACTTGCAAATGCCTTGAACTCATACATTTGGCTTTGGGTGTTTATTTTTATAAATGCGTTCATGCATTTTATTGACTTAAGAATTCATTAGTGCCAAAAAAGTAATATTTGCCAAATATGTAGCAATGTTAAGAGTGATTTTAAGTGTGTATAAATGTATGAATTGGGCAATTGAATCGGGCCCTATGTGTGTGCAATTGCTCAGTAAAGTTCCAACTGAATAGCGACTTAGAGTAAATCTTTGAAAGAATTCTACAACATTCACAATCATGAGAAAAGGGGTCAACTGAATAGTTAGGTAGTTAGTGACCATTTTTTAGTGGTGTAAATATACAGAATAGGGATTAGTATGAGGTCCATAGTCATTTGAAGTTGAAGTTTACCTCTAGTATGGATTGCAGGCCTAAATTTACTAGTATTATACACTCTGTTTAAAGCCTCAGGCTGTGCATTATAACATTTCTCACACCCTGGTGTCTAGCACACAACAGTGTTGGGTACATGACATCCCTTCCCATGGATGTGACATACATGACCACCCTCAGTACTCTGATGTGCTAGGAATCCATGCTGTTGATTGCTAGTGTTTTTTTGGGTGTGGCTAGCCCTCTAATAGGCAATGCATTTCAGGCCATGTGCCTTGCCTGATTTGTATTAACCTCTTGTGTACTGGAGTCTGTTTTACTATTACAGTTGATATATGTTATAGGCTTTGAGTGAAAATGAATGGAACATGTAACCCTAAATTCAATTTAGTGTATTCAGTGCTTAAATTCACTCAGTGCTGAAAATTTTATAGATTGCCATAAATAGATTTGAAAGTTACTCATGAACTTACACCAACACTGCCTGCATGAAAAATGCCAATGGGGCCGTAAGTGTTACAATGGGTAGAAGGGTATTTGAAAACCCCTCCGCCAGTAAGGAAAGAAAAAAACATTCTAAGTACACCTACATGTTCAAGCATACCAGTGAACCTGGAGCCCGATTCAATTGCAAGCCCGCGTCTCGCGGGATCCAGATCGTATGTCTGGGGCCTGCTGCGGGCTCCCGTTCCTCTCCAATTCCGTAGCTATTCAATTGATTAAGGGCGCTAGTTACGGCCCGAAGCCTCAAGCCTGTAAACCCCTCCAGCGACTGCAAACGGTTAATGGGATGGCCGAGATGTGATCCACTGTTACAATCCAATCACTGTATAATGTAGTGCGACACAGGCCTCTCAGCCAATTGAATGCGGTCTAGCTGCAGATGATTGACAGAGGGAGATTATAAAGTTGGGTTCCACCTGCCCATTCATTAACTGTGTTGTATTTTCTTCCGTAGCATGCAGTTGGAGTTGTCGGTTTTTTAGGGGGAGTGAGAGAGTATGCGATTTGTTGGAGCGGTATATTGCGGTTTTGTTTATTTCTATTCATCTAATTATGATTTTACACTTAAACCTTGATTACACATATTTACAGATTACACATGATAGCAATACACATATTAAAGAACATCCGTAAATACACATAGAGCTAGGTCATTCAATATACCCCCCTTCCCAAGAGAGGAGTGGAGAGGTGGGGAGGAGGAAATGAGCAGAGGTAAGGAGGAGAGAGAGGAGAGACAAGTGGCCCGAGGAGTGGTAAAGGAGAGGAGGAGGAGGTTGGGAGAGGTGGAGGAGGAGTAGAGTGGAGAGGAGGAGGTGGGTGGTGGCATTGTGGCCCTAGTAACAGATATATCTAGACCAGGGACAGAGGGCGAGGGGCCTGATCCCAAGGGCTGGTAGTTAGGGGGATGGACAGGCCTCACGGACAGGTCAGGGAGGCAAGGATCCCCGTCCTCAGGCTAAGGGCAAGGAAAGTGCCCTGAACTACACGCACCAGGAGAATGTGGTCCACCTTGGTTGTCGTTTTTTTAGGGGGAGTGAGAGAGTATGCAATTTGTTGGAGCGGTATATTGCGGTTTTGTTTATTTCTATTCATCTAATTATGATTTTACACTTAAACCTTGATTACACATATTTACAGATTACACATGATAGCAATACACATATTAAAGAACATCTGTAAATACACATAGAGCTAGGTCATTCAATATACCCCCCTTCCCAAGAGAGGAGTGGAGAGGTGGGGAGGAGGAAATGAGCAGAGGTAAGGAGGAGAGAGAGGAGAGACAAGTGGCCCGAGGAGTGGTAAAGGAGAGGAGGAGGAGGTTGGGAGAGGTGGAGGAGGAGTAGAGTGGAGAGGAGGAGGTGGGTGGTGGCATTGTGGCCCTAGTAACAGATATATCTAGACCAGGGACAGAGGGCGAGGGGCCTGATCCCAAGGGCTGGTAGTTAGGGGGATGGACAGGCCTCACGGACAGGTCAGGGAGGCAAGGATCCCCGTCCTCAGGCTAAGGGCAAGGAAAGTGCCCTGAACTACACGCACCAGGAGAATGTGGTCCACCTTGGTTGTCGTTTTTTTAGGGGGAGTGAGAGAGTATGCGATTTGTTGGAGCGGTATATTGCGGTTTTGTTTATTTCTATTCATCTAATTATGATTTTACACTTAAACCTTGATTACACATATTTACAGATTACACATGATAGCAATACACATATTAAAGAACACCCGTAAATACACATAGAGCTAGGTCATTCAATATACCCCCCTTCCCAAGAGAGGAGTGGAGAGGTGGGGAGAAGGAAATGAGCAGAGGTGAGGAGGAGAGAGAGGAGAGACAAGTGGCCCGAGGAGTGGTGAAGGAGAGGAGGAGGAGGCTGGGAGAGGTGGAGAAGGAGTAGAGTGGAGAGGAGGAGGTGGGTGGTGGCATTGTGGCCCTAGTAACAGATATATCTAGACCAGGGAAAGAGGGCGAGGGGCCTGATCCCAAGGGCTGGTAGTTAGGGGGATGGACAGGCCTCACGGACAGGTCAGGGAGGCAAGGATCCCCGTCCTCAGGCTAAGGGCAAGGAAAGTGCCCTGAACTACACGCACCAGGAGAATGTGGTCCACCTTGGTGCCATCCGTGGCCACCCTGTGATCCTTGCAGAGGGGGGAGGGAAGTTAGTCCAGGCCCTAGGGCACGGAAGGAGGTAGTGGCTGAGGTAACCACAGTGGGCACAGTGCAAATGGATGTGAGATCCATCAAGCACCGTTTTGATGACAACAGGGCCAAGGTGAGGAGGATGCTGGCCAAGGAGGAGAAACAAGTCAAAGTGACTGTGTGCTACAAAGAGTAGGACAGTTTGGCCAAGGATCTTCTCAGTCAGGTGCCTGCCGCTGGAGGTTCAGGCCTGGTGGCCCAACAGGACCCAGCCTCCATGTCAGGTGATTATGACATTCACAAACATGCCACCACATGTACTTCACACACACAACACATGTACATGATGACCAACAAGGACACTGACATGTCAGCTCTATGGAAATAACAAGGGATAGATGGATGTGTCATTAAATCCATGAAGCTGACAAATCACTGTTATTCTTGGGCACAACAAAAGTAATCAACCAATATTCAGTTACAGACCGCAGCCGGAATCAATATAGCATTAGGAGCCAAGAACAATCAGGACCAAGAACCAAAGAATAGATTGTATCAAGCAAATGATAGCTAATTTGAGTTGCAATTAGGAGAATCATCCAGGTTCAAACCTAGATGTCAAATAGTTAGGAATGAAAACAAAACAATGTACTATTCATCATACTAATAACATATACCTTTCTTTTCTATCTTTTAGCATAAGGTAGGTCTGGGTCCAGTGGCGAGCCAGAGGCTGGGGCGTCAGGAAGTGAAGGAGCAAGCCCCCGCCCAGAAACAACTGGCGCAGGGGAGGAGGAAAGAAGAGGAGCCGAGAGTCCTGGTTTAGAGGAGGAGAATGTCATCTGGCTTTGACCCCACTATACCTCTCCTCCAACGACTCAGCATCTCGCCAGGGCCCTCTTAATGGAGGGGCCAGATGGACTTGACCCCATCTCCTCCTCCCCTCAGCAGTGCATCTGACTGGGCGCCACCACCACCAGGCCCACCAACACCACTGCCTTTATTGAAGCAATCTCCAGAGGGGCCCCAGACCCTCCCCACTGGGCCACCACCACAGCCACCTCCTCACCAGGCCACACCCCAGGGACATCCATCACCACCACCAAGCCAGGCTGTATAGGCAGAGATGCTGGCCCTAATGCGGCAGCAGGTGGAATGTCTCCGGGGGATCCAGGCCAGCATCTCTGCAAGTCATGCGGAGGTCATGCTCAGGGGAGGAAAGGCCCAATAGGGAGGAGAGGAGGCACCATCTAATGAATCATACCTGTTCGGGCTGCTCAGGATGGAGGCGGACCAGAGTGCCTTCCAGGAAATTACTGCAGATAACATGCAATGTACTGGTCCCCAGCCCTGCCTCCTCCACACTGGAGACATCCCCCATCCACCAGCAGCCTGGCCCCTCCTCTCCTCCCCCCTTGCCTCCACCACCGCCACTGCGAGTGCCGCTGCCTCCTTGGGTGATGCCTGCCCCCACCATCACAAGGGAGATGGTGGAGGGCCATGGGCTTCTTAACTAAATATATATGCCATGGAGATTCTGAAAGGACTACTGTAGCATCTAAAATAAAACTAATTACAGGACCCTAGTGGCTCATATTTACAAGGTCTGTCAACACAAAATATGCAATTAAAGCTGCAAAATAAAGGCAAAAGCCATTTGCTGTGGGGGAGTTCCTCATAGGAGGAGCTCCGTTAGTTAAAATTATTTGTTTTTTAAGTTTTGCACAGGGCCATTTCAAGGCCCAGAACAGAGGATTCAATGGCTTCAATCAAGAATGAAGAGGATCTGTTTCTACAATCGACATGGATAGCCCATCTGATCAGCAGCAGAAGAGTGAGGACCAGGCCATCGTGGATCATTGCTGAATGGCAATAGCGTAGGTGTATTAATTTTCTTTTACAGTGTTAATTTTATTTTTTATTCTTTTTTTTATTTTGTATAACTCATTTTTATTTTAATATATTTTGGTATCAAATGACCCCCCAAGGTTATTGTGATTAGTAAGGAACTTTGGGTAGGGGGAGAGAAAACCTGGGTCTCCCTTCTGCTGATTGGAGGAGGGAATACCCAAGGTCACCCTCAAAGCAGGAGAGGGGGAATCCCTGGGGTTCCCCCATTTACTGTACTTTAAATGGGGGAATCCTGGGAATCACAAGGCTCTGAGGGTGGAGGATCATGGGTTCCACCAAGTATATGTTATGTTAGATGCACTAATTAACCCCTAAATCGTGTCGGATAGAAGAAATCAAGCCTAGTATAATAATTGTTTACAGCTAGTGATGTCCCGAACAGTTTGCCCGCAGACTATTCATGGCGATTTTGGCGCGTTCGCAGCGAATGGCGAACATATGCGCTTTTCGGTTTGCCCCCTATTTTTTATCATTGAGGAAACTTTGACCCTGAACCTTACAGTCAGCAGACACATTCCAGCCAATCAGCAGCATACACTCCCTTCCAGAGCCTTCCATCTGAAGGACAGCAACCCAAAAAGCCCTTTTTAGGGCTAGAACATCATTTATTTTATTTTATAATTTTTTTCTGTGTAATCTAATGGCATATGCCTGCCTGCCAGCGTGTGTGTGTGACAGGCTAACACCTAACAGCTTATATTGTGCTCAGTGAAATAAAACAACACTTTTTTGACTGTAATAGATTGAATATCAGTTGCCTGCCTACAGGCGTGTGTGTGAAGCCTATTGCATCTACTCAGCCAACTTTTGCCAGTGCACAGTGATACGTCATATCTGGTGCAACCGTAGTGTACAGTGACATAAAACAACACTTTTTTGACTGTAACAGATTGAATAGCAATTGCCTGCCTACAGGCGTGTGTGTGAAGCCTATTGCATCTACTCGGCCAACTTTTGCCAGTGCACAGTGATACGTCATATATGGTGCAACCGTAGTGTACAGTGACATAAAACTATTTTTTTTGACTGTAATCGATTGAATATCAGTTGCCTGCCTACAGGCGTGTGTGTGAGGCCTATTGCATCTACTCTGCCAACTTTTGCCAGTGCACAGTGACACTCATATCTGGTGGCACCTTAGATTACACGCGCAGTGCCCCAAATTTGAAGTTGGAGGACCGACCAAGCATCTTTTTCCATCTCGTGCTTCCAAAATCCATGCCATATACACGTCCCCTGATAGTGGACGTAACAGGGATTAAACCGATAGGAATAGTACTACTTAACAGTACACACCTTATAATAACGCAGACAGAGGCAACACGTATAATCTTCCATGCTGTGCAGTGGAAGCCCCCAGACTCTGACCTGTGTATAATATTCCATGCTGGGCAGTGGAAGCCCCCAGACTCTGACCTGTGTATAATCTTCCATGCTGGGCAGTGGAAGCCCCCAGACTCTGACCTGTGTATAATATTCCATGCTGGGCAGTGGAAGCCCCCAGACTCTGACCTGTGTATAATATTCCATGCTGGGCAGTGGAAGCCCCCAGACTCTGTGAGCCTGAAGAAGAGGAGTCAGAGGATGAAGGTGGCTTAGAGGAGGTGGAAGACCAAACACAGCAGGCGTCCCAGGGGGCTTGTTGTCACCTTTCGGGGACTCTTGGTGGCTGGGTGGAGGAAGAGACCTTCAATGACATCAGTGAGGACAAAGAACGGGACATGGCCTGCTTGGTATCCAACCTTGTGCAAATGGGGAGTTTGCGACTGTGCAAAGGGACTGTTTGCGGTTGTTTTGCGGTGCATTAAACAGGGAGATTGGTCTGTTACTGTGAAGCGGGTGTAACCCTTACACTACTTGATCGATACAACATCGTACCTGATGTTTTAAAGCATGTTATTCCAAACAATTTAGGAATGTTAGGTAATTTATGCCCTTTATGGCTTAAAACCAGACTCTGCATCAACTATGTAATTTTCCTTGTGAGTTTTGCCATGGATCCCCATCCAGCATGCCACAGTCCAGGTGTTAGTCCCCTTGAAACAACTTTCCCATCACTATTGTGGCCAGAAAGAGTCCCTGTCAGTTTTGAAATTCGACTGCCCATTGAAGTCTATGGCGGTTCGCAGATGTTCGCCCGTTCGCGAACATTTGATGAAGTTCGCGTTCGCTGTTCGCGAACCCAAAACTTGATGTTCGCGACATCACTATTTACAGCACTTTTAAAAGGGATTGAAACTGCTTGTAGAGAAATTTGCAAGGGACAGGTCACCGTAAATGTCAGTATCTGCTCATTTTTGTCAATTCATCACTACTTTCAATTGGCATGTTACTAAGTTACAGTGTAACTTGCATCATAACTCCCTGAGTAAGATATTTCAATAGAACTCTTAGTGTCTGAGCAAATATTTTATTCACTGTATCACATTATAACAAACAATGTTGACACTTATGCAGATGTCTCACTAAATGTTTGTTCTAGTGATGAGTAATAATTTATTTCCTCACCTGAAAGTTTTTTAAATGTAACAAAAAATCTGAAAGAAAAGTCTGAAGATGTCTCAGCTAGGATCTTTCTACCTTTCTCTACTGAATTCACATCCTATAAGAACCAATCACTTCACTTCCTCATTAGTAAACACACAACAAAGATATATATATATATATATATATATATATATATATATATATATATATATATGATCTATCTATCTATCTAGGTCTCCCTCTCTCTTTCTCCTTATAAAGCGCGTAGTGGGTGTATGTGTATATGTGAGTGTGTGTTGTGTATGTGTATATGTGGTGTGTATATGTGTGTGGTGTGTATATGTTTGTTGTGTCAATGTGTTGTGGGTTTGTGTATGTATGTGTGTACATGTTGTGGATGTGTCTGTGGTGTATGTGATGTGTGTATGTGTGGGGTCTGTGGTGTGTGTATCTATGTGTGTGTATTTGTTGTGGCTGTGTGTGGTATGTGTGAGTGCATGTTGTGAGTGTGTGTGGTGTGTATACGTGTGTGTCGTGGGTATGTCTGCGTGTAGTGGGTGTATGTGTATATATGTGTATATGTTTGTGGTGTGTATGTGTTGTGGCTGTGTGTATGTATGTGTGTATATGTTGTGGTTGTGTCTGTGGTGTGTGTGATTTGTGTCTGTATTTGTGCGTATGTGATTTTGGCGTGTTTGGTATGTGTGTGTACATGTTGTGAGTGTGTGTAGTGTGGGTGTGTGTATATGTGTGTGGGTTGTGGGTATGTCTGCGTGTAGTGGGTGTATGTTTATATATGTGTGTGTGTGATGTATGTGCATGTGTGGTGTATGTAAATGTGTGTTGTATATATGTGAGGGCATGTGTGTGTATATGTGTTTGGTGTTTTTATATGTGTGTGAGGTGTGTGTTTATATGTGTGTGCGGATGTGTATATATTTGTGTGGTGTGTGTTTGTGTATATGTGTATATGTGTGTAAAGTGTATTTTTTGTGAGTGTGGAGTGTATGTTTGTTTGTGTCTGGTGTGTATGTGTTGTGGGTTTGTGTGGTATTTGTATGTATGTGTGAATGTGTTGTTGGTGTGTCTGTGGTGTGTGTATTTGTGGGTGTTGTGTGTATGTATGTATGTGTGTATGTGCTGTGGGTGTGTGTGGTATGTGTGTGTACATGTTGTGAGTGTGTGTGGTGTGTGTATATATGTGTGTGTTGTGGGTATGTTTGCGTGTAGTGGGTCTATGTGTATATATGTGTGTGTCTGTGGTGTATGTGTGTATGTGTATATGTATGTGTGGTGTATGTGTATGCTTGTGTGTGTGTGTGTGTGTGTTTGAGGTTGTGTGTATGTGTGTGGTGTTTGTATATGTGCTTGGTGTGTGTTTATATTTGTGTGTGCTGTGTGTATATATGTGTGTGGTGTATGTGTATATATGTGTGTGTCTGTGGTGTATGTGTATGTGCGGTGTATGTGTGTGTGGTTTGTGTTTATATGTGTGTGGATGTGTGTATACATTTGTGTGGTGTGTGTTTTTAAGTGTGTGGACATGAAAGAAATGTCTTCAATGGAAACCATCCCCAGTGCCAAAAATGTTGGGGACTCCTGCTATACAGCTCAACATTCTTATATGCTGTGACTTAAACTGAGCTCAAAAGATGATCTCAAAGAACATACAGTAGACAACAGCCACTACCCCAAATACATACAAGACAGTGGTCTGGAGCACCACATCCTAAACTATCCAAAAGGCCACTGTATTCACAAGGGCAGAGCTCCTCTACTCTAGTCAAAAACATTATTGCTGCTGATTCCGACTTTTTGGGACCGTACTTAATATAAAACTATCTGAAAACTATCTGAAAATACAGTTTATACCGTTTTTAAATTATCATATTCTTGAAAAATGTCCAATTTCAATACAAAATATATGTTTTCTTTTTTTGTTTAAAAGTGTGTGGGTGTTTGTATGGTGTATATGTGTATACAGTATGTGTGTAAAGTGTATTTATGTGTGTGTGGAGTGTATGTATGTTTGTGTGTGGTGTGTATGTGTTGTGGGTGTGTGTGGTGTGTGTATGTATGTGTGTATGTGTTGTGGGTGTGTCTGTGATGTGTGTATGTGGATATGTGTGTGAATGTGTGTGAATATGCTCCCAACCCCATTTTTTTCTTGTGTTTATAAGTGTGTGGGTATGTGTATATGTGTGTTGTGTGTCTGTATATGTGTATATGTGTGTAATGTGTATTTATATGTGTGTGGAGTGTATGTATGTTTGTGTGTGTGTGTGGAGTGTATGTATGTTTGTGTCTGATGTGTATGTGTTGTGGGTGTTGTGTGTATGTATGTGTGTGTATGTATTGTGGGTGTGCCTGTGGTGTGTGTATGTGTGGGTGTGTGTATGTGTTGTGGGTGTTTGTGGTATGTGTGTGTACATTTTGTGGGTGTGTGTATGTGTGTGTGTTGTGGGTGTGCCTGTGGTGTATGTATGTGTGTGTCTGTGGTGTATGTCTATATGTATGTGTGGTGTATGTGTGGTGTATGTGTGTGTGGTGTGTGTATATGTATGTGGTGTGTGTTTATAAGTGTGTGGGTGTGTATATACGTGTGTGTTGTATGTGTGTGGTGAATGTTTATATGTTTGTGTCCAGTATGTGGATATGTGTGTTAGTATGTGTGTATATGCTCCCAACCCCAACCCCAAAATTGGCTACTAAAGCCCATTTGAACATTTGTTTATACATATTTAAAAATTGTAATAGTTTTCTATTTTTTATATATTTTCTTCTTGAAAGAAGAGTCATGTTGATGCTCTTCTATCCTAGGCATATTTTTCGCTGAAAATGAATATTGTTTATCTAATTTTGTTGATTATTTACATGTTTTGTTAGATACTGTATGTCCTTCTCCCTGCTCTCTGCAGATATCCCTCTTTGAAAACGCAGCCTCCTACCCCTTTAAGATGCCGATTTCGTGGCTCCGGGCTTAGTAGGCTTTTCCTTTTTCAGAAGGATATGTGCTATAGAACGATCTCCATTAGTAATTTTAAAAATGACCATTAATGATTACATTTTCCTTACAGACAATGTCAAAGGGTTTAATTCTTGCTCCAAAAGACTCAAAAGTTTTATATTTTACAAACCATTAAACCCCTCAGTGATTTCCGCAGGGAACTCACTTAGCAGATAATTAAATATCAGAATTCATGCACAGAGTGTACCCTAATTGCTATGCCACTAGCCAGCCATGAAAATAAGTGGTACTGCTATTCTTATTCACAAAGATTTCCCCTTCACTCTAGAACATAAAAAGATTGAGCCCTCTGGACAATTTTTTATCCTCACCCGGCGTCTGGCTGGCACTAAGATCTCCCTAATTTCCTTGTACTCTCTAACAACTGCTCACCATAATTCCCTAATCAAATAGTTGAAATATATTAAATCTAAAGATATGGGCAAAGTAATTATAGTGGGAGATCTTAACCTTGTACTGAACCCCTACTGAATAAATCAAGCAAAACTAAGGAATCTCGCTATTCCAATAAACTAAGGCAAATAAATTAATTGCTAACCAAATTACACCTTATTAATGCTTGGCAAACTCTATACCCTAGAGACAGGGAATATATTTTCATTTTTGCAACAAACGGCACCTACTCCAGAACTGATACCTTTTTAATAGACTCCTTATTAACAGACAACATAAATCATACCAAAATCAATCCGTGTCCTTGGTTGGACCACTGTTGGTTAAAATTTCTCTAAACATACTTACATACTTACTGACCTCCATACTCCTGGAAAATTTATGAGACGCTTCTATCTAACCAAGTTATCAAGACCAAATACTGTAGCTCCAGAAATTTCAGAGACTATACACCTACTCTAAGCAAAATAATGACACTTAATCTTTACTTAACTCCTGTGATCTCCCCTCCCTTACAAATAAGGGACTTAACTCTATCATCTATCAAGTATACAGAAGAGGAGGTTAAGAGAGATGGGCAGATCTCCAGGCCCGAATGGATTTACCAATCTTTACTACAAAATGTGTAGACCTTCTCTCACCTCAATTAACAAAACTATTCAATGCAAACCTAGATGCCCCCCCCCCCCCTAAACTAAACCAAGCAGAAAAAGAAGGGCAGAATCCTCTATAGATCAATTTATTTTCTGAATGGCGACATTGAAATCCTCACTAAACTTATAGCCAAAAGGATATCTCAGCATGTAACTAAGCTTATATATAAAGATTAGGTGGGATTTATACCATATAGGCAAGCAGGGGATAATATTATATGAACTTTAAATATTATAGGAATAGCCCCAAAAAACTAACTCCTTTATGTTTATTAGCCTTAGATATTGAAAATGTATTTGATTTAGTAGAATGGCTTTATCTAAACTCAGTTTTATCCAAATTTGGATTCAAAGTCCAAATTATAAGGCTAATTAAGACCTACTACCGCTCCCCCAAATCTCCTTAAAATTACAATGGTTAAGAGAAAGTATCCATTAATATACAAAGGGGAACTAGTCATGGCTGTCCTTTATCCCCGTTACTCTTTGCCTTAGCAATTGAACCCCTTGCTCAATCAATCAGATCTAACTCTGATATTCACGGGGTCAACATAGGACTACACTATTTAAATGTAGTTTATTTGCAGATGATCTCCTATGTACCCTAACCAAACCTACCACTTCTATTCTAAACCTAATTAAAAAATTAGAGGACTTTGGCAAGTTATCTAGCCAAAATGTGAACACAGAAAAAACAGTTAACTGCAGTTTTTCCTGGCTGAAATCCCACATTAGATTTTTAGGAGTTAATATTAAAAACTAAATTATCTATATAAAGCTAACTATATAACCCTATATAAGGCACTAGTAAAAATAACTCAAACTCTATTACCAAACACTCTCTTTCGCGTTGGACATGGGCAAATCATCATTATAAACTTTGCCCAAACAATTCTAAACTACATTCTTTCCTATAACCAGCTACATGATAATTTTAACCATCTCATTCAAGAACATTTTAGCTACTACCAAAACAAACAACATCAACTTCTCAAAATATTTTACTTCAATTTATATTTCTTGCCATCAAAAGCCACATAGCTAAACAGTGGTACTCAAACATTTTGAGTCTCCAAGCTATTAAAAATACATTACATTACATCTTAATTAATGAAAGAATCACTCATCTTCATGCAGATATCCTTCCCAAATTCCTAAATGTCTGGGAGCCATGGCTAAACTCTACACATTGTATTACTTTATGACAAAAATCAGAACCTCTTAGTGGCCACCTATTAGATGAGATAGGGGGGGGGGGTGGCTTGGAACCCTGGCATTTACCATGGTGTGCAAATCAAGAGGTAAACTTTTATCTAATTATTTTAAGTACTAACATGATATTCTTTATCCAAGTAACTGACGAAGTGGAAATCGAGGAGAGATATATTTCTTCATATTCCCCCCTCTTTTCCTTTATTATTTTTTTTCTTTTTCTTCTTTATGTGTTATTACTCTTTTTCTTTTTCTCTTTTCTTAAGCTTTTTGGTTTTTAAAATACCAAATAATATGACAACATTATTTATGTTATGTTGTTCTGCCTTCCATAATTCAATGTACAGTTGTTTCCCTCTAGAATCGTATTATTATATTTAATCTTACAACCATATCTCCTTATTAAACCTAACCCACAAAAACATCACTTCATCTACCCATTCTGAAAATTACTAAACTATTTAAATCATATCTATAATATTCTAATATATGGAGACAAGAGACCATACATTTTCTTCTTCTATTTCCTTACTATTTAAGAATTGAAGCAGGAAAAGTCAAGAACATTAACTTAAGAAAAGAAGGAATGAGGGTTGAAGGAAAAACTTAAATGGGAAATATAACAAGTACATTATCAGATTATATTGTATAAAATAATTTCTTACATTATTATATAAATACTATAAACTACATATCTGTATTGAAATTAATAAACCTCTTTTCTATCCCTTTGCCTAGGATAGATCATCATTCAAGGAGCAAACATAATTGATTAGTGTATCAGACAGAGATTAACTTTATTCTTCTTGCACAGACATTTCAAATGTTTCAAAGACCTAACCCCCACAAGCCCTCTGAGTGGGCGACCAACTTTCCAGTCAATCACTAATAGCTGGTCTGATACTAACAATGTGATTGTGATTGACAGGCTGATGCTACCCCTGTCATTTTCCTTAGACAGGGCATATCTGGTATTTTCTATTGTCAATAGATTAGAGGAGGTCAGGTTTCTCTGCAGAACTTATCGTCTTCTTATGGTCCACCTTTTAAAAGTCCAAAGGGGGCAATACGCTCTAGGGTCTGGTTTTACAATATATGTGCTATTGGAGTTAAAAGTTCACGCATTCATTTACCCCCACCATATTTTAACCAATAACAATAATAGGTTGTAAATACACAAATTAAATAAGCAGCAAGGTATTAACATTCGTCACTTTTAAAATAACATATTTGCAGTTTTTATTGTTATCTAGTGAATAAACAAACTCACAGAAAAATTCAATATCATGATACATTCTGAACACACATAAATTCTTTAAACACTACACATAAATGAAAAACACATTGTCACAGTCCTTAAAACACATCTCTCGATCATTTTAATAGCCTTCAAATGTTGGAAATCACATATGCTAGGTCCTGAGAACAGAGTCCATGAGGTCAGGGGCTGTGACAGTTTGGTCTTGGGCTATAAAGGGCCCTTGCTTGTGAGGTTCAGGGGAGTCCCATCCTGAACCCAAAAGTCAGTCATGACTTAGTAATGGTAAGTTTTATTAAGAAAATGCCCAGCAAAAAACAGGTTGTGACAACAAGTGGTTGCAGTGGGATCCCTTATGTACACCCTAGGGTGGCCTACCTACTGCAGAACTAAGGGGTCAAATTATGCAGAAATGAATTTAACTACCCTGCTCTCGCACCAAAGCCACAATGACCCAGGAGCTTTGCAATGTGGATGAAGTGAGTAAACAACTAGGGAGACCTGTAGGAGTTACCCTGTTATCAAGGGGCAGTACTCCTGCTGCTGGAGGTCTTCCTCTGGAATCCACCAATGAAGACAAAGAGGTAAATAGACTCACTTTTTGGGCATAGCTCACTTTTGACAAAGCTTTCAAAAGTGAAATACATTAAGAGGATAACATTTTCATGGATAGATGTTCCCTGAGATATCCTGTCCAATTGGGGTACCCAGTTCTTGGCTGATCTGATCCAACAGCTATTGAGGCTATGAGGCAACAAGCATACCACCCCCAAACCAATGGTCTCTGTGAATGGTTCAATAGTACTCTGAAACTAATGCTTACAGCTTTAATAGAGCAAGAAGGAGTTTGGGTGAAATTACTACCCCATCTCATGTTTGCCTACAAGAAAGTACCCTGGAGTTCACAGGGTTCTCCCCCTTCGAACTCCTGTATGGTTGCCAGCTAAGGGGACCCTTGAACGTGATCAGGGAGTCTTGGGAGGGGGAGTATTACCAAGATTTGATGCCTGTTGTCCTGTACGTCCTTGACTTTTAGGGACAGGTTAGCCACCTTGACTGGCTAGGTATAGCAGCACCTCCAGGAGGCTCAACAAAAACATGACAGGTACTATGACCAGGGTACCCAGGCAAGAGAATTCGAAGTATTATTATTTTTGCCCCATCCATAGAATAAGTTCCAGGCCACCTGGGAAGGTGTCCTTCATCAAATAAACCCCACCACTTATTGGCCCGGAACAAAAAGTACACTGATTAGCCCAAGTATAGCTAGTGTAGATATTATCCAGATTCACCAATGTTTTTACTGCCCAGTCGCACCTCTCTTGTTCCCATGAGGTCCTCATATAGACACAGTTAACTTCAAAGAGTATTTGAATGCTTTGTTAAGCGTATTCTTTGACAAAGGTTAAGTGTTTATAACCAATGGCCCTTTGATCCTTTGTCAGTGTTTAACAGCTAATTAGAATGGGATTTATGAATGGCATCTAGTCTAGACCTCCATCCATACATTAATGAAAAGAACAATGGAAAAATGTCTAACAAAAGATATAGTCCTTCTCCCTTTCTACTAAAAACTGACTTTCCTGTACCTTGGCCATCCTCCTCTAGGGCAAGTGTAATAACCTATGTAATCTATGTTCCCCTTACTCTGATCATCCTCCCCCAGGGCAAGTGTAAGACCCTGGCACTCTGAAGGCTGTGTTTGACAGGTGGGACCATCCGGCCATTGTATTGCGGGAAGAAGGAACAAACTATCCGGCTGCTCAAGAACCCATATGGTGGCCGCAGACATCCTGGAGACGCAAGCTAGCATCCTATAGTTAACTTTAAGATCAGTCCTTGATCAGGACAGACTAACCTGATTGGGTAAGGTCTGGCCCACAGAGCCAATCAATTAATTATCAACCACCATGGCCCCTGATTGACTGAAGGATGACTGGGGGAATTCAAAATCCCAAACTTGAGAAACATGTTTGCTTAAGCAAATCAATCCAATGTTTTATGGTTCTGAGACTGTATAAATTGTCCAACATTTGAATAAAGATTATACTCTCTTTGGGACACATAGGAATGCCATGTTTTATTGAGAAAAGGCCTGTTTTGACCACTTGCTCCTTGGTGACTCCTACTATTCTGGTTGAAATGAAGAATGAATTAACTATGAACTACAACTAGATTTGATCTTCTCTGGCACAACAAAAACAGACAATGACAGTATCTTTGTTAGAGACACTTTATTATATTAATCCTTACAGTAGTCTTTTCATCAGAGTCTTTCATTTTACCTCTCTATTATCAACTTCTTTACATCGGCTTAGGCTAAAAGCTAGTTTGAGCATATATAGATTCAATTGTTCTTAGTCTCTTCACTAGAGGCCTTTGAATAGTCTGTAGTTTCACTAGCTTTATCCACATCTATGAATTTCTATTTAAAACTACAATTAATTTTAATTCACATACACACACACACTAATAAATAAAACAAGATCACACATATATTTCTTGGCATGTTTATCGTGTATAAATCAAATTCACAAGTCTAATTCATTGCCTTCATTTTTTCACATTTCATAAATACATTTTCCAATCAATACTCTTAACAATTTTAGCAAAAATCCTTTTTAACACACCAGTTCATTAGTGCACTGTAATACATCAGAATTTAAACCTTCTTTTCTTATGTATCTACCTTTTCATGTTTTATTCTCTCTAATCACCTACCTCACATCAACCCTCAAGGCATAATGTATCAGAATTAACCTCAAATGTATTCATTCTTTCTCATTAACATTCAATCCACCAGCTCAAATGTATCTCTCTCCTCTCAAGAACATTTAATTTACACCTTCATTATACACACATGTAACATTATATACTTTCAAATCAGCAACACTAGCCTTCTGTTTCTTTGCCAGAGACCATTGAGTACAACCTTATTCATACTCAGAATTCATATTCTAAAAATCACTAAAAGCACTTAACTTTACTTGTATTCAACTCTTTTGCTGGAATCCATTAAATTCACATTGATCACTTTTCTCAACAATTTTATTTGTATTTATTATATAATATGTCCCATATATTTGTTTTCATCATATAAAATTGCTAATCATTCTTTTATTGTTGCAACACTGTAAATGTTTCACCTTCAAGCAGTTTGTCAACTAGTTATCTTTTTTGGGCCTTTTAAAATTATACAAAATAGCAACATTTTTTTCACCTTTATTTTATATTAATTATATCCTCCCTTAAGACCATTTCCTTTTTAATTTAAACCTCTCCAGCATTAAGTATTTTCCCCATGCTTAATTCATAATTTCTTTCATTATTTCATAAAATACACTAGAAGGTAAGCACTGATCATGTTTGAATTTGTGAACAGCAGTATTCAGCCACTGTTGGGAAAATGGAGCTGATGGCAATACAACTGAGCAGCTGCCTGGGCACACCTCGCCCTAATGCGTACCTGCCCAACATGCACCGCTCAAGTAAGTGGCACTACAAACCGGACGGGCAGAGTGCCAACCCAAAACCGCCTGGAGAGAACACTGTATATATAGAGCCTCATTCAATTGAGCTTTTGGGAGATCCAGGCTTCGGAAATCTAGACAAGTTATTTTGCTATTCAATTGGTGTCTTTTTGAGGGCTCCAATCGGGTTACGGGCTCCGGCCTTTGACTCACTGCGATGGTTCACATTGCAAGTTAATGTCCCTCTAATCGCTATTCAATTACTCCGATTCCACCTCGCTAAGCAAGCCGTCAAGCCTGCAAATGGAAAAAGTCGCACCACAAGTCACTGGTACCAAGGAGGACTTGCAATGACATGTCCGGAGCACTTGAAATGCAAATATACACACACTACTGTACTTTTATTGAAAGGGAGAGTGATGTTAGGTCTTAGAATTAATAGTACAACATTCTCAAGCTCGCAAATTGGCACAATAAAAATACTTTATTTCATGTATACTTTCCTTATTATATCAATCCTGGCAATCAATGTGTTAATACATATAATGGAACTTGCATGTATGAGAATATCATATTATGGCTTTTTCAATATTGCCTTATATCTGGAATATGGGTCCGATCGTAAATCGTAATTCAAGCTAGTAGGACTTTGAAATCCAACCTCCATTTTTCATTGATGTTATGATGATGATCTGTGTTTCCATTGGCTGTTTCTAACTCCAGAGTTACAGCCTTGCGTAATTTATCATGCTTAAGATCGCAACTGCTACATACGATAGCATGGTCTATGATGTGCGCTATCGGGCAGGGACTTGTGGGCTCGGCCAATTGAATAGCACCATAAGTTGCGGATGCTGAGGGCCCGCAGACTAATGGCCTACGTCCCGTTACTTGCGGGCTTGCAATTGAATGAGGCTCGTGTTTCAGACTTTAACTTGTCATTACATTTCTACTTTTTGTTAACATCCTTTAATCTGTGAAGCTGTAAGTTACAACCATAAATTTATAAATATATATATGCATATTAATAAAAGTCAGGAGCAATATTTGCAGTCAACTATCCCTGTGCACATATTAATACCATGAAAACAGTCCAGTCTTTCTTATATACCATGTCTTTTTTACATTTAAATTGTTCAAGTGAGTATTTGATATCTTTGTTTCATATACACAAATGTCCAAATGGGTTTAATTTTTAAATCTGTTCTATACAATTGAAAATACCTGAAGCTGAAATAAGCTCACAAGATCACAGTAAAGCCCTGGCAGTGCTCACAGCTTAGACATCCTTTTAATTAAAATGTCTAAGATTTTCATTAGAGAAGCAGCTCCCTTCCCTCCAGAGTCTCTATAATACTATTCCTGGAAAAGAAAATAGATCTCAGCATTAGGCTCTTCATCCCATACATAAATTGTACACAAATTTTTAGCTTAAAAAAAAACAGCGGCCTTCTTGCACTGTCCTCATGCAGTTCATCTAAGGTCATTAGTGAAACAGAAACCTTGCAATATCCTGATCTAACACTATCACTTTAGCTTTGCCACATCCAATTTATCAAAAACTGACCTCTGCAACTGCTGCCTGAACAGACGTGCACAAATTAATGGAAGCAATACTTTTTTCTCCAGTCTTTTGAGTTGTTGCTTAATGTAACAGAACGGATACAAGCAGACATATGCTGACACAATTTATACAAATGCACTGCACACAATGACATGTAATTATGTTTTTATTTATGTATATATTGTAAATGCTTCTTGAAAGATCCCCTCACATGCAGATGCTATATCCCACTAAGATCTACACATATAGTGTCAGACGTCAAGATAATGATGACATTATCTTGACTATCTTAACAGTTTCAGTAGTCAAGATAATGTCAACAGACAAAAATTACATACATTGAGCCATATTCTATTAGAAGCCCTAAGTGACTCTTAACCCCTAATTTTGTCAGTGCGTGTTTTTTTCTCTAAATGTTTAGATGTATTCTATTGACTCAAGCCTGCAATATATATCTTACAGCCTCCATGCATAAACCCTGCCTTTTTAAGTTGTATTGAAGAGGGCGTGATCATATGATCTGACAATATTTAGCAAGCCCGTAATTTACTTCTTAAGCACAGCCAACACAGTCATCATGACATCAGTAAAACATGGAAGTTAGATGTAATTGGCAATTGGAGGCTACGAAAGCATCCAGTGTAAAAAAATGGCAACATTGCGTATAATTCCAACATTATTTGGATTTGTGACCTTATTTGTAGAAAAAAAATGTGACATAAGAGTCTAGATTACTTTATTAAATTAATGCTGTTTTTGTTATTTAATAGTTTAGTTGTGTCGGACTCTCTGTGACCCTATGGACATTACCATACCAGGCATATCAATCAGCTACAGCCTCTCTCAGCGCAATCAAGCTCTTGCTCATTGCTTCAATTACCTCATCTATACATCTCTGCCTCTGCCATCCCCTTCTTTGTGTGCCTTCAACCTTACTCTAGGAAATCCGGTCTTCTCATAATACGGCCAAAATATGTGAGCATAAGCCTCGTTATCATACCTTGCAGTGAACTGTGTGGTTGGATCTCCTGTAGCTATGATTGATTGTTTCCTCTTGCAGTCTCATTGACTCTGAACAGTTTTTTGCAACATTACAATTCAAAGGGTGTCAATTCGACGGAGCTCAGGTTTCATTGTGGTCCAACATTAATGTTTCATTGCATTATTTAACGCACCCATGTACAGCTGCTTAGTTATCCTAAGGATAAATCCAACCTGCCTGGATCTGAGAACATTCAATATATAGTAGATTTAATGGACAACTATAAATACACACAAAGCAATATGGATTAAATAGTTGTTTGCACAAAGTACTTTAACAACTTACACATTTTAGGGCCTCAAGAATTTAGGGGTATATAATTTAACTCCCATCTTGTATTAATTAACATGGAAACCCAATTTGTTTTCTGGCCCTCTGAAAATGAAATCATAAGTTACTAATTATTGTTTTAATATACTCAGACACCTAAAACCTATAATATATATGCCTAGAAAACCTATAATATTGCAATGTTGGTCACGCAATTGCATCCCTCGCAAAGCGAGGGTGCAACCGCGAGCCTCGCGAATCGAGGCATGCCAGCGGCGCCGTCACACATGCAAGCCTCGCGTTGCGGCGCAAAGCAGCTGTGCAGCACTTAGGCTGCAATGAGCGCCAACGGTGCTCATTGCAGCCAGCTACGCCGTCACACATGCGAGCGTCACAAAGCGAGGTGAAGCAGCCAAAGCAGCCAAAGGCGCTCATTGCAGCCAGCAGCGCAGTGAGGATCGCAACTGCAAGCCAAGCACGTAAGTCAAAAAACCCTAAAAACACAAAAAATGATTAAACAAATATAATAACACACTCACATACAGCACAGGGGGAGAGAAAGGAAGCCTGGGAGTTAGGTTGCAAGCGATTTTGAGCCATATTTGGGGGTTTTCTTCAATCCAAAATCGGCTAAGCAGGGAAAATATTAAAAAAATTCTGAAACACGATGAAAACAAGGCTGAGCAAAGCCAGGCACGCAGGACTTAAATTATACACAACGGCAAAGACAGTAACACTTACACCAACAATGCCAGGCACGCGGGACTTTGAAAATAAAACAAACAGCATTCATCGCGTAACACAGAAACATTCAGGAGACACACAGAGGAGACAACAACAGGGACGGGACTGGGGGGAGATGGTGGAAAGAGACACACGTTCCATTCTCAAGCACAAAACTTGCAGGATAAGAAAACCTGCAATGATCAGCCCGTTCAGTAGGCGGGAGAAAAGGGTCCCAATGAACGCCAAAGGCACTCATAGGGAGCCACAAGATGAGCGCCCTAGGCGCCCATTCCTACGGCCCGCAGAACTAAATCTCAATTACACTATTCACAATGCGAGATCCATAGCAGATTGAAAAAAAAACGGGTGCAAAAATTATGGACCGTAACACTTGCAAAAAGGAAAGCGGCACTTAACAAAAAAATAAAAATACAACCCGCGGCAATTAGAAAAAAATAAAATACAAGGTCAAAAAAATATAAAGTTAACGGCCGACCCGCGCACATACAAAAACAACAATAACACCACCAAAATTAACAAAAATACAAAAAAAACACCACTCACAGCACAGGGGGACAGGCACGATGCCTGCGAGTCAGGTTGCACGACAATTTAACCACACCAAAATTGCCTAAGCGAGAAAAAAAATGGCGTCCGAAAAAAAACAAAAACAAGGCTGCATGACCCCTAAACACGCAAAACACAGCCAAGCGCATAAGATTTTTACACAGGCACATACGAGGTATAACATACACTAATAGGGACAATGGAAAATGCTCCACACTCGCGTAACGCATACATAATCGCCGCCATTTTACAACACTAACAACTAATAACATTACCATTACAAAATGCCCAATTACACAGCTAAACAAACGGTTTGCCCTCGTCTACGCAGCCTATTTACACTACACACTTCACACGTTGCTGACACTTACACCTCAGGTCAGAAACAGTGCATTGTATGCTGCTGGAACATCAAAACAGATTCCGGATATTGATTGCTGGATATATTAATTACAAATAGGTAAAGTATTTTAATTTACTATTTAATTAATTAATTACTTAGCATTAAAAAATATATATATATAAAAAGAAGGACCAGGGGAGAGGATCGCAATGAGCCACAAAGGCGTTCAGCGTGGGCTCACAATGAGCACCGAGGGTGCTCAGAGGAGCAAAAGTACATGAGAGGAGAGGCTGGCAATGAGCACCAAAGCCAATCAGTGCTCGCCTTGCAATGACTGACAAAGGTGCACAGACCACCAAAACTACACGAGCGGAGAGCCTTGCAATAAACACCAAAGGCGCTCATTGCCAGCCACGCGATGAGCGCCAAAGGCGCACAGCGCAAGGCTCATAATCAGCGCACAGGGTTCACAGAGAACAAAAAGTAGAGCAGAGGACAGGATCGCAATGAGCGCCAAAGGCGTTCAGCACGAGGCTAACAATGAGCACCGAGAGTGCTCAGAGGAGCAAAAGTACACAAGGAAGAGGCTCGCAATGAGCGCCAACGGCAATCAGCACGGCCCTGTAATGAGCGCCAAAGGTGCTCACACCACTAAAATTACACAAGCGGAGAGGCGCTCATTGCTCATTGCGAGCCAAAGGCGCTTATTGCGAGCCACGTGATGAGTGCCAAAGGCGCTCAGCGCAGGGCTCACAATGAGAGCAGCGAAGGCACTCATTGTGAGCCTTGCGATGAGCGGCGAAGGAGCTCAGCGCGGGGCTTGCAATGAGTGCCGAAGGTGCTCAGACAACTAAAAACCTTTAATTTGTGTGCCAAACAGCATTTTTGTGGGGGTGGGGTCTAAAATCTAATCTTAACAGAAGCTGGTGGCCATTTGCATTTCAGAGAAAGACAGCAAAGTGAGAGAGAGAGGGAGGAAGAGAGGTACAGAGTGAGAGAGACAGGTACAGAGAGAGTGAGAGAGACAGGTACAGAGAGAGAGACAGGTACAGAGATGGAGTTGTACAGAGAGAGAGAGAATTACAGAGCAAGCGAACACACAGACAGAGAGGGCTCACAAAGACAGTGCACACAAAACGAGAGAGTGCACAGAGAGAGAGTGCACAGACAGAGCGCACAGAGAGAGAGTGCACAGATAGAAAGCAGAGAGAGTGCACAGACAGAGAGAGCACAGATATTGACAAAGAGTACAGAGACAGAAAGTGCATACAGACACAGATCATACACAGACAGTGCACATAGGACGAAGACAGAAAGAGAGCGCACAGAAAGAGTGTACACACAGAGAGCACACAGAGATCGACAGAGAGAGGGAGAGAGTACACACATACAGGGCGCACAAAGAGCGAGAGAGAGCGCACAGAGAGAGAGAGTGCACAGACAGAGAGCAGAGACAGAGAGAGCACAGAGAGAGAGAGGGACACACAGAGAGGGCACAGATAGAGAGAGAGCACACACAGAGAGTGCACAGTGATCAACACAGAGAGGGAGGGGTACAGAGAGACAGCTCACACAGAGAGTGAGAGAGAGCACACAGACAGAGTGCACAGAAAGAGAGAGAATGCACAGAAAGAGAGTGCAGAGAGAGAGTGCAATGACAGAGAGGAGAGACAGAGAGCCCACAGAGAGAGAGAGAGCCCCAGAGACAGGGCACATAGAGAGGGTACAGAGAACAACACAGAGAGGGAGGGGCTACCAGTAATGATGAAGGTGCCGGAGACTGCGCAGGAAGTACAGAGAAGGTAATGGACCGGGGGTGGGCAG